>CM059866.1:50777263-51106263 GCA_030490815.1 Acer saccharum
CACCTTTTTTTCAAACCCTTGAACAAACATTCGTTTGTCCCTCAAGGTAGCCTTACACACAACACAATAAGCCAAGGGATACATACATAGACAATACGATGTTACAATCATAAGAGAAATGTCTAAGTATATCAACAAGTCATGTGAGGTAAAATAGCAAATAAACATAACAACAAAATAAGCTTGTATTTCATAATATGTTCAATGTGTTACAAGAGTGATCAAAATGTCACTATACAAAGATTACAATATATAAAAGAATCAAAGATACAAATTGATCTAAAGAATGAATACACTAATCACACTATACAAAGACTTGGTTCACAATACAACACAAGTGAATATTATGAATCAAGACAATAAAATATACAATTAAAATATAAGAGAAAGAGATAGAAAGAATTAACACAAGGGATTTTTAACGTGGTAAAACCTCCAAGGAGGAAACATCCACGGGTTGAACTACAACCATTGGGTACTATATTATTAGAAAGTAAACATAGAACATTCACAAAGTGACCAATCTTTAGCTCACCCAACCTAGTGAAGTCTAAGCCTACCCAACCCTATTGGAAAGTATGAAATCCCTCAATGATGCGGAACCACCATATATTGGACAACACACTCAACCAACATCGATGGTAGATTAGAAATTCCTTAAGAGTGCATACACCTCCCGTGTACCCCGCTCTATCGGACTCTATGTCTAACCATACGCCTAGGCCTACCAATACAATAGCCAACTCCCTATCCAATGCACTCTTGCCTCTAGGGAGCCTCCCATGCATGACTATCCGAGTCCTCCCGACTCTAGCCATGACTCCTTGCTTACCTATCCGAGTCATCCCAACTCTAGGCAAGACTTCTTGCTTGGCTATCCGAGTCATCCCGACTCTAACCAAGACTTCATGCCTTTTACAAGGACTTCCTAGTGTGATCATGTGAATGCAAATGATGCAAACATTCAATACAACATAGAACATGTGATCAATACATTCTATGGCACAAATAGACCTAAACATGTGATATCACAATTAATCAAGTCTAGATTCAAAAATACATGAATAGAAACCTAAGCATGTGAAACACCTAACACATATACTCAAAGTCTCATCCACACACATAACACTTGAATCACAAAATGTTCATTAAGTACAAATTCAAGATGCTATCAATATACAATTAAAAGCTAGATATATGAGATTAAAATCAATCAATATACTAGACAAAAATATAGAGCAAGGTTTTGAGATTTACATCAATCAAAACCTATATTCTCTAAATCACATACAAATACACAAATCCTAGATTTCAATAATCAAAAGACCAAATCAAATCTCAAAGTCATTTTAACACAAAATTAATTCAATTAAGTATCAAACAACCTAAGATGCCATTCTAATCATAATACAACTCACAAACAAATGTAAAACCTAGAATCATAAAATCTAGTCAACATGTGTCCACAAATTGAGTTTCAATTAGAATGAAAATCAAGCTACCTTTCCAAATAGCTTTTATAAAACAATAACATAGATATAGAAGAAGAAACCCCAAGCAAATGGAAGGTCAAATAACAAGAAATCCCAAAGTTGAGACTCAAACCTCGGATTCTGCAGCCGGTGCAAAATTCAGTGTCCAACCACTTGAAATCACGATCAATCAGCCACCAAACCACTTGGAGATGTTAGAGGACTCAAATACAAACACTCTCCAACTTGAATCACTCAAATACGACTCCGGATGAGGAAGATATGGTGTTTTGAAGTTTGGAAAAATTGGAGAGAACGCTAGACGGGAAACTGAAATTTTTCTTCTTGAAAATTCAAATGGAGAGAGAGAGGGAAGAAATAGGAGGAGAGAGAAGGTGGAAACCAGCCAACCACATGGTGCCACATCACCCCCAGGCCATGGGGGGCGCGTGGCCCACACGGGAGCAGAGGCTGCTCCAGGCCGTGGGGCCCACGGCCTCAACCACGGCCAGCCCTTGTGGCCCACGGCCTGGGCTGTCCTCTCCCGCGCTCCCTCGGTTCGTCGGCCTGTATCTCGGGCGTCTAAACTCCAAATTCGAATCCGTTTTCGGATTACGAACCGTGACTCTCTCATGCACGATAACTACTATACAACTTTGAAAAACAGTTGAGAAATCATCTCAGAAATCATCGATGAAGTCAACACAACGTAAGAGAACGTAAAGTGGCATAGTCAACACGTTTGGACTCGAAACCTTATGAATGACTAACCGAAACGACCGGAACTCAATAAGGCATTGAATAGGAACATGTTCAAGTCTTAAACACAAAATACGGAAACATACAAACACAAATACACACACATATGCTAGTTTCCGGACATAGTCCTAGAAAATGCAAAACACAAAGTATATTAACTAAATGAGAATGCATGAGCATATTTTGCCAAGTGTGTGAAAGTGAAATGTAAATGAAATAAAATCATGAAGGGACACACAAGAATGATATGTGTGAGTGTGTGCCTAGCCTTGTAAGAGATAAGAGGTCTTTGAATACCTTTGTAGACCGATAATGTCTGAAACCCTTAAAAGCCGGCAACTTGAACGAATAATGGTTGAGACGTCCTTCGTCTTCGAAATCCTTCATTTACTAACCACTAAACATTACAAGTAAAACACGTTTTGATATGGAATTAATGCCAACACTAATTATCAACCTAACAAAAATTCTGGGGGCGACATTGTTCACTCTAATGGCGTAGCCAAGTGTGACCCATTTTGGTATTGCTTCGACCGCCCACACTTGAAAATAAAGAAAAAATTGATAGTTCAGTTAGTGCATGGAAACATGCATATTGCATAAAATGTATTTTATTAAAGTTCATCAATTAACACACATCACCTAAAAGGCCGTCAGAAACCCATAAACGTTGTACTTCTCCCCTTTCCATCTAACTGGACCATCCTTATTCTCCTCCAACTTATCATCAGTGAACTTAATCTTGAATTTATCATCACAACTATGAAGACAAGTAGAAAGGGAGTTAAATGTCCTCGCGTATATGAATGAACCCCACGGAAACTTATTAAATGCCTCTAAGTCATCAACTAATTCTAATGCCCAATATAGAATGGTAGTCCTATCGTCCTTCCCAACCAACGTCATCTCGAAAAAAAGTATTAACGCCAACTTCACAACATCATCATCAGTAATTTTATTATTAGGACCCAAATTCCAAAACCAATCAACAATCATTTTAACCTTCACTTTACTACCTTGGAAGTAGATTCGACGGAGTCTACTATTCTTTCGTTTGAAAAGTTCCGATGTGGTTTTAGAGTATTCTGTAAAGGTTAGCCCACTAACCAAATAAAACTCCACTAGACTAAACCGTATAAACCCGTTGCCAATATGGTACCATAAAGAAGATGCATTATCATCGGTATTCTTAACATGGCACGCCCTAAGCAAGATATGGTGGCAAAATTGCCCAGACAACACCATATCGCTCACATCCAAAAAATGACCGAAACATGTTGCTTTAAACATCTCGAGTTGTTTTGGTGTGAGATGCGACTGAATAAGCTTTATATTCTCCCAATTACAATGCCAACTAACTCGAGATGGAAAACGATCACATTCCTTAATCTTGAGGGATTTAAGTAATTTGTTCCCACTCATGATTATCATCCTAAACACATTCCATAATAAGCATGCTGTTAAAATAATTTTTCTAAGAATGTATAAAAATAAATATTATATCTTTGATGGAGATCTAAATATTACATCATGCTCAAGTAGAGTAGCACCAAAATATTCAAAATAGCACAGCTCGACGCTCGAATGCATTTAACATTTATTTGTCGCAAGTTGTGCAGAAATTCGGGTTTATATGAATTCCATAAATTATAAAAATGAAAATGCCTGATATAAATCTTTTTTTATTAGTTTAAATTAGATAGAAACATATAAATCGCAAAAGATGAATCTGAGAGTTCATATGTGGGGTGCCATATCTTAGGGATCTTCAAGATCTTAAAATACAATATTGTTACAAGGCATCCTATACAAAAGGCTTGATGGTCACAAATAAATACTTTCATACCAATCATCACAAATTATTTCACCAATATTCTATGCAAAAGGAAGGAGCACTAATATGGGAAATAGAATGCTAACAAGTAGAGCAAGAAAGGGCATGTAAGAGATGATAAGATATTAGCATCAATTGAAGGCATAACTACAAGCCAAGAAGCATAAATTACACTTCACACAAAAGCAATTTAAGGAAATAGATTAGAAGAATTTTTCAACATTAGAATGATACATATCTTACTGCTAACAATCTATGCTCTAGCTAGTGACCTTATCACACCCTCGACCAAGAAACTCAGCCAACCTCATAAATATAGCTAATATGCTGTTGTAAGCACATACTACAATACAATCACCCAATGCTTCTACTCCAAATCTATGATGTATAGACTCCCATCAGATTTCATTCGAACCATTCCTTCATATGGGTTCAACTTTCAACCGTAATGCATAAGCCCTTCTAACTTAATTGTAAGTATAAGATATATAGGTACATAACCATGTAGTCAAAATGGATTCATGTCTCAAACTTTCAACACAACAAGATTTCAGGCTAATTTAAGCATACTAGTACATAATTTTCTCATTAGAAACATATTTCTCAAAATTCCCTAATTTCCAAGTAAAGATTTGAACTTTACAACTCTCAAGTATTACTAATCAACGAAATTATATTGTAAACTAAAATAAAACTTCATAGTGTAAAATTCTAGGGTTTGTCAATTGAATTTTTTTTTTAACTAACCTGAAAGACACAACAGGACCGACCTAACTACAGATTTCGATCAGCTGTTCCTCGGTAGCATCATAGGGTATGTTCCCAACTGTCAATCACAAAAACAAAAAACAAATTCAATCATAAAAAAATAAAATAATGAATAAATAATTAAAAATTAAAAACACACAATTTGCAATCAAAGCAGAGCATAAAAAGAGGGAGGGAGAGAGACCGAAAACGCAACGATGTTGAGAAAAAAATGAAGTCAACGGCGAGCGGCTGCGGGATGGCAACTCGACGGTGACGCTCGCTGTAACTCGACGGCGACGCTCACTGGTCGGGAAAGGGTGGTATCGGGCAAGGGAGGCAGACGATTTGGGATGTATCAGGCAAGGGAGGCTGACAGTTTGGGATGTATCGGGCAGGAGAGGCTAATGGTTTGGGATCTGTCGGGCATGATAGGTTGATGGTTTGGGGTGGTTAGGGCATTGGATTTTGTTTAAAATCAGGGGTATTGAAGTCATTTCAGGGTAGTTTTGCAAATAATTTGGGTTTTAGGGTAGATTTGCAATTCAGTCCCTAAAATAGGGTAATTTTGCTAAAAACCCTTTAAAGAAATTGGTTATTAATATATGTCATGAACCTCCGCCATATATTTCATGTTGAGCTTGAGGGATCCTTGGTTGAGGAGGTCTTGGTTGTGGTAGAGCTCTTGTTGGAACCCTTGCTTGAGCTTGCTTTGAGGATTCACAAACTTCAACCCATTTAGTTGATTGTTGAGGGGTTTGAGCATTTTCAACCTCTTTGCTTTTGACAAAGGTTGACTTCTTCAAGGATGTGGTCTCTATTTCTTCCGCATATCCTAAGCCCTTCTTGTCACTTGGACTCTTCCCACAAGATAGCATATTGTCAAATTTTTTGGTTCTTGAAGTCATCTTAGCAATCAACCCTTTTGCTTCCATGAACTTTTTCCTCAAGCTTTCTTCATTCTTTTTAGCCAAAACTAGCTCCATCTTCAATCCTTCTTCCATTTCACTTGCTCTACTCATTTCCATGCTTAAATGAGTCACCTTGGAAGATCGTTCAAGCTTCTCCCCTTTAACTTTTGTATCTCCTTCTTCTTCTTCTTCATTCTTGAGTTCTCAAAAAACCTCATGAAGTCATCATAGTCTATTTCTTTACCAAAGTCAAAATTGGACTTGGAAGAGTTGCTCTCACCATTTGAGTCACTTACCTTTACTTCTTCTTGCTTATCCTCTTCCTCTTCTTTATCACTCATAACTTCATTACTATTGTGAGAAGATGAAAAAGCAATGAAGTTGGCCACTTGGTCTTCATCATCATCCGAACACTTATCTTCCTCTTCTAGGTCATAACTATCACTCCAAGTAACTGCCGTGGCTTTTTTCTCTCTTTTTCCTTCAAGTTTGCACATTCGGGACCAATATGTCCAAACTCACTACACTCATAGCATTGGACACCTTTCTTGTGGTCCTTTTCTTGAGTTTGCTCTACTTTCTTGAAAGGAGTTTTCTTCTTCATAAATTTTCCCTTGGAGCCAAAACCCTTCTTCTCAAATCTCATAAATTGCTTGAAATTCTTTGCTATCAAAACAATTTCTTCATCCGAGTCTTCTTCCTCTTTTTCCACCTTGATGGTCTTCATGGCAAGGCTCTTTTGCTTCTTTAGAGGTGTAGTTGTAGGAGCCTTCCTAGATTCATAGGCAAAGAGTCTTCCAATCACTTCACTTGGCTTCAATCCTTCATCCTAGTGTAGTCACTATTTTCCTCTAAAGCCATCACTTTGGATTTGAATCTCTCGAGAAGCGACCTCATGATTTTTTGCTTGATCCTCCTATCCGAGTAAGGGTCACCAAGTTGGTGACTTTGATTCACTACATCCATAAGTTCACTTGGAAGTCATTGAAGCACTCATCCTCCTCCATACTAATGGTCTCAAATTATGTTTGGAGGATTTGAAGCTTGGAGTCCTTAACCACCTTGGTTCCATCATGAACCGTCTCTAGGATAGTTTAAGCTTCCTTTGTTATCCTTATGGTTTGAATTAGTTTGTATTGGTTGTCATCCATGGCACATAGGATTACGTGCATGACTTTGTTGTTCCACTTGGACGCCTCAAACTCTTGGGGAGTCCATTGTGCCTTTGGCTTGGGAATTTCCTCTCCATCTCCCGTAGGAGTCATCATAGGTGACGTGTACCCATCTTCAATTGCCATCCATGCACGGTAATGAATTTGACACATATATGCTTCCATTTTTCCCTTCCATGATGCATAATTCACCCCGATGAGCAAGGGGGGTCTTGTGCTAGAGGCACCCTCGCCTCCAATTCTATTTCCACTTATTGTGTTTGGGTGAGAATGATATGAGTGCACACAAACAAGCTAAACACACAAGAAACAATAAATAAATAAATAAATAAATAATCAAACAAATGCAAGAGACACTATCAAGAGCAATGGATCTCCTAATTATGTTAAGGAACCCACTCTGATGCCAATTGAAAATAAATATAAAACGTGTCCTAATAATCTATGGGGGCTATTCACCCCCCCTCTAGATAGTTGTATACACACCGTTAATTTGTTTCAAATATTATATAAATAAAAAGGCATAACATGATAATAAAAATTCTATATTTACGCGGTTACATTAGATATAATTTTATAAGTTTTTTTGTTGTTGAAAAGAAGATTGACACTTTCACTATCCATTATCCAAATGGGATAGGTCTCATTCATTGTCAAAAAAGAAATAGCATATATCAAACCTTTCCTAATATTTATTTAGATCTAAAAGAAGTAATGAAAACTAAAATGAAAATTTTAACAAACATTGTAAATACAAAATCGATTTTGTAAAAATTCAACGTAAAAAAGAATCTCTCGTTAGGAATACTCATGAATCACATAGTGATTCAAAATAAACTCATAAAGTGCATCTCTATTAAGCGATCTGAAAAAAGGTGAGTAGAGAGTAGAAGACTCTCTATAACTTAGGTGGTTTCTGCTGCGCTTTCAGGTACGTTTATTCATACTTATGTATACATTACGAGATTTAATTATTTTTTTATATAATGCTTACATTTATCAGTTTTGCATTTGTAAGCGCTCAAAATCAAACACATGCAGTTGTGCTCAGCTCAACTAAATAAAAGTTTCCAAAATTAGTAAAAAAAATGTAAAAGTAAAGTACAACTGTTGATGCCATAATCTCCAAGCAAAAGAATTTAAAACTTTTTCATCCACCACGGACAAATATCATATGCCGTTGCCTTTTCGTGCAACACATGTTGTGAGAATGTGAGTAGACTTGCAAAATAAGTTTATTCTCGTAGACCATAGTGAAGGAACGCATCTATCTCATTCTTACATGGAGGCGACATCCATCCACTACAACAAAAGTGGTTATTTTTCGATGCCTAAATATCCTCGGAAACGATGAATTCCGATCGGAACTACAGTGTTTCAACGGGATAAAGACGTCAAAGGCCGTCGCAAATACTCTCATTAGAAATACACATTTACTGACAAGTTGTCATAAAAACTATTATTTCTGACCTAATCCATTGTCAAAAGAGCTGAAAATGACCATCAGAGATATTACCTTTTTGACGTACAATATTTTTATCAAGAAAAAAAGTCAAAATACATTTATTTTTGACGGTTAGGCTCGCATAAAAACTGAGACTAATTACAATAAAACAACTCAACATTTGATAAACGTATCCGTTGACTTTTTCACAAGTTTGACTGGAGGATACTTGGCGAATACTTGGAGGATACGTTTGGAGTAATATTATAATTATTTTAGTATAAAACGGGGTCAAATTAAACTTTCAAAATATTATGGGTCAAAATGAAATTGTAAGGAAATTTTGTCTTTGATTCCATTGACATGGAGAATGCCGGGATACTTGAGATTGTAAACCTTTTTCTTAATGAACTAAAGTTAGATGCCGAATTATTTAGATCCTTTAACAATGTGAATGATGACAATGAAGTTAATTAGGAATTTAAAATATGTTTTATGATTTTTTTTTTTAATGTATTATTTGGATTTTATAATACGGTATGGTTTATGTGACGTATGTTTTATTTGGATTTTGTAATATGTTCGACTTATGTGACATGTTTTATTTGGATCCTGTAATATGTTACATTGTTATGACTTATGTAGTTATGTTATCAGTCTTTCTATTGTCAGTTCGTCCTGACAATAAATATATCAGGACGAAGAATGTGGACCACAGATTATGGAGAAGTTTTGACAAGTGCATACACTTTGAGTCAAAATATGTCAATCTAGTGATCCACATTATTCGTCATGATATATTTATTGTCAGGACAAACTAATAATAGAAAATCTAGTTATGTTATGTAGTTATGTGACATGTTTTATTTGGATTATGAATATGTTTTGATTTTGAATGAATTATCAAATATGTTTTTAAATATTATTATTATTTTTTAAATATAAATATATATTATTTTAATTGATGTATCCTACCGTATCCGTATCCGTATCCTAGTTTTTGAAGATTTACTGTATCCCCGTATCGTACCTTATCCGTATCTTGTATCCGTATCCGTATCCGTGCTATATAGGTAAGAATTAACCGTCGACCCGTCAAATAATGGAAAATGTCTAACTTATCGATAAATGCATTAAAACAAGTTCAGTGTCGTCCAACATGTGGTCTAAATAACTCACGTGATAAAATATATATATATTTATTTATTTATTTATTTATTTATTTTATATTTTTTTAAGATTTAAATTATTTTTAATGGATTTATAATTAAACTTAATTTCTTAGTGGTCTAAATAACTCACGTGATAAAAAATTGAAGTTAAATTAATTTTAAAAAAAAAAAACACATTCTATATTTTTGTTTTCACTTTTATTATTAGAAACGAGTAGTCCCACACCCTCGCCATATCGAGCATCCTTATCACAGAAAATCAAGACTAAAAACCGACTTTATGAATTGGATTTTTTATACTTGCAGAATTGTGAATTAAATTACTTACATATTCCATTTCGTGTACTTATTTTAATTTTGTAGTGAACCAGAATTTTTTTTACCAATTTTTTTAATTTTCAAGAGTAAAATGACTATATTACTCAATCTTCTGACATTTTGATATTTGTTAATTATAACTGTCAAAGAGTCAGCCACTGGTACTTTCTAATAATTTTAGCAAAATTTCAGTCTTGTTGCACTTTCATTAAATGTTAAGAGTGTTTCACTTCAATTTGCCTAAATAACTAATATGGAAATTGTAGGTGGCCGAACTACGTGGTACGTCAATTGGGTCGGGTTATACTGGGCCCAAGGCAACTCAATTGAACCGCTAGAGAATTGTTGTCGTCTGCTTGTTTGGACCTGCAAGAATGTTTCCATCGACCTTGGTCGAATGCTTTGTTGAACCTGCAAATGAACTAAGAACGAAAATAATACAAATAGAATGAACACAAATGGAATGAAGAAAGTGGGTTTGAATGAATTAGCCTTAGGTGTGCTTGGGCTGAGCAATATTTTCCGATGATCGTAATATCGAATCCAGCCAAGTTCTAGTTGTTGAGATGTTAATTTGGCAGAATTTCAGTACGCCTTTAATAAGCTTTTAATATCAGAGATTTCAGAGAGCTTTAAAGTGAGGAAGCCCTTTTATTTATAATGGAAGGTGTAGTTCCAACGTCTACTGATAACCTCCTGATCATGGGCGAGATATTTGGGGATTCAGACGTGATTCTTGGAGAGATACTCTCTTCTAAGTTACCCACAACTAACGTCTTGACTTGGTCTTTGAATGACCAAGTCATGTTGGTGCTGATACCTGTGTTGGGTTGATCCAACACAATGGGCTTGGATAGGATCCAATATTATAAAGTTTGGGCTTTAATACATTGTGCCTGTGGGCCATTTTTGTCTACCACAGTTTGTCCCCCACTCTCTAAAGAATGATACATTTGAGTTAGAGAGTGATTTTCTTTGAGTCGACGATTGTCGATCGGTTCCTTTATTGAGTCGAATCAATATTCTTTGAACGCTGTTTGATTGACAACCCCTGTTGGGTCAACGATGTTCTGTCATTAATGACGATTTGTCATTCGATAGTCGTCTTAAAATAGGGCAGTCAAATCGATCTAGATGTCAAATCGATATGGTGGAAGTGTTTGGGTTTCCCATGTTGACGTCAGATGCATTCAATTCACGCGCAGTTTCCGAGATAAAATTTTTAAATTTTAAACCAAGAAGTTACCTGGGTTAACTGGTAGTTGAAGAGGTGCTGACACGTGGCAACTAGGGTTAAAAAATATTGGTTTATAAATAAACCATTCCATTGCAAAGATCACTTCTTGCATCTTGTGACTTGTGCGACCTTATTTCTCCTTCTAACGATCTTTCTTTGTCTAGTGTTGATCTTGCTGAATCTTTCCCGCGGACTGCTTCGTGATTTCTTCTCAAGGTAAAAAATGAGTTGTTCTTCTTTTTCTCCCTTTTTTTTTTTACTTGCATGAAACTTATTTATGAATCTATAGGAAATAGATAAGTAGAAGTATTTTTATGTTTACCTGTGAAATGCGTGTTCTTCATTGTTCTTGATGGTTTTGGATGCTTTTGATTCACTGCCAAGTTGATTTCATTCGTGTATGTTGTTTCTGTTTTACGTGTACGTCGTTGTGATGAGTATAGTCGTTTAGACTTGAGAAAATGATCGACTGTGGGTAGACAGCCTGTCTAGGTTTTAGGTTGAACTTCGAGAAGGATTTCCCATGTTGTAAAAAACCCTAGGTTTTGATCAAGAATCCTTAGGTTGTGATCGTAGCGTTTTAGTTTTTGTCTGACTTGTGCATTTTTTGCATTTGTCAGATTTTGGAGATCATGTCGGGCAACGATACAGTCTCAGATCTTCTTGTCGACTGGACCAGTGACACAGAAAGTGAAGATGACGTAGTCGACAGTGGGATACAAGATGTTGATAGACTGGTCACAGTTCAGGACCCGTTGAAAGTCGTTAATATAAATATTAGGGGTATATTATAGCAGGGTGGCGTCCGTGCCATAGCGAAGCCGGTTGATTTTCCAGAGTATAGGGACGACGCGGGGGCATCTACTTCAGGTCGTCCGTTAGGTGTTTTAGATGGTAGTCCAGCAAGTTTGATTACGGAGGATAACTTCGATTGTTTGCGGACTATATATGGCATTCCTAGATCGGTCGAGCTACGTGCTCCGCTGAAACAAGAGCGAGCGGACTGGGATATACCCGATTGGATATGCTTTTACGAGTATACTCTGCATCTAGGGTTTAGATTCCTAGCACCTTCGTTGGTACGACGTTTATCAAAACATTTCGATATTGCTCCTGGCCAACTGATGCCAAATAGCTGGAGAATATTGCTTAGTTTGACCGTTCTGCGTGAGAGGTATCAAATCGATCTTGAGTTAGGGTGTGTCTTGCATAACTATTATCTAAAGGAGCATTTGGGCGACCAAGGTCGTTATATATTGATACCTAGAGATAAGAATAATCGACTTATAATCGATACGACTACAAATGATAGGTTTTGTATGTATAAATTCGCCAAGCAGACACGTCATCAAAGGAGTCAATAAATGCTGAAGAAAAGGTTGCCACGTCACTCGTTGACCGGGTCAAGGGAGAAAAACGTGGCCAGTCAGTATGTCAACGTTTTAAGCCAATAAGTCAAAGGTATGGTCGCCAGAGCTAGATATATACTCGCCAAAGATAGAAACGTAGTCGCCGAAGGGTAATACCCAAGAGTGGAGGTGTTCGCTGCATCAGCGTACTGGGCCCAAACCGACTCGGTAGAAACACAGAAATAAACCCTAACTCCTAGAAGACCCATGGTAACGAGGAATCATAAAAAGGGAAAGAGATAAAGCGTATCCGGATCCGTGACTACATAGGAATCCTAATACGAATCAAAGGGGAAATCCTACCACCAACACAGCTAAAATCAAGGGGAAACCCTAATTATCATGTATAAATAGAACCATCTATCCCACGAGGAGGGAGTTCAGAAAAACTGAGAGAAGAGAGCAATTGTATGAGAGATCTGAGTGTGTAACAAAGCAATAAGCCTAGTATTATCTTTCTGCCCTCTGGGGCGCCGTGGTTTTTCCCCATTCAAGGGTTTTCCACGTAAAATCTATCTCTTGCATGCATTGATTATTTTCTCGTTTTACCTTGAGTTGATATAATTGTTAACTGCGTGGCAATCCAAATTTCACCGTCAACAATAGGAAATAAGGAAAAAGTAATACATTATTCCGACGGCCTAATTGCCGTCGGAAATAGTCCACATTTTCGACGGTAAATGTTCTTTTCCGACGGCATTTAGCCATCGGAAAAGACCAATTTTTTATTGTAGTGTCAAAACCGTAATTTTATATAAAGTTTCTTCAAATAATTGGTACAAATAAAAATTTCATGATTTATTTTTTCTTGAAAAATAAAAAGTTAGATAAAATAATTATATAAACTCTATTTCGTAGTAAGCATTTAATACACCTAATGTTCCCTAAATTGCTATCCGGACAATGACATATATGTGCAAAAATCAAGAGTGAACACTTTGATACAACAGAAATACACAAAACATTTGTCAGGATTATGATGAAGGGATTTGTGAGATATTGATGTCATTCTTTAGGAACTCTCTCTCATTATAAGCATTTTTATCTTGAGAAATTGCCCGAAGGCAAAATATCGCCAGTCAACTGTCGAGAAAGTCATGTAGGGATGTCAAGGAACATTACAACGCCCTCGTACATGACATCTGCAAGATTGATTCGAGTTGTGTCAAATTGCCGAGTTATACCGATGACTCGTGGAACTTTTTGTGCCATAAAAAAAAATACCACATTTCCGACAGCTTTTGGTCCGTCCGAAAATAGTCAAATAAGCCGTCAATATTACCCACTTTTCTAACAATATAAAACGTGTTATCGGAAATGCTAAAATTTAATTCGAATTACTTTATGGACACATCTTACTAAATTAACTAAATATAAAATATAGCAAAATTATTAGTAATCACAAGAACATTTAATTATTTTTAATTGTATTTAGTAACACTACTATATCAGATTTTTTATAAACAAACTCTAATAATTTTAATAAATATTATTTTAAAAAACAATATCTCAATAGTTATTGATTGGATGATTTACATACCTATTTGAGGTCCCCATTTCCTAGATTTTGTACTCATTGTCGAGTGTGTTTTTGTATATAATGCATTTTGTGAGCATTGTGTAGGTTATATGCTCTAAAATAAGGTGTTGAGCATAATTGAAGAGTTTTGGAGGTTAAATGGCTGAAATTGGAAATTTTAGTGCAGAGCTTTCAACTTTCGGGGGCCATATCTCCCTCCTCCGATTGAACTACGTTTCGTATAACTATTTTCAGAAATCCCCACGAGTCTACTTTCCAACGCTTTTTACGGATCACGATTCCGAGTTCTCTAGAGGAAGTTATGGCCATTTTCGTAACGGTGCGCGAAACTGGAAAACTTCACCCGAGAGAGATGCGAGCCCAAGGCGAGCTCAAGCAGCTCGCCCCTCAAGGTCGCTAACCTCTCGGGTTTTCAACGGTTTTCTTCAACCAAATAGCATCCAAATCGTCCCCAGGTTGCCCCAAGCTTACCCTTTTACCCAAAATATGTTAAAAATCAAGATTTTACCTCCTTGCCCTTGACCTAATTCATTCATCTATATGAACCTTTGATATTTTTAAACCAAAGGAGAACTCTCTCACCAAAAAGAACCCAAGACACCATTTTTACTCACCTTCCATCTTCCACAACCCATCTAGCATCCAAATCTCCTTAACATCCAAACACAAACTTCACTCCCACTTTTCCACATCCACCATCACCCCACCTTTTTGGGCAAGAGAGAGTTGAAGAAAGATAGGAGGAGAAGAAGATCCAAAGAAGAAGAGGAAGCTCTCCATTAGTTTTCTCTACATCCTTTCTCCTTTACTCTTTTTCAGAGCCATGTATTTATTTGATTTTATCTATGTTATGGCTATTCTTTGTAATATGAGCTAAATATATATTGCTAGGATTTGATGAAACCCCACCCATGACTATATATTTATATTGATTATTGTTTATCCATTTATGTGCAACTTGTGGTTTGTATGAGTATTTTTGTATGCTTAAAGCTTTCAAGTGATTGATCTCCATTTGAATGAATTATTGTGGTGTGTTATGTACTGACCGGAGACGCACACCACGTGTTCGATAAAATGCCCTCTATGCATGTCTAGAAAAGTACACCCACTTAGGCTAGCGTATAGGATTTGTTTAGTGCGCCAACAAACTTAATGAACTCAATTCGTATATTCCGGGTAATCGAGAGATAGGCTTGGGTACATTTCGGGTGTAATCTACTTTGCTTGACCAAGATTGTAGGTTAATATTAGGGTGCATGAATCTACAAATTGCATAAGTATGTTTTGGGTGAATAATTGAGTCTAAAATGGAAGTCAATTGAGGGTGGGGTGTAGTCAAGTCCTAGCATGTTTTTCTTCGATATTACACTTGAGTTTATTTTAGTGTTATTTTATTTCTTGCATTAGCATTAGTCATTAGATTAAATTAGTTTAATTTACTTAGTTTAAATATCCTTTTTCGCTTGTTTGAATAGCATCTAGGCTATCAATTTCGGTAATCGATCACTCGATCCCTGTGGGAACGAATCTTATTCACCGTTGTGCTACTCTCCGACCTCGTCCTATTGCGAGTGTCGCTCACTAAAGAGAGCTAGCCATCAGTTATATTTAAATAGTATACAAAAATATATATATCTTTAATTAGATATTATACAAACATATTAATAGCTTATATATAAATAATATGCAAAACATATGAGATATAAAGTTATAGCAAAATGATAAGGGTAACCCCATACTTCATCCAAGTCAAGGGTTCGAACCACATGAATTTCATGGAGTTAAAGTTGATGTGTTACATGGCGCGTGACGGGTGACATGGCAACTATCAAGTCAAGTAGCGCCATTTTTTTTTATTTTATATAATTTGACTATTACCGACGGCATTTTCATCTTTTCCGACGGCCATGGCCATCGAAAATGGTAGTATTTGTGACGACTCATCAATGATTAGTTATTTCTGACAAGCGTATTTGCGACGGCCTCCGACGGCTTTTTCCTATTGGAAAAGTGTATTTCTGATGGGAAATGGTCTTTTCCTTGCCGTCGAAAAAGACCATTTTTTTTTTTTTTTTTTTTGTAGTGACTCTAAGTTAGCCTAACAGCTAAGTGCATGAAAACATAAATGATTTAAGTTTGAGATTGATTTTAATTAATAACTTGAAATGTAAATGACAACAATCTAAAGAGATATGGAATCAAACAATCTAGATAAGAGAATAGATAAAATCAAATGAGATAAGTCTAGGGAATCAATGGAGTTGCAATTGGACCATGAGTTATGCTTTCATAGCTTCATTAATGTACGATTCACACAATTAAGGACCCGATCTAATTCTAGAGTGTGATTTGGCTGTAGAAACAAAATCATCAAATTACTTCTCACCTAAATTCCTCACAACAATAATTGTATAAATATTTCATTGAAAGCTAAACAAAACCCATAATCCAAAAGTTTCTCACATCAATCCCCTAGAAAGGGTATTTAGTTACACATATTCAAAATACAAGAAAAAAGGTAAAAAAAAATAGAGAAGTAATTCATAGATGATGCTAAGTCTTCTCTTGTAAGCTTGATCTCTCATTGAGCTTCTTGCCTTGAATGATGAGTGTAAATAGTGGAAGTCTTGAAGTGTATGTGATGGAGTCAAATGGGTAGTGACAAAGGAAAGTGGTGGAGAAGAGGGGTAGAGAGGATTGATTAAAAGGAAGTAACTCTAGATTTGTTGTTTGATGGTATTAGAGAGAAAATATTATCATCTATGTGGTAGGCAAAAACAGTCGTTAGGCCCAAACGCTCAAGCCCACAACCAATTGTGGTGGGCTTGGGTTAGATCCATCCAATATGGGTCGACTCTAGTTGAGTCCTATTTGACTAAGTCCTAGGCACTAACTGATAACTCACTTATCAAAGTTTTGATAAGTATTTGAATTGGTCCATGATTACGTGATATCGCATGAAAGCCGATCGCAATTTCAGGGAAATTCTACAACAATCCCCAACAATCAACTCTCCTGGAAAGCCTATAAATAAAACCTCTCAACCACAAAAAGAGGATTCAGATTTCTCTTGCACTTTACTAAAGCTCTTTCGTGTCAAAGCTCTGCCAAAACTCAAACTCCGGTCATCAGAATTCTCTTAAACTACTTTACGATCACTTTCCATTATAATGTTCAGCTAGGAATGGGCATTTATCCCCGGATACCCAAATCCCCACTTCCCCATCCCTATTTGGGGGAAATTCTTTGGGAAAAAATGGGGAAATGGGTGGGCATGGGGGGAGGTCCCCCATCCCTATTTCTCCATTTTCCCCACAAATGTATTGAAATGGGGATAGGGATGGGGGGAGGTTCCCCCATCCCCATTTCCCCATTTTCCCCAAACCTTATATATATATATATATATATATATTTTTTCTATTGTTAGTTCGTCCTGATAATAAATATATCAGAACGAAAAATGTGGACCACTAGATTTATATATTTTGACTCAAAGTATATGCACTTGTCAAAACTTCTCCATAATCTATGGTCTACATTCTTCGTCCTGATATATTTATTGTCAGGACGAACTGACAATAGAAAAACTATATATATATATATCTTAATATTTTTTTTTATTCTTTCTATGTTTACATCAACTTACTAAGTGTGTGTGTGTGTGTGTGTATATATATATATATATATATTCTTAATATTTTTTTTATTATTTCTATTCTTAATATTTTTGTATTTGAATTTGTAATGGATATTTTTTTTTTTTTTTTTTTTTTTTGTAGTATGTAATTTTTAGTAAAACAGGGAAAATGGAGAATGGGGGAAAGGGGAAAACGGGGGGAATAGGAAAAAATGGGAAAAAAACGAGAAAAATTGGGAAATGGGGATCGAGATGGGGATACCTCCCCCCAAAACTCCCCCATCCCCAAATGGGGAGGGATAGGGAAGGGTTTTGGAAATGGGGATGGGGATGGGGGACCTATATCCATCATCATTTCCCCAATGCCCATCTATACGCTCAGCCCAAGCGAATTTAAGGCTAAGAATAGATCCCACCCTTCTCTTTTCTTTTCTTTTCTTTTCTGTTAGTTTTCATCTTTTTCATAGGTTATAGGAGCAGTCGACACCTCCGGTTCGACAGGTTAGCCAAAGTTGCTTGGGTCTAATTCGAATTCGACCCATAGATCAATCATCTACAATATATATATATATATATACACACACACACACAATAATATTATAATATGCTAACAAGGAAAATTTCTTGAAATTAGATTGGCGGGGGCCATGGCCCCTATAGCCCCCCGACCCCCTTTTATTTGTTTCTGGAGATCCAGACGAAGATGGATATCAAATCTACATCTCCACCTCTCTTTTTTTACTTTCTTTTTTTTCTTTTTTTTTTTTCCTTCGAACATCCATATTTGAGATGGATGGTAGAGATCAATCTACCTATTTTTTTAAGAAAAAAAATTAATTTTTTATATAAATTAATTTGTTAAAATTAAGCAAATCTCAACCATCCATCTAAGATTTGGATGGTGGAGATTTTAAACTTTTTTCTTTTTTTATTATATAATTTTTTTTAAAATCTATTTTTTGGTGTTGGCACATAGCATTATTGTTGTTGATGGTATTTTATCAACATTGTTGATGATTTTGGGTGGGTTATGGATGGGGGTTGGGCGCTCCTGGAAAGTGTCCCTTCATTCACATTTTAAAGAGGTGAAAACAATTTGGTCTCCGCCATGAGTCTGCAGTTGCACCTTCAGGAATTATTGTTGTTGATGGTATTTTATCAACATTGTTTCCATCTTGAACTTGAACCCCATGAAAGCTTCTTGCCTCAAAATACATAAATTGCATTAAAAAGATCGTGATGAACAAGACCAAAGGTGAAACCTTACAAGCCATGAATTTAAACTAATTGAAATCTGAGTTGCCCACAAATTACTGTAAATATGTAATAGGATATGAAACATGTTATTCTATTTATAATAAATTTTGGAATAATGAGATGAGCGTATTTAAGGCATAATAATAATATTAGAAGATACAGTGAAAAATTATTCATGTAGAATTTGATCCTATCACTAATCTAAAACAAGAGTAATGCTACTTTACCCAAATTTGATGCCCAAATATAGCGCCCAAATGATGTGGCAACATTTTGAGCCATTCATTTAAATAATGCAAATCTAATACAATTTAAATAAATTGATAAAAAGTGTTGCCACATCATTTGGGCAAATTAGCATTACTCCTAAAACAATAATGCTAATTTACCTAAATTTGGTGTCCAAATATGGTGCATAAATGATGTGGCATCACTATAATCCATTTATTTAAATTGTATTAGATTTGTATGCTTTAAATGAATGGATTATAGTTAGGGATAGACATGACGCCAGTTTAGTTCCAACCATGGCCACCGGAACCAACGGTTTGGTTCCAGTTTTGGAACCGCCGATTCAACTATAATATATATATATTTTTTTTTTCAAAAACCACACCCACCACTACCAACCTACCAGCTAGTGGTGACCACGGTTCCGGTTAACCGTCGGTTTTGTCCGCGGTTAAATCGGAACCGTACGGTCAAAACCGGACCGAAAATCGAAAATCGAAAACCGAAACCGTCGGTTTTGAAACCGGTAGGAAACCGAAAATCTCGGTTTCGGTTTCGGTTTCGGTTTTGGGTGGTAGAAAACCGGCCAAAACCGACGGTTTCGGTTAAACCGCCGGTTTTGTATTAATTAAAAAAAAAAAAATTATCCAATTAGACGCTGCCACGTGGCAGCGTCATTGAAAATAGAGGAAACCGTCCGGAAACCGTCCGAAAACCGATCGGAAACCTTCCAGAAACCGCTGAAAACCGGCCGGAAACCTTCCAGAAACCTTCGAAAACCGGATAAAACCGACGGTTTCGTCAACGGTAAACCGCCGGTTTTGTTTTTAAAAAAAAAAAAATTAGCCAATCAGATGCTGCCACGTGGCAGCGTCTGAGCAAATCCAACGGTTGGTTACTTTCCAACCGTTGGAAGGGAAAAAAAAAAAAAAAAAAACATTAACCAATCAGCCACTGACACGTGGCAAAATTTTTGAAAAAAAAATTTTCAAATTCAGCCGTTGGGCACTGGGCGGCCCAGACGACCATTCTGACCGGTCAGCCCAGTCCCAACGGCAGCCTCCAATTTTTTTTTTTTTTACCTTAAATTTTATCTATTTGCAAACCCACCCCTTTCTTCCAAACTATAAATACCCCCCACCACTCTATTTTCCTTCACACCTTTCTCACTCTCTCAACTCTCAACTTCTCTCATTCTCTCTCAATATCAAATTCCGAATTCTCTCAATATTTACAATTTCCTTTAATTCTCAATTTCTCATTTCATATATAAATAATTTATTATATATTTTTTTCTAGCATAAAATATTTATTTCTTCTATTTTTTACCACTATTATTCCAATAATATTTTTTTTTCAATCATATATTTTATTTTTTTTACTTGGTTACCACTCTTATTCAAACAATATATTTTTTTCATTCATATATCTCTCTCAATCTCAAATTCCAAATTCTCTCTACATTTACAATTTTCTTTAATTCTCATATCATTATCATATAAAAAAAATTTATTCTTTTTTTTTTTCTAGCATACAATATTTATTTCTTATATTTTTTACCATCATATATTTTTTTTTTTACTTGCTCACCACTCTTATAGTCTTATTCCAACAATTTTTTTTTTTTTCAATCATCTATTTTTTTTACTTTGTTACCATCATTATTCCAACAATATTTTTTTTACATATATCTATATTATATTATTATTAATTTTTCAATGGCAAGTGGAAGTGGAAGTGGGGGAGATGGTTCAAGAAATGTGAATAGAGGAAAGGGTCACGTGGAAAACTTCTTGCAACACATTGGTGATGCTGCCATTGCCGACGATGTGACTTTTCAGCAATTCATTGAAGATCGATTTGGATCCAATCAGCCTTCTACTCCTCTTCCCCCTCAAATTAATCCCGAGTTCGACGGACTCAACCCCGCTTACAATACCCCCAATGTTTATGAAAATGTATCTAACCCCCCACCCCCTTCGGATGATTTTTTTGCAGGTGAAGGTGATGCTGAAGAAGAAAAGCCGGCGAAGTCCGATCTCTTCAAAGTGCATATGAAGAAAATTAATTTTGATGGTACATATTGGCACATTCAGTGCAATTACTGCCCCAAAAAATACAAGGTTCCAAAAACCTTCGGATATGGCACGTTGTGGACTCATATCAAAAAAACTCACCCGTCTGAATACGTGATGGCGAATAACCAAGCCCAAATTGCTAGGTACGCAACCTCTTCTAATCAATTATTTCATTACACGTCTGAAAAAAATAGAGAACAATTAGCATTAATGGTTGCAACTGAACACTTACCTTTTGGTTTTGGTGAGAAAGTAGGTTTTGTTAATTACTGTCAAAATGCATTAAATCCTGCAATGCAACGTGTTCCTAGAGCCACTCTCACACGTACACTAAATGGCATTTACAAAAAAGAAAAAAAATTATTGAAAACATTTTTTGAAAATTTTCAAGGTCGCGTTTCTGTATGTGCCGACATATGGAGCGACAATTTTGGTAGTCATTCATATTTGGGTGTCACATGTCATTATATGGACAATAACTGGGACATGCAAAAAAGAATTCTCGCATTTCGTGTTTTTGATGACTCGCATTCGGCTAAAAATATTTTTCGACTCCTTAAAATCATTTTTGAAGAGTATAGTTTACTAAACAAAATTTTTGCTATTGGCTTTGATAATGCTGCAAGCAATACCGCAGCTATTCCTATGTTAACAGATTTGTGCAATCCCTATTTTTGGGGTAAATTATTTCATCAACGTTGTGCGTGCCATGTTTTAAATTTATGTGTTCAAGCTGGATTAACAGAGCTTTCTGCTTTTATTAGACCAATTAGAGATAGTATTAACTATATCTGGAGGCATAGCAAAATCCAGAAACAATGGTTAAAATATTGCTCTCAGAATAGTATGCGTCCAAAAAAATTTTCTCGAGATATTACCACACGTTGGAATTCAACTTATATGTTACTTTGTGAAAGTGTTGAATATAAGGATTTATTAGTTTCTTTTATTAATTATAATGTTCCTTCAATTTCTCTTCAATTGAACCATTGGGATGTATGTATAAAAATTCTTGAATTGTTACGTGTTTTTAATGATGCTACCAATGCTTTATCTGGTATTTACTATTCCACTACTCATTTATTTCTTGTTCAAAGTGTTAATGTTGTTGGTGCATTTAGTGCCTGTGAATTCGATGTTCAATTGAGTCCATGTGTTGCTGCCATGAAAGCAAAATGGTGTCAGTATTATCAGAAGATTCCAAATATTTACTTGTTTGCATCGTGTTTTGATCCACGCTTTAAATTAGAATGTTTGCAGGTTTATTTATCTAATTATTACAAATGTTTAGGTTTAGAAGTTGATGTTCTTGATTGTTGTGATTCCGTTAAGACTTTGCTTTATGAATTATACGATGAATATCTTAAAATATATGGTCAGTCTTTGAACGTGCCGGTTTCACAACCCCAACCCACATCTAGACCATCTGGTGCTAGTAGTTCTTCCTCAAAATTTAAATTACAGGGTTTAGGGGATCTACTGTTTTCCCAAAGATCCAAAAAATTAAAAACATCTTTTTCATCCTCATCTGCATCTGAGGTTGACCGGTATTTAGAAGACGAGCATAAATTTCCAGATGATAAATTTAGTCTTCAGGATTGGTGGAAGAGTCATCAACAGGATTATCCAATTTTGGCTATTATTGCCAAACAAATTCTTGGAACGCCGGTTTCTACAGTTGCTGTGGAACAAGAATTTAGTGCAGGTGGAAATATTTTAGACCCAAGACGGTCGGTTATGTGTCCACAATCACGTGTGTTGATGATTGGACGAAGGCAAAATATAGACAACAAGAACTCCAGCCGGAGATAGTGAACGACTTCTTCGAAGGTGACCAAACCACAGGAACGGAAGGCAGCGAATAGATTCTGTTCCAACTTCCAACCTCCAACACCGAGCAAGTAATTAAAGGTAAAAGAACTACGTGGCCTTTGATTTCTCTACATTGGTGGATGATACGTAGGCAGCTTAATTGTGGTAAAAAATTAAGTGCAAGGCCGATATTTTTTTTTTTTTTTTTTTTTTTTAAATTTTAACTTTGTTACATTGTAATATTGTATATTTGAATTCAAGCCTTCAAGGCCAATTGTAATTTATTTATTTATTTTGTGAAATTGTAAAATTGTATTTATTAATAAATGTCAATTTTTTTTCTTCTAAACATTGTGAAATACTTAAATACTTCAATGAAAATGTTTGTAAATATTTTTTTATTTACAACTTCATGATTTTATATTTAATAAATACAAGATTTTATTATTATTTGTCAAGATTTTAATCATACAAACAATCTTTATGATATATCATATTATTATAATAATAATCAATGAAAAGGTCAAAAATTCAAAAAATAAAAATTTATAAAAAAATATTTAAAAAAACGGAAACCCAAACAATTTTTATCATATATGTATTGTTATATCAATGGACAAATTGACAATGAGAGGAAAAAAAAAAAAAAACCGAAACCGAAACCGGCCAAACCGAAACCGAAACCGAAACCGGAGAAAACCGAAACCGGAGAAAACCGAAACCGAAACCGAAACCGAAAACCGGCGGTTTGAAACCGGTCACTATTCCGGTTTTTTCAGTTTCGGTTTCGGTTTCGGTTTAGGTTTAGGGTGCCACCCAAACCGAAACCGCCGGTTTCGATCCGAAACTGAACCGAAACCGAACCGTGGTCACCACTACTACCAGCTAAGCTCTCTCTCTCTCTCTCTCTCTTCACTCTTCAGATGAATCAGATTTCAATTTTCAGATATCTTTTTCAAGCACACACAGTCACACACACACACCACCAGTCCACCACAAACCCAAAATCCACCACCACCTAAACTCAATCACACACATCCATCAACCACCACCCCCAATCTCATCTCTCTCTCTCTCGATCGATCGAACCAAGCAAAACAAAAAGAAGTTCGAGGAAGACGAAGAAGAAAGAAGGAGAAACAAGAAGATGGTAATGATCAGAAAATGGCCAATTTGAATCTATTGGTTTGATTTTGTTTCTTTTTTTTTTTTTTTTTTTTTTTTTTTCCGTTTTGAATCTGGTTGAGAGGAGAAGAACATGTTTGGGTGCTGGTGTGGTGGTGATGATGGCTGATTTGGGATGATAATCGATGAAGATGGCTGAGAGATGGAGATGATAATCGATGAAGATGGCTGAGAGATGGAGATGATAATCAATGAAGATGTAGCCTGAAGGTGATTTGGGATTTGGGTTGGGGTTGGGTAATCAGTAATGGGTATGTATGGGTAATGGGTAATTACTTATTGGGTAAAAAAACAAACCTGATCCGACGGAACTGTCGGAACCAGACTGGAACCGGAACCAACGTCATGTCTAGTTAGGGATGGGCATTTTCCCCATGGGGCTCCACCACCATTTGGGGCCAAAATTGCCCCCAAATGGGGTTTGGGGATGGGGGCAAATTTTTCCCCAAAAACCTAATGGGAGTGGTCCCCTACCCCATTTTCCCTATTCTCCCATTTCTTTGAATGAGGGTGGGTGGGGAGTGGTGGGGTGGGGTGCGGCCCCATTTCCCCCATTTCCCTCATTTCCCTATATATATTTATATATTTTTACTTTTATTTTCTTAAAAAAAATAACTTTAGCTTTAAATTTGTTTAGACTTTTATGTGTAGTACTATATTAATACAGTTATTTGTATTAATTTTGGATTAAATTAAATCAGTTATATATTTTAGATTATTTATTGGATTGGATATCGAAACAGAGTGAATCGAACGATTGGAATAATCGAATTTTGAATCCCGAATTTTAAATTCCGAATTTCAAATTGGAAAATATTAGGATTGAAAATGGGGGAAATGGAGAATGAGGGTGGGGGCAGGGGAACCTCCCCCCAAACACCCCCATCCTCACTTCCCCCAAATGGGGTTTAAGGGTGGGGGTGGGCGGACCCTCCCCCGCCTCAATGAGCCCCTATGTCTATCCCTAATTATAGTGATGTCACATCATTTGGGCACCATATTTGAATACCAAATTTAGGCAAAATGCCAAGAATATTCCTATTGTCATGTATGTAACAGATTCATGACTAGAATCTTTGTAGGATTCTAGTCAAGTAGCCTGTTTAGGACTCGTTTCCTGTTTGGTGTTTGTTTTCTGGAAACTTTGAGTTCTTTCCCAATTAGAACTCTTGATACTTGAGAGGAAATAGCTATATTTCCTTATTAGTGTGAGATTCTTAGATTCCGTATCTAAGTGGATCTTCACTTGATACGACATATCCTGATAAAGTCATATTTTCTGTTTTGGTTGAGTAGATCCCACCAAATAGAGATATTCGGCGAGCAAATCTTTGCTCATTAAGACCTTCTAAAACGAGTGAGCTTACTTGGCGAACACATTCTTAGCTCATAGACTCTCCTAGCACGTGTCCAAACCTGATGACGTGTCTTCGACCAGTGCCCCATTGGTTGATCAATTGACTTTTGATATCGTGGCACCACCATATGTCTATGTTATTTGCTATCTTTGTTGACGTGTCACCCAGCCGAATCTACACGTATAACAATACCCCCTTAAATACTTCAAGCCGAGCAGTTGATACTATCCTGCGTTGATTACAATGTTAGCCAATACTTGTGCTCGACTGTGAGCACAACTAACAATGCCTATGTGCAATTAATTATATCTTTTAATTATATAGGGTTAATATTAAAAACCTCCCCTCACCTTTGAACTATTATTGGATGTATTGTTATAAATGCTTTTATTTTAGAAACCTCCCCTATTGACTAACACCGTTAGCATTCCGTTTGTGTTGATTGAGTTTAACCGTTAAAAAGTCTAAAATATCTCTATTTAAGCTTCAATTGTATAAATT
The DNA here is from genome assembly GCA_030490815.1 of Acer saccharum. Classification (NCBI taxonomy): domain Eukaryota; kingdom Viridiplantae; phylum Streptophyta; class Magnoliopsida; order Sapindales; family Sapindaceae; genus Acer; species Acer saccharum. The sequence continues at coordinate 50,803,341 of CM059866.1, forward strand.
GACCATTATACCTTCATACTTTTACCAAATAAATTGTTAAATTATATAAAATACAGGAATGTTAACTTGTAAAAGAGAAGTTATTTTGTGAACAATTTTATCCCTAAAAATAACAAAATAACAAAATTACAAATGAACAAAAAGCATTGAAAATAAACTAGAATATGTATTTATTTGTCTTTTATTATAAATCCAAGCAAATACTTATTTTCAATGCTTTTGATTCATTTGTAATTTTGTTATTTTAGAGTTTTTAATAGTCAAACTCAGTTAGTACAAACAGAATGCTAACGGTGTTAGTTGATAGGGGAGGTTTCTAAAATAAAATCATTTGTAATTATACATCCAATAATAGTTCAAAGTTAAGTAGGTTTTTAATATTAACCCATTATATAATTATGCGTAATTAATTTACAATGCCGATGTAGGCGAGAAGGCCCATAATTGTATCTTGTAATTAATTAATTATGTGTAATTAATTTACACATAACGATGCCGATGTAAGCGAGCTCATTGCTGTACGGAAGGGCCTTCTGCTTGCACATTTCTATAATCTCCATGTTGATATTGCAGAGGTTCTCTCCCACTGTGGTTTCCATCCTCAACAATCCAGACCCTTTCTAGGGGATTCTAAATTCATTGTTAATGATATCAAGGCCTTGTTCATATATGTTGGCATTTGTGAGAGTAAATTGATTTCCAAATCTAGAAATACCTTGGCTCATAAGCTTGCATTGCTGGCCTTTTTCCACCGTTAGGGAGCGTCTTTGGCTGGATACCAACCCTTCTAGTTGTCTTTCTTCTGTATAATGTTTGGTTTTCCTTTCAAAAAAATAAAGTCCACCTGCCCACCATTCTTGAATGACCAAATAAGAGAACAAAATATTTTACCTATAATCTGAAAACGTTTTCTTGTTAAGATTTTCATTCTACTGGACATGATCAGGTCCATCGAATTATGGTGTTCTCTTCTTATATTTATGAACAAGAGTGCGACAAAGAACTGAAGAAGCATCTTCCTAAAACAGGCATCAGTTCCAAACCTGAAATCTGTTCCTAAAAACATAAACACCTCGAAAAAGTAAGAGCATATATCTTAAATTCCTAAAAAGCTCAAGGAGCATTCAGACAAAAAGCTAAAAGCAGGGGAAAAGTGTCAACACAGATGACCAAAAGAATGTTCATCAAGTTAAGAGATAATGGCTGTGCATAGATATGATGATGCTGACATCCAGATGGTGCAAGTGAGATCATCCTTAGTCGAGCAAATCTGACACCGCTGTCTTCCTAAATGCATCGACATGAACCAGTTGTGCTGCAAAACCTTTATTTGGGAATACGTTCTCTGCTTTCATCCTCTCCCTAATTCCATAAGCCGGAACCTTGGCATTTATGTATGCCTGGACTAAACACTGGAATTGCCTGAGTCGACCAACATACCCAGCCTGCCTCATCTTATGAAACATTTTTTCAGAATTATGGATATCTCCCTGCTTTGCATACTGCTCCATAATCACAAAGTAAGAAGTGAACATCGGTTTCATTTGGCTCTGCTGAGTTGCCTTCTGCAAAATAGACTCAGCCTTTTCCACCTCCCCTGCTTCCACATGGAGCCTCACGAGCAAATCCCAGGTCAATGGACCAATCCGGATACCACTATCAGCCATGCGCTTAACCAAATCTTTCCCTTTGGCTACCATTTTATTGTTTGCATAAACCCTCAAGAGTGCAGAATAATGCTTTGAAGTGAGCTTCTTCCATGTACTACACATTCTTTCAAAGATTGCCTCCGCTTCTTCAACATCCTTTAGCTTTCCCCAAGCTTCAATAGCAGCCATAAACTCCTCAAGCCGAGGACTTGATTCACAGAACTTCCAAACTCTTCTTACTTCATCAGCCTGCCCAAGCTCTGCATAAAGAGGGAGCAAATCCCGACATGCCCAACGGTGCTCCTTTAAGTTGCCTCCTTCCATTTCTTTCAACATAGCCTCAGCCTTTTCTTTGAGCCCACCATAGACATAATGCCTAGCCATTATGGATTGTGTGCTGATGTCTGGTTCAATGCCTGCAGCCTTCATTTCCTTTACAACTTCTTCCATTCCAGTTATATCATTGGATTGACCTTTGGTGTCAATCAGAATTTTATAAGTAAAGAGAGAGGGCTTAACATTTTCTTTTTCCATCAATTCTAAAACATCAACTATTTTCTTTTTGTCCACCCTCTTATAGAGAAGAAGCATCTGATTACAAGCAAATGAAGTGATTGGAAATTTCTGGTCCTTCATTTTGTTGAAAACTTCCTCCGCTTTCTTCACATTGACGGCCATAACACAATTAGCCAACAAGGTTCGGTAGATTACCTCCCCTTGGAATGATTTTGGGATATTCTGAATATATTTTTCTGCCTTATGGAGGCCACGTACTTTGGAAATCAGATCAAGACGAGAAGCATAATCTCGCTCTTCGAAGTCAAGCTGCTTACTCGCTTCCAACCACTCCGAGAGCTGGGATATAAGATGTTTATTGTTAAACAAAGCAAAGGATGCCACAGACGAACTGTGCTTACAAAAAAGATAACATGAACAAGAAGAAACATATGACATACTTATGCACATTGTACTAATAATTATTATGATGAACATTCACAGTTTCTGTTTATACATCTTGTGTCATACATAACTCAAAGTCTCTTATGGTAACTATCACAAGTCTATTTTCTCTAGTACAAGTCTAATTACAACGCAGAGAACGAGTGCCATGGCAAGGATACACAGATCAGGTTCTTATAAGCATTTTAAAAGAAAAATTGGGAGATATCATCAACTGCCTCAGATAACTCATTTGTTCAATTTCAGAGCCCATAAATATCATTGTTTCCCATGTAGTCTAAATAATTGGATTGTATAGCAAATGCAATACAGTTAAAGAAAATTGCACTCAGAAGCAAAGAAACACAACAAAAATAAAATATGCTGTTTACAAAAATTGGGAGAGTGTTATTGAATGATTGTTCTAATTTTAATGTTCCTTTTCAAATTAGATTTTTTTGCGGTCTGCCGCTCCGCTTTTTGCATTCTTCCATTTGAATAAATGTTGTGTTTCTGATATAATTTTGTTAAGAAAAAAAATCTCAAAATAAAATAGAGAAAATGAAAAAATGTAATTAAAAAAAAACAGAATGCAACTAAAAATAAATAAAGTACTATATTTATATGTATTTGACAATAAATACCAAATTTATTTCACATAACTTGACAAACACCAATTTATATGTATTTCACATGACTTGACAAAGTACTATATTCAATTAAGTAGAATCCATTAACAAAGTACTATATTCAGTTAGGAATATACGATACCAACCAAAAAACCATGTTTACTTCCTTATTCACAGATTAATTTGAGGACTAACCCCACAGCCATTAACCTTTCTCTACATCAAAGATATAGATAAAATCATAAAAAGGAAAAAATAAAAAGTACAAATGCCTTCTGATAAAAGGAAAAAATAAAACAAAAAGGTGTTCACATACTGTTTTTTTTTTTAAAGGCTAGTTCACATACTTTAAATTGCTTCAGTTTTAAATAAGAATTATGGATTTGGTTTCAAGTGAATTTAGAGGAATACTATCTTTCTTGATTGATAGTAGTATGATGCTGTTGTTTTTCAGCTTTGTTAGTTTCTTCAGGGGATATTCTGAAGGTTGGAAGACTGCTTGTTCAACTTTTTCATAACAATGTAACCTTTCCATTTTTTATTAATAACATTTTATGAGATAGCTGTCAAAAAAATTTAGTGCCATAATTGCTAAGAATTTAAGAAATTTTTCCACACTGATTGTAAAAAATATAAACTTTTTAACTACTTGTTTAGCTGCAAGAAACAAAATACAGATAAACTTCCATTCCATTGTCTGCCTAATACCATGCATTTATCAAATACATAAACAATATATAATAAGTTTCAATTCTATTATAATTTCTAAAAATCCTATTGTTAAGTGATAATAACTGAAATTCTCTGTATTTTAATACTCCGATCCTTTACGAAAACAACCTAAAAGCAAGCATTCTCCCTACTTTGTAAAGATAACATAATATATATCATGAATTCTAAAACTCAACATTTCAATTCAAAGTAATTTTTGCAATAGAAGATATTACCAGATAATTTTAACATCCAAAATGTATACAGCATGAGTAGGGCATTACACATATGGACTACAAGATGGCTATGCAGAAAGTGCACAGGGTTGTGTTCATGCAAGTACATGCATATATCATATTATCATATATGCATACATGCAGATTAAATATGACAGGTATGCAACATATGTACATGCAAAGAAACACCATAGAACTGAACAAAACAATCAACAACATTAAGAACACTATGAACAGTAATGATAAAATTCTCACCTGCAAGGCCCTCCCATACATTCGACGCTTACGAAGATTGAGCATGACTGATGCAATCTCCTCACGGCTCAAATCTTTTCCTTCTTTAACCCACTTATCAAGAACACTATGAACAGACAGAGCTGGTGAACTAATGATCGCTTTAAACAGGTCTGAAAATTTCCTTTTCGTTGGTGATCTTTTCTCAATTGCCTCGCTATCACTTCCTGACAATTCCAGCTGATCTACCGCCTCATCACCAGATAGGTCATCTTCAGAACTTAATCCATCTCCTTTTTCGTCCTCAGCAATATTCCCTTTCGCAGCCTCAGCACTATCAGGTATTTCAAGTTCGGAAAACCCTTCTTCCAAATCATCTTCCTCTCCGCTGCTTTCCGCACCAGCCTGGGAGGCAAAGCCACACCTCCCAGCGGACAAATCGGAAGAATCATGTGTCCTGTGGTAAAATCTCAACAAATGTAAACCTCTATCAGGAATAATTTGAGGAGACTGGAGAATACCAGCCTTGTCTTCTATGCAACTACTCGATATTCCTAATTTAGCGTAACAGGCACGAGCAGTTCCGAGGCTAAATCCTGGACTCCTGAAACCAGAGAAAAATGAACTAACAATAATTAAAACTTATATTTTCACAATTTATTAATGAATAATTAATACCAGTTCATATTATACTCCAAAATATACAGACAAACACATTTTTTGGATATCTCTAACTTTATTTTCCCCTAAGGACACTGTTTTTGTTTTTCAAAAGAAAAACTAAAAAAAACAATCTCGCACTGAACACATAAAAACCATCTAAAGTGCCTTAAATTTTGAAGGGAAAATAACAAGTGTAACCAAGCAAACCATAAAAACAGTGAAAAGTTAGCTAATTGAAAATAATGTATCTGACTATACAAAAGGAAAAAAAAAAAAAAAAAAAAAAAAAAAGCATACAAGATGTTCCAATGGTGAATCGAAAAGAGATGAGTGTGTTACCTGAGAGGATCAGAAGCTCGACGAAGTGCCCACATGGTGAATCGAAAGAAAAACTAAAAAGAAATCAAAAGAAATGGGAGTGGGACTGTGAGACTACTAAAACCCTACTTCATAAACCCTAAAATGGATTTTTGTTTTATAAGCTGGGCTGAGACTGAGTCTGGGCCTAGTTCTACTTGTAAGCCCTAGGGTTTGTTGTAATTGAACTACATTTTTTCACTCTAATACTGTGTATATATATATTTGCTCTATCTCTTCATCTTTTAATTAAAGAGAAAATTACAATAAAATACCTTGACCTAATTGCAACTAGATAGCACTTTTTAAAGTTGATTTAGCTTAACCCTTTTATAAAATAACATAATAGTACCCTTGACCCAATGGTTGACCATTAGAGTTAACAGTTGACCGGTCAAAATTTACGAAAAATCTAAAAGGTCCCTAAGCAATCTATTTATCATTATTATAATAAATAAATAATCAGATAATTATTATTAAAAAAAACTAAATTAAAAAATTAGAAAATAAATAAAAAAGAAAAATCTTTAAATGACAATACTGGTTGCATTCTTTATCAAATTCTCTCCACTTTTTTCCTTAAAAAAATCCGATCCGCCCATTTTTTTCTTAAAAAAAAAAAAAAAAAAAAAATCAAGAGTGCAATAATTGAATATCGTACAGCAAACAATCATCTACATCTCAATTGTTCTTGGTATACTGCACATCAAATGGGCACCCACTTTTTCCCTCTCTTTCACTTCTCTCACCCAAATCATCAATCAACTGATAGGCACCCAGGGCCGGTCCGTGGAGGCAACAAACCCAACATTTTACTGAAGCCCTCAATTGGCCCAATCTATTTCTTCTTTGGTTTTGTGATAGAATAAGTGACATGTGTATAAGGTATATGTTCAAAACTTGGTGACTCTTTTGAATCAAAATAAAATACAGATATTATATAGGAGAAGACAAAATATATAATGATTTTGTTATTCTAATAAAAATTAATTGAAAACTTACCCTTTTTTTTTTCTCAACTTCCTTCGTTTGAAGATTTTGAAATTGGAAATATATTTGAAATTAGTAGGGAACTTTTTTATTATGTAAAACCATTAAATAGGAAACTTATTAATAACTAATATAAAAAATGGTTAATAATTATTGATGAGTGTACTTACAAATTATTTAGTTTTTCTAGTAATTTTATTTAAAAGTACTATTGGATTTTTAAAAATATATTAATCTGAGCAAGCGTCTAGGTGGTCTCGGTATAGGTAGAATGGGTGACAAGAATAGTAGTTTATTGGCCAAGTGGATTTGGAGATTCAGAAATGAGGAGAAGGCTTTATGGAGGCGTGTTATATGCGCAAAATATGGTGTTCCAGCTTCAGTTTTGAAATGGGATTGGAAGGGCTCTGGTTCTCCCTCGCCTTTCGTGCAAGCTGTGGCTAGTCTCCTAGATGCTAATTCTAGTTCTAGCAGAGTCTTAAATTCTGGCATGAAGATTGTTGTTGGCAATGGGAAGAGAAGTGAGTTTTGGGACCTGTTTGTTGGTGACAATACTCAACTGAGGTGGGCTTGTCCTAGAATCTTTGCCTTGGCCTCAAGGAAACAAGGTATGGTTAGTGATTTTGGCAGTTGGAAGGACTCGGTGTGGCAGTGGGATATTCCTCTACGTAGACCTTTGTTTGACTGGGAAATGGAGCAGTGGGGAATCTTCTTAAGCCTGTTGAACAGCATTACCATCAGTCTGTCGCGTCAAGTCGATGTGCTTGCTTGGCAACACAGTCCTGATGGAAATTACAATGTGAGTTCTTTCCGTAATTGTTTGGAAGACATCTCTTCTTCTCCCTCTACTGATCATAATAGAATTTGGCAAGGAGTTAGTCCACCGAAGATTGAAATTTTCATTTGGCAACTTTTAAGAGGTAGAATCATGGTGAAGAAAGTTATGCATAAGTTTGGTTACGATCCCTCAGCCTCTAGCTTGTGTCTGTTGTACAGGGAGGAGGAAGAATCTATAGACCATTTATTCCTTCATTGTCCATGGTCTTGGAATCTCTGGACCTCTTGTATGAGTTGGTGGGATGTGTTATGTTGTGCTAGTAACTCGGTTCTGAATTGGTTCCACAACTGGTCTGGCCTATGCCCTAAGTGTAAGTATTCTCGTGCTTGGAATTCTCTTTTTTGTGCTGTGTCTTGGACCATTTGGGAAGCCCGCAATCAGCTGACCTTCAGGGACTTACAGACGTATGTCACTCAGGCCTCAGATACTGTAAAGTTTCGTGTGGTTTGGTGGTTCAAGCATCATGGGAAAGGCTCCAAGACTCCCCTATCTTCCATGCTTCTGAATTTGAAGGAGAGTTGTACTGACAGCAAGCATACTAAAAGATTACAATTGACAAGCTGGACTCCCCCCATCGGTAATGCGCTGAAATTTAATGTTGACAGTTCGGCTAGGGGCAATCCTGGTAATGCTGGGATTGGAGGTGTTCTGAGGAACAATTTGGGACAAATTCTGGGCATGTTTTCTAAATCTGTGGGGGTTAATAACTCGAGTTTTGCGGAACTTCTTGCCATTCATAGAGCTGTCTCCCTTTGTGCTAACTCCTTATCTCTCCTGGGCACTGAAATTGACATTGTCAGCGATGCCTTGGAAGTGGTTACTTGGATAAATGCTGAAGGCTTGGGGAATCTGCAGTGTATCAACTTTATTTATGATATTAGGAACTGTTTAGCTGTCCTGGGTAACACTCGGGTTTCCTACAGCTCTAGAAGTAGCAATTCTTTTGCCGACTGTTTGGCTAGGAATGGTTCGGCTCGTTTGGGGGACTTTGTTATCTGGGAGGCGCACTAATGCTTCGTTCTTTTGCTTGTTTTTCCTGTAGTTTTTCTGGTTGTCTTCGCTGTGCTTTTTTGCTGTGGTGGGCTCCTCTGTTTTTTCTTTTGTTCTCCTCTGCTGTTTGTCTGTTCTGTTTGTCTGTTTTGCTTGTTGTGGCTCGTGCCTGGCTGCAGGGCTGCCTTTGTTTCTTGGCCGACTTTTGTCGATGAATATACTTTGATGTTCAAAAAAATATATATATATATATTAATCTGAGGTGTAAATATAGTTTTTAAGGGATGCAAATATTATGACTTTTTATCATAACAAAAAAATTAGACCCCTCTATTTTTGGGTCCAGTGCAAGTGCCCTCTTACCCTAGCTCAGGACCAGACCAGCATAATATACATTAATAAATAAAAAAAACCACTACGTTTTTTTAAATTGGAAACTGTTTGAGCTTTGTTTTATTCAATTATTGTTTAGGTATATTATGATTTTAGTCATATCCTCAATTAACGATAAGTTTTTCATCATCATCCGTATAAATTTATTGGAGAGGAATCTGAAATTGTTCTACCAGGTAATTGTATAATTAAGTTTACAACTACTATCTATCTTTATACATCATTGGATATATATATATCAAGGGTGTAAGCAGAAAACACAACTATTGTGATTTGTGATTTTAGTGGTGTCTTTAGTCCCCCTTATTGCATTTTCATGTTATAACCTACACATGAATTATAAGGTGTTCAACAACTTGCTTTTTCATTTCGTATTCTGATATTTTGTTTTTAAAAGGTTTGTCTTCTTATTTAATTTTATATGTTTTGTGCATCCATTCATATATATATATATATATATATATATATATATATATATATATACAATTTTTCTATTATCAGTTCAAATACTTTGACTTTGTTGCATGCACTTGTCAAAGCATCTTTTAAATCCAATGGCCCACATGCAAGGAACTGAGTGCGAACTGATAATAGAAAGACTGTATATATATATATATATAGTGGTTCTTTAGTAAGAACATCCTGAAATTATAAGTTAAGGACGTCCAACCACAACCACATATTAATATTGAGTGTAGGTATTTATTAATGTGGGGTTGTGGGCTCACTGCGAATTTATGGCTGTGGTTGGACGTCCTGAAATTATAAAGTCATAACAGTCTTAGTTGAAGAAGTATATATATATATATATATATATATATATATATAGAGAGAGAGAGAGAGAGAGAGAGAGAGAGAGAGAGAGAGAGAGAGAGAGAGAGAGAGAAATTTTCAAGTCAGTGCATAACTTACATAAGTGCGTTGCATGTGGACCATTAGATTTACATGCTTTGACTCAGTGTGTATGCACTTGTCAGTGCTTCTCCATAATCAGTGGCCCACATGCAACACACTAATGTAAGTTATATTAGTGCGCACTAGCTTGAAAATCAATCTCTCTCTCTCTCTCTCTCTCTCTCTCTCTCTCTCTCTCTCTCTCTCTCTCTCTCTCTCTCTCTCTATATATATATATATATATATATATATATATATATATATATATATATATAGATACACTCCCTTTCTCCTCAGTGCGCACCATTATAAAATACATCAGTGAATTACATCTAGGCCACAAATTATGGAGAAGCACTGACAAGTCCATGCAGACCAAGTCAAAGCATGTGAATCTAATAGTCCACATGCAAGGCACTAAGATATATTCTTCAATACGCACTAAGGAGATCAGTTCTGTATATATATATATATTAAGTCTCTCATAAGTGATCCCTTATTTTAATTTCGGTACAGACCACCATGAAATCACATTGATTTGAATGAATTTTGATATGATTTTTTTGTGTGGATGATAAGTTTATTGAAATCTTGAAATCTACCTATGAATAAAATTTGAAATTTTTTCAAACACTAGAAATATTTATTCTGGTTTTTTAAATATGACAGCATAGGAAAAATGGGCGAAATATAGGAAAATTCAAGAAAAATAGTTCTAATACTTGAAAAATTCTCAAATTTTATTCATAAATAAATTTCGATGAACTTATCATCTATAAAAAAAATTCAGATCAAAATTCATTTGAATCGATGATTTCATAGTGGTCCTTACCGAAATTAAAATAAGGAATCCTTGATGAGAGACTCACTTTATATATATATATATATATATATATATATATATATATATATATATATATATATATATATGTACAGAATTAATCTCCTCAGTGCGCACTGAGGAATATATATCAGTTCCTTACTTGTGGACTATTAGATTCACATACTTTGACTTGGTCTGCATGCACATGTCAGTGCTTTTCCATAATTTGTGGCCCATATGCAATGCAATGCAATGCAATGCAATGATGTATTTTATATCGGTACGCACTGAGGAAAAAGTGACTTTATGTGTGTGTGTGTGTGTGTGTGCACACGCGCGCGCGCATGTCTATATATATATATATATATATATATATATATATATATATATGATAATTCTCCTATCAGGTCATCTTGAAATTATAATTTTAGGACGACCAACCACAGCCATATGTTTTAATATAAGGTTGATTTTTGTTAACAAACATTTGAACTTATTAAAACATGTGACTGTAGTTGGTCATCCTGTGATTATAATTCCAGGACAACATGATAGGAGAACTATCTTATATATATATAGATATGTATAGTCTTTCTACTATCAGTTCGTTCTAATATAAATTATATCAGGACGAAAAATGTGGACCATAGATTATGGAGAAGTTTTGACAAGTGCATACACTTTGAATCAGAGTATGTAAATCCAATGGTCCACATTCTCCATCCTGATAAATTTTATATCATGACGGACTGACAATAGAAAAATTGTATATATATATATACAACCTTTCTATTATCAGTTTGTCCTGACATAAAATATATCAGAACGAATAATATGGACCATAGATTATGAAGAAGTTTTGACAAGTGCATACACTTTGAGTCAAAGTATGTAAATCTAATGGTCCACATCCTTCATTCTGATATATTTTACATCAGAATGAACTGACAATAGAAAAATTGTATATATATATATATATAGTCTTTCTCTTGTTAGTGTCCCGATATACAATACATCAATGTATTGCATGTGGGCCATAGATTATGGATAAGCACTGACAAGTGCATGCAGACTGATTGAGTCAAAGCATTTGAATCTAATGGCCCACATTCAAGGAACTGATGTATTTTATATCAGGTTGAACTGATAGGAGAAAGCAGACCTGGCACGGTTCCAGTCGGAACCGTCGGAACCCGGCCGGAACCTGAACCGAAAAAATCGGAATCGGAATCGGAACCGGAACCTGAACCTGAACCTGAACCTGAACCGGGTGGACCGGTTCCGGTTCCGGTTCATTAGTTTGGTCGAACCGGCGGTTCCACGAATAAAATTTTTTTTTTTTTTTTTGATTGGGCTGCCGTTGGAGCCCAACGGCTACCCTCTTTTCAATTTTATTATTATTTTTTTTTTTCTTTTCTATAAATACCCCCCCCCCCCCCCCCCCCCCCCCCCCCCCCCCCCCCCCCCTCTCTCATTTTTCCTCACACCAGCAGGCCGTTGGGGTCCAACGGCTACCCTCTTTTCTCATTTTTCCTCACACCAGCAGGCCGTTGGGGTCCAACGGCTACCCTCTTTTCAATTTTTTTTTTTTTTCTTTTCTATAAATACCCCCCCGGCCTCTTTCATTTTTCCTCACACCAATTTCTTCTCAATTCTCTCTAATTTCTCTCCAACACTCTCAACTCTCAAGTCTCAAGTGATAAGTCTCTCAAATCTCAATCTCCAAGTTTCCAAGGTTTTTAATATTTATTTCATTTTTTAATTATTTTATTTGAAATTAATTTTATTTCCAATTTGCAATTTATTTTATTTGCAATTTATTTTATTGTCAATTTATTTTATTTTCAATTAATTTTATATCCAATTTATTTTATTTGTAATTTATTTTATTTTCAATTAATTTTATTTCCAATTTATTTTATTTGCAATTTATCTTATTTCCAATTTATTTAATTTCCAATTAGTCAATTATGCTTCTAAGTTCTAAGTTTCCAATTCTCTCCCAAATTTATTTTTAAATGGCAAGTGGAAGTGGAAGGGGTCACGGCCGTGAAGGTCCTAGGCGTTCGATTTCGATGAAAGGTAAGGGTCCTATGGTCGATAATCTCGGTCATAACGACTCCACCTATCACGAATATCTACAACGTCGGGCCTATGCTGAAGACCTAGGCCTAAACTGTCCTACTCCCCCTCTAATAATTTCTGAATCCGATCCCAATGACAACACCCCCAATTTGACAAGCCAGTCAGAAAATATGCCTGATATTGATACACCTCCGGATTTTGGTTTTGATACACGGAAAGTGGATCTAGAAAGGGAGGAAGATCTGATATAGAAGCAGAGCAAATCTGATCTCTTCGTCAAACATATGAAGAAAATTAGGAGTGAAGATGGAAGCATTACAGTAGCTTGCAATTACTGCAACAAAGTATATAAATGGAGCAGATCCGGAGGATATGGCACTTATTGGAAGCATATTGAAGCCAAACATCTAGAAGCAGTGATCAGAATGAGGTCACAAACACAAATTCCCAGGTACGCTACTCCTAACCAACAATTATTTCGTTATAATGATGAACAAAATAGAGAAGAATTAGCTAGGATGGTAGCAGTAGAACATTTATCATTCAGTTTTGGTGAGAGGGTTGGCTTTATTAACTATTGTCGACGAGCATTAAACCCTGCTGCATGCCGTGTCCCTAGATCTACGCTCACACAAACACTTGAAAAGATTTATGTGAGAGACAAAAAAAAGTTAGAAAAATATTTTGAAAAATATAATGGTCGTGTTACCGTATGTGCCGACATATGGACTGACCATTGGCAAACGCATTCATACTTGGGTGTCACTTGCCATTTTATGGATAATGCATGGACAATCCAAAAAAGAATTCTTGCTTTTAGAGTTTTTGATGATTCACACAATGCTCAAAATATTTTTAGACAGCTTAGAATTATTTTTTCAGAGTATAATATTGAAAACAAAATTTTTGCAATTGGTTTTGATAATGCTTCTGCCAATACCGCTGCTATTCCACTTTTAATTGATTTATGCAAACCCTTTCTTGGTGGTACATTTTTTCATCAAAGATGTGCATGCCATGTTTTAAATATATGTGTTCAAAAAGGATTAGAAACTCTTCAATGTTTTATTGAACCTATTAAAAAAGCCCTAATGTTTTTATGGAGAAATCCTTCTACAATGAAAGCATGGGCAAGATATTGTAAACAAAATGGTAGACGTGCCATTAAATTTGCTCGTGAACACGTTGGAATTCTACTTATAAATTGCTTGCTCAAAGTTATGAGTATAGGTATTTATTAGTTTCTTTTATTCAATTTCATGTTCCTAACATTCAACTTTTTGAAGCTCATTGGGATGCTTGTTACAATGTTTTCAATTTGTTAAAAGTTTTTTATAATGCTACACAAAATTTTTCTAAAATTTATTTTCCTACAACACATTTATTTGTTATTGAGAGTATTAATATTGTTGGTGCATTTTTTTATTGTGAATCTGACCCAGCAATAAAGGAAGCCGTTAGTGCTATGAAGCAAAAATGGTTAAATTATTATACGGATTTTCCAAATATTTATTTGATTGGTATGGTTTTTGATCCACGACACAAATTACAATCTTTGTCTTATTATCTAGACGGTTATTATGGCAAAGAAGGTTTAAATATTGAATATGATGTTGAAGCATGTTGTGATAGAGTTAAGAAATTATTGTATGATTTATATGATGAATATGTTACATTTTATGGATCCGGTACTCCGAACGTAGATGTTACACGAACCAAAACTGCATCTCAGCCTCCATCATCTTCCTCTGGATTTATGAATTTAGGGTATAGTATGTTCTCCAAAAAAAACAAAAAACCAAGATGTTCTTCATCAAGCTCCGATTCGCATGCCGAGCTTGAATCTTATCTAGCTTCTTTTTGTGACTTTCCTGAAGAATTTGAACTCTTAAAATATTGGAGTGACGCTACAAAGTACTATCCAATTATGGCTATGATAGCCAAAAATATTTTTTCAACACCGGTTTCTACTGTGGCGGTGGAACAAGAGTTCAGCGCCGGGGGGAATATTTTGGATGAAAAACGTTCGTGCTTGACTCCAAAAGCACTACAGATACAGGTTTGTGTTGACGATTGGACAAAAGCAGAATATAGACAACAAGAGCTCCAACAAGAGCCAACATACGATTTCTTTAAAGAAGACGAACCCGAAGCGGGCGAAGGCTCTGGAGCAAGCTGAGCAGCAGAACCATAAATCTGTAAATCTGTAATAAAAGGTATGAGAACTACGTGGCATTTGATTCCTCTAAACCCCCCTAAGAGGATACGTAGGCAACTTAATTGTGGTAAAAATTAAGTGCAAGGCTAATAACTTTACTTTTTTTTTTTAGTTTTATTTTATTTTAATTTAATTTTGTAATTTGTCATTTATTTATTTTATGTTATTTTTGAAATTTGGGTGACTCAATTTCCAAATACCCAATGAAATGTAAATTGTAATTTTGTTTACTTTTATTTTAATTTAATTTTGTAATTTGTCATTTGTTTATTTTATTTTATTTTCGGTTGGATACTCGGATAGTCGGATGACGATGATCTAACTTCCAACATCCAATGAACTTATGAACCCAATGAATTTTATTTTGTAATTTGTCATTTATATATTTTATTTTATTCAATTACAATCTACAACTTATAAGTTACAAGTTAGAACTTAGAAAGATTTTTTTTTGTTTGTTAAAAAATAAAAAATAAAAAAATAAAAATAAAAAAATAAAAAAAAAATCCGGTTCAAAACCGCCGGTTCCTGTAGAACCGGAACCGGAACCGGTTCTATCTATCCGGTTCCGGTTCCGGTTCCACTAAACCGTGGAACCGGAACCGCCGGTTCCGAACCGGAACCGGACCGGAACCGTGCCACCTCTAGGAGAAAGACTATATATATATATCATTCTATAAATTTTCTTCTTCGTTTAATATCTTCCTTTTATTTTCAATTCTATAAATTTTCTTCTTCGTTTAACATCTTCCTTTTATTTTCAATTTTACGAGGTTGGAAATGAAATTTCTATTAGATTTTATCTTTTCATCTTATATGGTGATAACTCATGTCAACTAAAAAAAGATAAATAAAATGTACATATAATTAAATTTTATGAAATATTTTATTTAAATGAGTTTCCATATATATATTTTAATTACATTATGTTAAACCCATTTTTTTTTATATTAAAATATTAACTTTGCAAAATTTTATTACACAACGTATTTTAGATATATATTTTTAACAAAGTATGTGTATCGCATGGGTAGGGCCGGCCTTGCTGTTTGACCGGAGGAGTGACCACCCCATGCCCGTTTTTAAAGGGTCATGTTTACATGTATTGAGTATTAGTTCAAGGGCTCATTTTTGTTTTGTTTCAGATCATAAAAGACCCAAATATTTGTTTTCAGTATCAGTCTAAATGTTTTAGATCAAAAAGGCCTATATCAAAAAAGCTTAAAAGTTAAAACAAAACAAAATAAAATAAAGAGTGACGATATTTACACCTCTCAAAAAATATATGTACACCCCAATTTAGTATATTTTTTAAAATCCAATATTATCCTTGAGTAAAATTACTTAAAGGACTAAATAGTTTTTAAGTACATACCAATAATTATTAATTGGTTTTATACCAATCCTTTGAAAAAAAAAAAAAAAAAAAAAGTTTCATATTAATTGTTTGATATGATAATAAAAACCTTTCTATTTTATCAAACCCTAACATCTATTTTAAATACTAATGTCAATTTCTTTTAAGGAATACAAATTGATTGAATTGACAAGCAATTTACTACTATAATTGAGAGAAACAAAAATCAATACCAAGTTACCAACAATAAACTTTCTTATGAATAATTGTTATTTTTTTTTAAAAAAAATCTTTCTTAGGAACAAAGGAATTGTGATGTGCTGAGAGCCTCTTTTTACATAAAGAATTAAAAATAAAAAAAAAAAAAGTTTTAATGCAATGAAAAGAAAAAAAAAATTCATACAATTTTTTAGTGACATCAAATGTTTTTGCAGGAGTTAGAAATTATTTTTTTAAAGAGAAATTATTTATTTGAATAAAAAGATATAAAATAATAAAATTTTAAATAAATCTAACTAGATAACAAAATAGTGGGGTGTGCTAACAAAAATATAATCAATAAAATTAAAGAAAGGGTATTTTTGGCATTAAGTGGAGTTTATTTATGAACCAGAGATTTTTAAAATATTTTAGGGGTATACATATAATTTTTTAGGGGTGCCAATATCGTCACTCTAAAATAAAATAGGGTCTAGTTTGGACAAACAATGGTCCAAAGAGAAATGTTTATTAAAGCCCAAATTGTATTTTATTTTTTATTTTATTTTTATTTTTTTGTTTGTTGTTCAAACATATCAGTATATCACTTAAATGATTAAGTGCTTATTTGGTTGGGCTTTCTACTGGCTCAAAAGGTCTACGAACCTCTACTTGGGTTTTTCAGAATTGTTTGGTTGGGCTTTTGAAATTGTTTATTTTAAATTCAGTAGAGGCTAGTAGAGTTTAAACCTCTACTAGACAAAAGCTTCTCCCTAGGAGCTTTTCGAAATAGACCTTTTAAATAAATAAGTATATGACCTATATATCCCTAATTTATTATTATTGACATGAAATACCCTTATTAAAATAATACCCTGGAACCTTTGCATATACTTTATTCTTTGCTCTCTATAGATAGGCTATTTCTTTGCTCTGCACATACTGGAAGAACAGTATGTATAATTTTTCTTCATTATTTTTTTTATTTTTTTATTTTTTTTGAAACATATCATCTTTTAATACTTCAATTCCCAGAAGCTGCAACAACGACAACAAATGAACCCAAAATGCAGAATTTGCAGTCTTCACTTTAAATATTACCTCTGCAGTCGAACTTTTTTAATCCATTCACAATCAATCAACAATCTAATTGCATGTTCGAAGTTTAATTTATAACGTAAATCAATAAAAGTGATCAAGAAAACTTAATCAATCTCTGATTAAGTTGTGGTAGAGACTGAAAATAAAACTTTAAACAAGCAAACAGAAACCAAAAAACAAAAAACAAAAACGTGTTTAATGAAGAAAACAAACTCAGTCCCTTAGATGTTCAAAATGATTTGCGATTATATCTGCAAATCATTACAGATCTATAGACTCATCATCATTGTTCTTCTTTATAGTAAAATCCACACCGACAAGATAGCGAAACAATGATGATGGTGAACAAGAATTAATGATAAAAATTACAACTTAGGAGGCTTGTTGAGTATTCCTTTGAATTTTACGGTGAAAAGATGATGGGGTTTTTAAATTATGAACCACAATTAGAAATCAAAACTCAATTTAATTCAACAATAAAAGTTTGCCTAAATGATAAAACATAGGCCTCAAATTTACAAACACAAAGGCCACACTTTTTGTCATGATTTTGTTTTTTATATTTCACGTTTTGTTATTATTTTTCACGATTAAAATTTAATATTTTCTGGTAATTTTTTTAATCTTTTAAGTTTATACAGTGAAAGTTTTGAATTTTATTATTATTGTACAATAGAAAATGTAGTTAACATGTAGTTAATATGTAGAAAACCTTTCACGTTCAATTTTTTATAGAGTGAATAAATAATATGTCATTTTTAGTAATTTAATATCTTAGTAGACTTTTTGATATTTTATAACAAAACGGTCTATTGCTATAAAAGTGTTTTTTTAATTACCAACGAAACAATTATAATTTATTTTTCAAAAGCTCTATTTCAATTAGATCTGCTACAAGTAGACCTTTTACGAATAGAGGTTTTTTAAAAGCCCAACCAAACAAGCCCTAAATAATTTAGGGTTTCTTATTTTTCTTTCCAGCAACCAATGCCCAAATTCGATTTCCTTCAATCTCTCTGAAGTCTCAAGCTCTCAACGCTCTAGTCTGTTCTACTCATCTCTCTACTTCCTCATTTCACCTTCACTTGTTCAGGCCTAGCCGCTCAGGTAATGTCTTTTTGTATTATACTATTATACTAATTTATTTATTTTTCTGATTTTGTTGTTCTTTTTGTATAACTATATCAGATTTGATTTTTGTGCTTTTTTTTTTTTTTTTTTTTTTCTATTTGCTTTTGCATGGATCTGAATTCCGAAGAAAGACGCATACTTGTGCTCTTTTTTTTTTTTTTTTTTTTTTTGGCCAATTTTAAATTTTTCGAAGTTGAACACAGGGACCCATTTTAAATTTTTCACCCGCCTTGGGCCTCCAAAAGCTTAGGACCAGCCCTGCGCATGGGTTGGCACACTAGTCATTCAAATCTTAGAGATCCAATGGGTACAAAATCGTGTCAGATATTGTGTCAAAAATCATGTCCCTTGATCCCTCCCTATAGTGTGACTTTTTTAAAATCAATTTTCTTTCATGGATAAATAAAAATGGTTTTAATAGACAATATGAGGTTGGCCTAGTGGATTGCCCCTCACATCTATACTATAAAATTGTGCGTTCGAGTCTGTCCCCTCTCCAAGTCTCATATTATGATAGCTCATTCAATCATTACCGGATCCTCTCCTCACCTCACCTCATCCTCACATTTTCTTCACATGTGATTGGTTGTTAATAAAGTATCAATCACATCTTAACCATTCATTCATTGTAATTCTTATATGTTATAAGATTAAGTGAGGTGAGGATGAGATGAGGTGGGGTGAGGATCCTTGTCCTAAAATCAATTGGTCATGTGATTATCACCAATTATGAGAAGTTAACAGAAGCTATCAAGTCATATAAATATAACTTTAAAATAAGTACACATGATAATACTATCAAAGAAGCCAAACAAAGACTATGGACAAAGCAAGTAAGAGAGTAGTAATAATTATGGAGGTGGTGAGAGTTAGCAGGGAAGCAGCTTTAGAGGAAGCAGGAGGTGGAGTTGGTGGTGGTGATGGTGGTGGTTGGTGGACAGAAATGGCAAGTTTCATTCCACTCCAGCAGAATCCTCCGCCACTCAGGAAGTAGTAAGCTTTTGCCTCTTTCAGCTCGAACACATCTCTCCCACCACCTCTACTGACGTTGGTGATGAACTCTTGCTCTCTGCAATTCTCATAATTCGTCTTGTTCACTTCCAGGACATTGTACATGTTCTTGTTGAAGTAGAAAACTATTTGGTGATAGTTAACAGTCAAAATATTTAACAAAGTCAGTGCCACATATATAATATAGCTAACCCAAAATTAATTACCACACAGCTTTAAACAGATCCAAATAGGAGACGAAGCCAACTTTATCAAATTTTGAGGGTCTGGAACAACCAATTTAAAATTTTGATAAAATTATAATATAAAAATGTTAATAATAAAAAATAATATGGTAAAAATGTTAATAATTTTTTTAAAAAATTGCCGAACTTTGTGGCTTCGACAATGGATCCAAACAACACGTTTTATTCATAACTCAAAAATACTTTTCAAATAGAATACTCAAAAAAATCTGAAAGACACTTAATTTGGCCTAGTTAAGAAATACACTTAATTTGTACTCGAAAATTTGCTTAAAAAAAATAAAATCATCTCTTTAATTTTTGATTAAAAAAAAAAATCATCTCGATCTTTAATTAAGAAATACAATTCAAGTTCACAGATTGCATCCTAATTTTTTCAGATTATGTAAAGATCACAAATTAAACGTACACCATCTAAAATTCTATGAATTATATGTGATTATACAATTAAATATGGACAATTTATTATAACAAAATCAATGGCTCCAGATTCACCTATATCTTGTTGACCTGAAAATTATTAGGTTTACATATATTTAGTACCATTAATATTTTACTAAACAATAGAAAAATTTTAGAAAGAACAGAACACAAGTATAAGATGCCTTCACAAAATCAAAGTTGGTCCAAAGGAAAAAAAAAAATTGAATCTACTATTCCAATGAACTCAAACAACTTAATAAAAAATATATATTAACAAATTTTGATTCGGTTTAATTATATATAATAATATTGACTTGAACGCTGAAAGATCTTAATTTTTTTTTTTTATTGACATGGAAGAGAGAGAGAGAATAATACGTACTGAGCCAATCTTTGACGTAGATACGCTCTGAAGCGGCCCATTCAGTGTAGTTAATGTTGGGATTCCATCCGAGCTTGCCTCCAACACGATGTAACGTCACGGAAACGCACTGCAGGGCCATGATCATCACCAACAACAGGATCAAAGGATGTCGTAATTTGCAGCAGAAACTGATCATCTCCATAAGAAATGTTGATGGCTGCCTCTTTCTCTTTCTCTCTCTGTCTCTCTCACAGTCTCACACAGAAAGTAAATCTTCTGGGGAAAATATTAGGTTAAAAAGGAGTTAAATAAGAGTGAGTGACAGTGAGGATGAGCATTGTATATAAATGGTAACAGAATTAATTATTATGGTCAGTGGAGGGATTTGTTCACGTCAAACATGCCTCATTTTTGTGATGAGTTGGCACAACCGCGTATTTTAGCAGTAACCTCCACATGAAAATATGCTACAGTTACTGTGCCTTTTGTTTGTTTTACGTATTTTTATTTTTATTTTTATTTAATCTTTTTGCTGTAAAGGTTAATTTGATTTTTATTTTTGAGTTAACACTAGAAATAATAAATTGTAGTTGAAAAATAAATTCTAAAAAAAAAAAAAAAAAAAAAAAAAAAACCCACTCAAGACCCTAACTTGTTAATTAGAAATTTTTTTTTTTGGAAATATTACAATAATTTGAAGGTTTTATGGGGAGGGGTAGAAACTAGAACCCACAACCTTGTGGTGTAGGTGTGATAGGTTTTACCACTTGACCAACCTCATTTTGTCTTTAAAAAAAAAAATTAACTAAAAAACCATGAATTAAAAAACCAAATATAAAAAATAGATTAAGAATAATAACTAACCTAAAATTCAACCTAAATGATGTAGGTTGGTTTTTGAGTTAATTGTTTGAATTGTCTAGATTAGTGTTTTTATATTCAATTTTGTAATTGAGAATTTGGGGGGATTGAGTCATTGAGATAATTATTAATTCGGAATAAAAGGAGAAATAATTGGGATTTGGGACTTGATTAAGAGAGAGAGAGAGAGAGGTTTGGATTTTGGGAGTTGAGGCGTGAGCCAGTGAGTGGGAGAGAGAAAGAATTGAGTGTTGTTTGATTGTTTGAACTTTGAAGGTGTGGGAGAGAATAGATTCTGTACACTTGTACCTGGGGTGAGGTGACTGTATCAATGGAAAAAAAAAAAAAAAAAAAAAAGAGAGAGAGAATTCTTTCCTACCGCTACTCATATTAAATAATAATATATTACTAATGGATTCGGATCTCTCATCGTTTTCATAATCTATTAACACGTGTTTAATATAGCAAATTAATGGTCAGGATTATTTCTATTAAATTTTATGTTTTACTCAACCAAGAGATAGAATTAATCAAAACCAATGATTTATGTGAGGACATGATGATATAAGGAAAGAATCCAAATTCATTATTAATAGATTTTTTTTTTTTTTTTTTAAAGGGTTAGCCCCCATTAAGGTCCGTCCCTATATAATTTTATTAGTGTGTTGGATGTGGACCATTAGATTTACATACTTTGACTCAAAGTGTATGCATTTGTCAAAGCATCTCCATAATCAGTGGTCTACATGCATTGGTATTGATGTAGTTACATCAGTACACACTGATATGAACAAGACTGTATATATATATATATATATATATATTCTTTTTTCAAGAAAAATATATTTAAAATAATTTTTTACTCAATAGAATTTTTTTTACTCAACTTAAAATCCAAAAAAGAAAATCAATTATTATTTTCCTATTTTCACGATTTGATCTCCAAAATAGTTTTCTTATTATGTCGATCTCTTCATTTTTTTTCAGTTTTATTTTCATTCGATTACTTCACATCTCTTTTCCATTTTCCATTTCAAATTTTCCAAAGAGATGTATTTAAAATGGGTAATATTAAAATAAAATGAAGTGTCTTTGGAAATTTAAATGGAGTGTTTTTAGAATATGAGTGTTAACAGATAAAAGGGGTAATTTTGGAAAAAAGAAAGTGTCTTAGAACTTTTTTAAAATTTAAATTTTTAAAATGAAATGTCTTTAGAAATGAAGTGTAAGAAGAAAAACATTGGATTGCAAGGAGAATCTCTCACTACAAAAAAAATGGTCATCAGCGAGGGCTAAATGCTGTCGAAAAAGGCTGTTTGCTGTCGAAAATACTCTTTTTCGACGGGAAATGGCCGTCGAATGCCGTCGAAAATACGCTCGTCGAAAATAAACTTTTATCGACGGGCCGTCGAAAATACCACTTTTTTCGACGGTAATTGCCGTCGAAAAAAATGAAAATGGCCGTCAGTAATAGTATTAAAAATTGGTGACCAGCCGTCGAAAATACCACCTTTTTCGACGGTCATTTACCGTCGATAATAGTAATAAATAATGATAAAAAAATAGTTGTATTTTTGACGCTTCACCATCTATTAGAGCCCGACCCACCTACCGACAACCCACCCACGACCCACCATCAACTCATTTAATTTTTAGTCATCCACCAGAGTCGAACCTGGCACATGTGATGCAAGGCGTGACATGCTTATCCACTTTGCTATTGCTTCAAATCTGTCAATTAAGGCATACTATTTATATATAACCTCTATATCTCATTAATTTTTTTTGGTTTAATATTAAAAACATCCCCTCACCTTTAAACTATTATTGAATGTCTATATACAAATGTTTTTATTTTTGAAACAACCATTGTGGACTAAAAAACAATGCTTTTATTTGGAAAAAGTCAGAGGGTATAATATTCGATTCATACAATTAACCCAATTTTTTTAGATTGATTCCACTAATTTACAAATTGATATTAAAAAAAACGTTTATCATAGCATTTAATTAAACTATTTTGTTAAAATCATATATTGTCAGATCAAAGGGTCTATCGTTAATCGTACTCGGAATTAAACATGACCTTAGTTCCGGTTTCGGTTCCGGTTCCTCGATTATGGTTCGGTTCCAACGGTTCATTTCCTTTTTTTTTTAATAATAATAGAAAACCTCTCAATATTAATAGTTATTGATCCTTATGAAGAACTTATTGGGAAAAAAAAATCATCTCGATAGAGAACCACTTTGGATGAAAAAAATGATCTATATTGCCTAATTTTCTAATTTATATGGTAATTTAATTATTAATATTTCTTTAAGGAAAAACTTAAAAAAAAATCAAGAATTTTCTACAAAATTAATTAATTATTATTATTTTAAATAATAAAAAAAACCTATTGGGACGAAAATAATTTGTCCCAATAGATAGTCTATTAGGACGAATTATGTATTTCATCCCAGTAGATGTTATATTGGGACCAAAAAAAATTCATCCATAAAGGTCTATCTTTAAGGAAAAACTTCAAAAAAAAATCAAGAATTTTCAACAAAATTAATTAACTATATTGGACAAAATTTGTCCAGAAAGACAATCTATTGGGACGAATAATTTATTTCGTCCCAATAAAATGTCTACTGGGACAAAATTATTTCGTCCCTAAAGGCTTGTTAGATTTGTACTTTTTAGGGACAAAAAATTTATTTCATCCCAAGAGACATTGGGACGAAATTTGTTCGTCCCTAAATATTTGATCAGTTTTACGTTTTTTATGGACGAATAATTTTTTCGTCTCAATAGGCCTTTTTTTCTTGTAATGTTTAGAGCATTTAACATAGTCGTGTTTAGTAAATATAATTAAAAATAACTAAATATTCTTGTAATTACTAATAATTTTGCTATATTTCATACTCAATTAATTTAGTCTGATGTATCTTTAGAGTATACTTCTTATTAGTGATTGTCACAAATTATAAGTTTTTTTTTTTAATTAATTGATATTTTAAAATTGAACCAAATACTTGGTGAAAAAAATTCATATAGTGATTTCGATAAAAAAATATATTGACAAAAAAAAAAGTACCTATTGTGATGCATTTAAAATATCGACCTATAAGTCATTTTTTTTTTAGTTTATAAATTAGCACATACATAAATATATTCCATTATAATTTATTAATTAATATTATAATATTTAACTAATTATATTTTTCATGAGAACACTGTAACAAATAATATAAAAAATAGTACCAAATTATTCGACTATTTCCGATGGCCATTGGGCTGTCGGAATTGTGATATTACTTCTTTCATCATTTTCGACGGTATATATGCCGTCGGAAATGTGGGTCATTTTCGACGGTGCAAATAGTGCCGTCGAAAATGTGGGTCATTTTCGAGGGTTTATTCGACTATTTTCGACGGCCTTTTGTTGTCGAAAATGTGGTATTACTTTTTTTAACATTTTCGACGGTGTTGAAATGCCCGTCGAAAAAGGATGAATTACCGACGGTAATGGCCGTCGAAAATAGTTGGTCGCTATTTTTGTAGTGTATTTTCGACAGCAAAAAGACCATTTTCGACGGTAATTTGCCCTCGAAAATATAGTACCTCTATTTACAATATGAGCGACGGCTTTAGATTTAGCCGTCGAAAATGACAGTATTTTTGAGGGTTATTGGGGGCCGTCGAAAATGTTTGGTCGCTGATACCCATTTTTTTTGTAGTGTCTCTAACTAAATTATCCAGTTTTTCTATGTGCTTACATAAATGCCCCTGTAAATTATGTAAGGTTATGGAATGAGAAAATGCGTCTTTGGTAAAGACTCATTAAGCATAAGAACATGGAACCAAAGCTATCCTAACAAGGATATGCATAAAATAAGTTTTTCCCATTCAATAGAGCTAATAGTCAAGGTCATGCCCGGAAGGGTCATCTAAGGGCACAACCCTAACTCTCATTTTTCACTCAAATCATTCCAAACATAGCATTTTGAATCATCTACCAACATACATGCACAAATGAGATATTTGATTGCAATACTCCTACATTAAGTTATTCTACTCCTAATCTCATCCATGAATACACATCAACTAATAATCCTCCATACATATGAATATCACAATGAGAGATTAATAATGAACATATCAAGAATAGAACAAAACCCAAATCAAATCAAAGAACAATCATACATAAATTAGCACAAGTGTAGATTTACAAATATTCCCAAATGGGTTTAGACATCAAAAATACAAGAAATACAAAGAGAAGAGTAAATAAGAGACAACCATGAAGAAAACTCTTTCAAGGGTCCTTGCTTTCTTGGCTCGAAATTGGTCCAAATACCCTCTTTTCTCCTTGCAATCTACTCTAAGATGGGTGTAGGATGTGTAGAAGTGGTGGTGGTGAGACATCAATGGAGGAAAACCTCCATGAATGCCTTTGAAGGCTTCTCTCTCTCTTGATTTGTGTTGAGAGAACAAGAGAGGTGTGTTAGGTTCTTGTTGGGCACTTGTGTCTTTTCTACCTTTGAGAGAATAGGAAAATAGGTGTATTTATAGGTTTGGTAGATTAGGGCACAAAATGAGGGTGAAAAAGACCACAATGCCCCTGAGATTTCGTGTGTTTTTAGATCTAACAGGGCAAGTGCGACTTTACAGTGCGGGCTCATTCCCGCACTGCTATCTCACATTGCTTAGTGCGGCTTCCTAATGTAGGTTTGTTCCCGTGTTGCTTATCCCGCACATATCTCTGAAGTTTGAGTGTGGGTTCCTCAATGCGGCTTCATTCCCGCATTGGCCATCTCGCACAAACCTTTGATCTTTGTGTGTGACTTCATGGTGCGGCTTTATTCTTGCACAGGCCAACCCACATATATCTCTAAAAATGTAGTGCGGCTTGATTCCCACACTACAAGCCCGCACTGGTCTTCTCAATGTATATTTTGGCCTTTTTTGCCCTGTTTTCTTTACTTTATGTACAAACACCTTCTCTAGGGAACATTTGTCTACACCTAACTAAAACACACGTTAAATACATAAAAACACTAAAAAATGAGAACCAAAAGATAAGGAAAAGGGAGCTTTAAATGTGAACATTTGTAGAGCGATCAGATGACATGTGATATGACTTTCTTATGAGAATAAACTATTTTTATATTATATAATATGATATTATATGAACCAAACTAGCATAATAATAAGATACCTTACCAAATGAATATTTAGTGTTTATTCTTAATTTGTTATTTTCCAAGTGGATTTTTAATTGTACGTCTTTCACATAAACCATGAGGACGTGGATTCTAGAATCTCCCACCGCCAAAAAAAGCTTCGAATTATTGTAATAATACAATTTTTTTTAATTTTTTTTTTTGGTAATTATCATTATATATATTTATACATATAATCATTCACCTATCAATTTTTAAGAAAAGATTGCAAGTATTTTTTTTTTTTAGGTCTGTACTTTGTAGTATTAAATAGAATAAGGGTAGTTTTGCACATCACTTCTTAGTAGAGATGATAGTACACGTCTCTTCCATAATGGTGGTGAGGGGTTTGAGTCTCACAATGCGCATTTTACAAATATGTGTAGAGAGTTTTCTTCTTGTTTGTGGAAGCAGTTATCCGAACTGCACATATATTGTTTGGTCTTGGCAAGTCCCTATAGTCCTATTGTAATAATTGTAATTTGTAATACTTCAAAATAAATAAATAAATAAGTGTAGGTTTTTTTATTTTATTATTATTATTATTTTTTTTTTTACTTAACACTTAAATGAGTCTGAAAAATCTATTAAGTTGTTTTGTTAGGTTGTCTATCAATCCTTTTTGAATGTGGAGAGAGATGACTATAGAGGTTTCTCTGTCGATGTTATATATGAAAATTTTCCAAAGAGGTGTACGAAATGTAAAGCTTTTGGTCATGATTCTGCTAAATGCCACCAAAATAAGGAGATTAATTCTAACAAAGGTCGATCGCGATCAAGAAATCCAAGACAAACCTACCGGCCTACCAATGGCCACCATAATGGGCAGGTTGTCATGGAGGAATGCAAAACAGTCCCACAAAATCAAGAAACAATAGAGGAAGAGGAAATTGTACAGATTCAAAATTTTAAAAATCCCATAATTAATGTGGAAGACAAAAATGGCAGCATCCAATTTTCTCCATATTTATTTGAATTAAAAGTGATTGATACTCATGAAGTGAATCGGGAAACAACGGCCAATTTTGAAGTTGACCCAATCTGTGAAAGGCAGTTTCCAATTACAACCGACACATCTAATGCACTTGCGAAAGATCAAGATCTAATTGAGAGTTTTTCTCCAATTCAAATTCAAATAGCTGAACAATTTCCTATTCAAGATGTGGGAATTAATGTTAATATCTCCAATGATTTGAATACCAAGTATTTAAATCAGGAAGATAATAATGAGAATCATCAATGTTCTCTAGAGAATATTTGCATTAATAACAAAGTGACTCTTGACAATCCAAAGATTTCAAACTTCCAGAATTTTGATCAGCAAGTTTTGGATGAGGTTTCAAGAGATAAAAGAGGAAAGATTAATTTTGAGCATATATTAGAAGACCAAGATATTAATACTTCAAATTCTAATCATGGTCTAGTAGATCCCGTGTTTGACAATAATTGGTTTCCTGTGGTAACAAAATCAAAAAGAAAAGTGAAGCCAACTTTTAAGATTTTATCTAGTTCCAAGTCTCAAATGAGTAAGAGAAGTTCTGCAGCTTCACGCATTGTTGCTAATTGGGCCGCACATGATTAGGCAGAATAATTAAGTTCATATATATATATATGAGTAATTGGCACAAATCCCCCCCAGACTATACCAGCATTTGCATGTTACCCCCTAAACTATTTTATTAGGCACTAAACCCCTTGAACTATCACTTATTGGCAATCCTTTGGGTTTTTTCCCCCCTGAGGGGACAACTTTAGTCTTGTTCTGCTAATAAGTGATAGTTCAGGGGGTTTAGTGCATAATAAAATAGTTTAGGGGGCAACATGCAAAAGCTGGTATAGTCTGAGGGGGATTTGTGCCAATTACTCTATATATATATATTTATATATATTAAGGCCTGTGTGCCTTTTTAGATTAGCGTGTTTTAGGACATGCGTGCCTTTTTTTTTTTCCGTCTTTTTATTTTTATTTTTATTTTTATTAATAAAAAATAAAAAATAAAAAATAAAAACCATGATTGATCTTTATAAAGAAAAAAAAAAAAAAAAAGTTGTCTATCTTTGTTTATTAAGTAGTAAAATAACTTAAAAAATTAAAATAAAATAAAAAATCTCGACTTTAATTCTAAATTATGCAATTGTATTTAGGGCGTGTTTACTAATCAGGAATGAGTGGGATCGGAATCAAATTCCACCGGAAAGGGAATAGAGGAGAATCGGAATTAAGTTACTAAATTTCATTCCAATGTTTACTAACAATTTAGGAATCTAAAATGAAATTAAATTTATTCCTTTTCTAGTGTTTACTTAAATAAGGAATCGGAATTATATAAAGTTGATTACAAAAATACCCTCTTCTATATAACATGTTGAAATATTTTTTCTATTATGAAAACAATATTTTTTATAATATTGCTCATAACAATATAGTAAAATTTGAACATTTTTTTTTTTTTTTTTTTTTTTTACAGTATCTACTAAAATTTGAATAGTAGATACCAACTTAAAGTCTTAAAGAGACAAATTCAATAAAATAAATAAAATAAAAATTGAAGTCTCCCGGTATAACATATATATATACATTCTTTCTATTATTAGTTCGAACTGACAATAAATATATCAGTTCATTGTATATGGGCCATTGAATTTAAAAGATGCTTTGACAAGTGCATGCAGTGATGCAGCTAAGTCAAAGTATTTAAATCCAATGGCCCACATGCAAGGAACTGATATATTTATTATCAGTTCGAACTGATAATAGAAAATTTGTATATATATATATATATATGCACACACACATTGAAAAAAAAAAAAAAAAAAACTTTAGCCGCATTAATTAAAAAATACATTATGTAAACCAATAAATCAAAAAAAGCTTTGCCATATTATTATTATTATTTTTTATACTTTACGGTTCATTTTTTTTTTATACTTTATATATATAAAGTTTTATATATATATAAATTTAAACTTCAGAAACAAAACAAAAATAGTAGAATCTATGTGCTTGCGTGAGTGAATGTGAAAAAACAAACAGAGGAGAAAAAGAAGAAGAGCAAGAGAGAAAATGCAAGATAGATAGATAGATAGATGAGATTCATCTATATATTTAAAGTATAATACATATATATATAATTACTTTGGGATATTTTATTAAAAAAATATGAATTCTTTTCTTCAATCAGGAAAGGGAACTTGATTCCCAGGATGAGTGGGGGGAATCAAGTGTCCTTTCATTTAGGAACTTAATTCTCAATATATGTGTGGGGTCCATGTAACTTAATTCCCTATAAAATTAGTAAACATATGAATTCAAAAATCAAGAACTTAATTCCCTTTCTCAAAAAGGATTCTCAATTAGTAAACACGCCATTAATATATTTTGAAGACTATTTGGTTTATGTGATACAAAATTTATCTTATTTTAGAAATACAAATTTCTTGTTTTAACGTATTACTGTTTTTCTAAAGGAAAACAATTTCATTATTTTATTATGTTACTTATGGAGTTATGGTAAATGATTAAAAAAAAAAAAAAAGGGGGAATGCTATCTACCTTTCCCATTTACCTTCCCCATTTACCTTTCCCACTCATTGCTTGACACGTGTACACTTTTTCATTTAATAAAAAGCTCTCACTTTTTGTTACAAAGTGTGTTTACGTCTTTACCCCTTATTAATGACATGATAGAAGCAGCTATCAGGGGTAAAGACGTAAACACACTTTATAACAAAAAGTGAGAGCTTTTTATTAAATGAAAAAGTGTACACGTGTCAAGCAATGGGTGGAAAAGGCAAATGGGGAAGGCAAATGGGAAAGGCAAATGGGAAAGGTAGATAGCATTCCCCAAAAAAAAAGGCTAATCGCACAAACATCTATTGAGTTTAGACATAATTATTCCTCAACTTGAGGAGTGCTAAATTCACTCTCTCAACCCACTCTCTCAACACACTCTCTGTTCTTGTGTTGACATGTGGACAACATTTATTGTTTTACATTAAAAATCTAACATTTATAAAGAGCCTACTTTTTCATTTTATTTACACTACAAACCAACAATTAATTTCCTATATTGCCCTTCTTCTTTAACTTCAACATATTATCATTTAATATCATTTTTTTAAAATAATAATAATAAGTCTGTGTTGTTAGACTCTAAGACTTTGCAACTTCTTTTCTTTCTACTGAACTTGTACTCACAGACCCAAATTAAATTGCTTAGATATTTCTTTTTACCAAATTTTTATTACCAAACATCAATGGTTAACTTGATGGTTGTTGTATAGAATAACTAATTAGTAAAACAAATTAGAATTAAATAGTTTTAAAATATATTATACAAATTTCATATAAACTGAGAGAAATTAAATAAATGGTACATCGTTCATGAACCAAAAGAAAATAATAAACCAAAAAAAAAATTTACAAAATATTTATCCGAAAACACCATAAAATACAAAAAGAAAACACCATAAGACTCATCTTTCCAGCTGAGAAAATGCTTTTGACTTTTGAATACCTATAAAACATATATAAGGAAAATTAACAAATTTTAATATGAAATGAGAAATATTTTCTTATGTCACTGCTCATGATACAAAAAATATATACACACATAGTTTTAATAATTTGTACCTTTAAAGCAATCTACTGATCAAAAGGCTCGATCAACTGTGTTGTATTCTTGAATATCATCATGTTCGAACCTACAATAAAATATACCAATAGTACTTTATAACTTAAAACTAAGAATTTTTTTTTTCTTTTCTGACAGACTTAAAACTAAGTACTTTAATGGAATGTAATAAGTTCTAATACATACCATCTTCTGTAACTTGTGTATTTGAATGAAAGCCCACATATTGTGAATGCGGGCTTGAGAAGTGACTCAACATGTCACAATGTCCCTATCACATAATTATTTGAATTTTTTCCTAAAATACTAGTACAGTATTACATGAATTCCAAATACTCACTGTGTAATGCAAATCTTGTTCTATGTCATGATAATTATCAATAGGTAAATTGGCAATGTTTGATTGACCCTGAATAATTCAACATGTAATTAGGGGTTATAGAAACACAATTGTAACATAGAAATAGAAATATGATAGTATTTAAGCTAAAAAAAAATAGATATAACTATATATAGATTATATTTTACCGCTTGGGAATAAACTTGTGTATTATGGAAATCATCAATACTTTGATCCCTTGAGCTTGTATATTCCTGACATTGTAAGGTTTATTTATTTGTAATAATATATTTGATCATTTTCATTTTAAGATAAATACAAAACAAATTTAATAAAAATATTAAATTGATTAATATTAAATGGAGAAGGGCCTGGTATTTTTTTTTTATTTTTATAAATTGATATTAAATGAATAAGGGCAATATAGAAAGTTAGTTGTTGGTTTGTAGTGTAAATAAAATAAAAAAGTAGGCTTTTTATAAAGGTTAGATTTTTAATGTAAAACAATAAATGTTGTCCACATGTCAACACAATAACAGAGAGTGTGTTGAGAGAGTGGGTTGAGAGAGTGAATTTAGCACTCCTCAACTCTTATTAACTTTTACCCATAATTATATAAAATAATAAATAAATAATAATGTTGTTGTATATTAAAAAAATAATAATAATAATAATAAAACTTATTATAGAAGAAAAATCAACTACATTATTTATTGTATTATTACAATGAATACAGTATTCATTGATTGAGTTTCCTAAAAAAGAAACTTTTATGTTCTTAATACGTGCCCTAATCTCAGGTTAACACTGTCCATGAAAATATATCCCGTTAGTTAGTCCCAAGTCCCAAGCCTCAAGATTAGGGCACGATCTTTGTGTTCAAATTCCCAAGAACAGGCTTTTGAAAGCACAATCAATGAGATACCTAACCAGACTTCAGTCTTTGTGTTCAAATTCCCAACTCTCCGGACTCAAGATTTCTCATCTCTCCAGCTTCTCCAAATCATCTAAACCTCTCCAACCCAAGAAAACCAACAAACCACCTCTCAACTCCCAAACCAGTTACATTGCTTCGCTTTTTAGCGACATCACCGACATTTTGAGCGTTGATAATGCAACCCCAGATAAAATCCCATCTGGGTTTACAATATCCAATGAATCCCATTTGAAAACACCTCAAGTCGGAGAAGCACTTCATTCTTGCCCACAACATGTTCGTACAAATGTCTCGAAAGATGAACCTGATATTAGTCCAGTAGTTCATCAAATTACAGAGATTGTTAGAGCAGAAAAAGGTGTTGTTTCGATGGAAGAGAGGTTAGAGAATTCAGGTTTTTTGTTTGAGCCTAAGGTTGTAGAGAAGGTTTTGAAAAGATGCTTTAAAGTGCCACATTCGGCATTAAGGTTCTTCAGTTGGGTGAAGCTAAGACAAGAATTTTATCACACTACGGAGACTTACAATACCATGTTGTGCATTGCCGGGGAATGGCGAGATTTTGGGTTGATGGAGGAGTTGGCGAGAGATATGGAGATAAACTCGTGTGAGAAAGATATCAAGACATGGACAATTCTTGTTTCGCAATATGGGAAAGCAAAGTTGATAGCTAAAGCCTTTAAGGTATTTGACAAGATGAAGAAATGTGGTTTTGAACCTGATGTAGTGGCATACAGATTAATGGTACGATTGCTTTTTAATGCTGGAAATGGCGACATTGCATTCGAATTTTATAAAGAGATGGCACAGAAGGAAATGGCACTTGATTTGAATTTGTACAGGATGTTACTGAATTATGTAGTAAGACTGGGAAATGTTGATGATGTTCATTCCATTGTCGATGATATGATGAAGATCGCTCAGATTCCCGAATATGATGTTTATAGTTGTATGTTGAAGAGTTTTTGTGTTGCTGGGAGGATTAGAGAAGCATTAGCATTGACGCAAGACCTCAAGAATAAAGAGATACCAATCGACGTCAACTATTTTGAGACTTTGGTGAAAGGATTATGTATGGCTGGTAGGATTGAGGATGCTTTGGAGATTGTTGATATTATGAATAGAAGAGATTTGGTTAATGGGAAGGTTTATGGGATCATTATCAATGGGTACTTGAGGAAAAACGATCTTTTAAAGGCACTCGCAATGTTTCAAAGAATGAAAGAAACTGGATATTCACCAATGGCTTCGACCTATACAGAGCTAATGCAACACTTATTCAAGTTCAAAGAGTTTCAGAAAGGCTGTGAGTTGTATTATGAGATGTTGGAAAGAGGAATCCAGCCAGATAGCGTGGCAATCACAGCTATGGCTGCAGGTCATGTTCGCCAAAACGATATATCAAAAGCATGGAAAGTATTCAAGAGTATGGAGGATATAGGAATCAGGCCCACTTGGAAATCCTATTCAATATTTATCAAAGAGCTTTGTAGAGTTTCAAGGACAGATTGGATTTTTAAGGTTTTGAACGAAATGCAAGCTTCGAAGATAGTCATTGGAGATGAAATATTCCACTGGGTTATATCTTGTATGGAGAAGAAAGGAGAGAAGGATAATGTTGAAAGTGTAAAGAAGATGCAGAGAACCTGTAAAACTTATTCTCAAGAAGGTGAGGAGGAGTCTAGTAATGATGCATCCAGGAGACAAGAGTCCTAATGTAGAGTTGAACCATCCATAACCAAACATTCTTATGTTCCTAGAGGACTGGTGCTTCATTGTCCATCGGAGTCAGAAAGACGAAACCTAATGACCATAATCCAATATTTCCATGGGAGAAAAAGTTGGAAGGTAGATGATGCCGTAGAATTGTTATCAAATGGAGGAGATAACCGTACCCCTGCTTAACACTGCTGCTACAAATGCCGAAGAGTTGTTGCATTGCAGGAACATGTTGTGGATTACATTCCAGGTGAGGAGGGTGAGACAGCCATGAGTGGCAGTCGTTTTAACAAGTCTGATATTTCTGAGTCCTGAAATTCTTATTTCTAGAAATGCTTATGTGCTATGACTTTTATAGAAATGAACATTATAGCTCAAGGCTTGACTGTTTGCTGTTTATTTTTTCTTTTGAAATTTGTGGTAAACTTTCAGCTTGCAGATTGCAATAATAATAATAATAATAAATAAATAAAAACCCATAGAACTGGTAAAAATCTATATATTAAACTGTAAACTGGTTACAAACAAAATCTGAGGCATTTTTAGGTCTCACATGCCTGCTCATGAAAGATAATTCATCCCCATATACTAATAACTTTAAAGTATAAGCATTACATTAAAACTCTCAACAACATATCAAGTTGGAGAGGTGCTAGATTTCTGACTATTAATTAAGTACTCAACTACAAGATTATAACACTATAGTTATCGTTGGTTGCATAAATAAAAAGGTTTAAACCTGCTAATTCTTCTCTTCTGTACACAACTGTGAGCTGGTGCTGGATATACTAGTCCATCCCTAATTCCAACCTTTAAGTAGTCACTAGCTGAGGACCAGAACGCGGGAGCGCACAGGAGTAAGTGACATACTTAACACTATCAAAAAGCACGACAACGAAAATTCGAGAACGCGACTTTGGAGTGATCATGCCATCAACATCACCATCACCACCCTCTCTAGGATCAACCAGGACAGAGACAACCATGGATGAAGCAGATTTGTTACCTTCAAAGCTGTTATTCTGAGAATTTCTTTTCACATGTTCTCCGGTTACATTGAGAGGAACTGGAAGACCGTGGAGAATCCTTCTGTTCCTCCCCTTGTTAACATGAGTAACATTCTTACGGTGCTCCACAGATATATTAGCCACTGAAGATGCAGGAATAATGGCCCCTGCTGCAGAAGCCGGAGAGACATCAAATTGGAACACTTCAGTGCAAGTGCCAGAACTCAGCAATGGCCCTGCATGCGGGTATAAAATATAGGTATAATGAACAAAGAATGGCTAAAAATTTCTAAAGACCACAATGATATGTATCAAGCCCAACTCGCATCATTGGCATAAAACTTTTAAAAGAACAATATAGAGCAACATACATATTTTAAGAACCACAAATAATTACCTTGAAAAATTATTCTACATACGAAAAGCAAGAATACAGTTACTAAATGGTCTGAATTTGATTATCCAGTTTCTCTCAGAAACCGTAATACAGTTTGATCCATTTGTTACTTAAATGCTGAAAAAAATAAGGTATTTTTAATTTAGTCCCAAAGTTATGGCGAAATGTCGCTTTTTTACTCACGTTTCGAGCATGAACTTGTTTGGTCCCTAGTTTATGCTAATTTACATTACTTGCATGTTCTACTAAGTACCATATCGAACAACTAAGTACATTTTGAATGTGGTCACTTAATTGCATTGGTTAAACAAACATCTCCATGTTTCCAGACACAAACAAGAACATGAAAATCATTCAAAATGGTAAAACAGAAAACAAAACCAAATGTCCTAACAGAATAATTACACAATAGTTCTCCTCACTCTACATAGCAAAGTGTCAAGAACTCGGATACTAATGGATCATACTGACACAGTGCCTACCAACAACGATAGTCCAACTCTCATGATCATTTTTATCAAATCAACTGGTCAAACCAGAATTTACATACTTCTTTTGGTTACCATCTGTCACAAACAAATATACTAGATAAGTTAACTATTTTCAGATTTATGTCACCAAGTTTTATTTCAGGCAGAGAACACACCAACTAAACAGCAACACTTGAGATAAAAGAACATTAAGAATTTGAAATAAAATGAGGAAGTGACATAACAATAACTACCTGCAAGGCCTTCGCGGAACCACTGCTGCAGTTTACCATCAGCTGTATTTGACTTCATGTGGTCCTTCAAGGCATCAGCATAACCAGAAGAAAGAGCCTTCGGTCTTTCTGTAGGATTTCTGTACAAGTGAGAGTGCCTCTCACTGTTTGCTCTGACATCAGGAATAGTCAAAGCTGGAGTTAAGTTTTTAGGGATGGCCAAACCGGTCTCCCTATTGTTATTATTATTCGCTTGAGGTGCTTCACGAGATGCAGTAGCTTTCTCACTAGCCATAACAGAGTGAATTATGAGGTTGCCATCAATCTTTACAAGTTTATCATTTCTGGGCACATACAAAGAGGCAACAAGTGGTTCACTCGAATTACCCATACGAACAAATTCATCTGCACCAGGTGAAGAGTGTGACCCTCTTTCTGTATTCCCAATATCTCTCTCACAATGTATTTTATCACTAATACCAATTTTCCCATTAGAGGTACCGAATCCCATACCATGAGTTTCATTTGAGTGACCATTGACGGTCAACACCCTCCCTCTGTGTTGATCATAGAACCGATTATTGAAGTAACCACCCGATACAGCATCCCCCATACCTCCATACTTATCATTCATAAAAGGAAGCAATCCACCAAACAACAGCATAAAAATAAACAGACCCAGAAAACTAACACTGGCAACCTTCTTAGTTTTAGTTTTAGTTTTACTAGTGTCAATCTTTTTCGGCTTAGAAGACGACACAGTCTGTTGAGGCTTCAACCTAGGAATAGGAACCAATGGAACCTGAGAACCTTGAGCTTTCACCATGTAGGGTGTAGCACAAGGCATCCACGGGTACGGAACCGGGGCCATGTGGGGATGAGAGTACATCCCCATATGCGGTGGCGGCAGTGGTGGCTGCGGCATTGCATTGCCGCCTCCACTCAATTGTTGCCTAAGACTTACATTCTCAGCCATAAAATAAGAGATTTTACCATTCAAATCAGCAATTGTAGAATGCATAGCTCTCAATTTGTCCTCTAATTCCTCCACATAATGCTTCTTTCTCTGTCTCGACAATTGGGCACTCTCTCGATTGCGCATCAGCCTCGCCTTTCTCTTCACGTCCTCTTCACTGATATTATCATTCTCATTTTCATCGACCAGCGAGGATTTACGGTATTTACAACTTCTCGATTCGCTGATTGTCTCTTCCTTGTCTTTTTTCCTCTTCGAGACAACGCTCTCCACCTTGATTTTCTGATCAACAACGAAATTACCCGAATCCGGAGACGGAGCCGATAAAACACCCGACCCGCAATTGTCAGAGGGCACACCAGAAAATTCACGACCGCAATCGTCTCCATTAGAAATCGAATTCGAATTCGAATTCTGCGGCGACGAACAATTCAGAAAAGTGTCAACATCTAACAGTGTGTGATTACCTGAAATCCCAGAAGCACCAGACTCCGGCGAAGCAATAACGGTCTCTGATGGGAGGAGAAAGGCTTCCGATTCGGAGGGAAAATAGAGGTTATCGAGATCGTCGAAGGTCAGCTCGAAATCGCAATTATCATCAAAGTCAAAGCCCAGATCATCTGATGCGGATGTGGACAAGAACAGTGGATCCAGGGGAGGAATCGGGAGGGGATCATAGTCGCTGGAGAGATTTGCGCCTGTAGTAGTCTCAGCCATTAGGGTTTTTGTTTCCAGGAAGAACAGATGAGGATTTTGATTTTGGTTTTCAAGAAGACCAAGACTTGCGGGTTTTAGTGGTCTGTTACGTTATAAAAGCTTCTTCAAACTATTGTTAGGTAGATTTGCAAAACCCTCCATCAGATTTGACCATTTTTAAAAGAAACCCTCCCATATTAATTTTTTTTTTTGAAATATTACCATAACCATCTCCAATTTGGTCAAACACTATCAAAATGATTATTAGATATGGAATAACCATAGCCGTCTCCAATTTGGTCAAGCGCTATCAAAATAAATATTAGATAAGAAATTTAGGTTGCATTTGATTTTTCGTCTAAATACTAAATAGTGCTGAATTATACTGAAGACTGAATAGTAAATGAAAACTGAAAACTGAAAACTGAAAACTAAATAACATGTTTGATTTCTTTTCAATAAAAACTGAATATAAATGATAAGTTGTTTGTTTTTTTCAAGTTACAAATATCTGAAAATAAATATTTTTACATTTACGCCCCTTTCAACTATTATTTGTTATATATTTACATTTTAATTAGGGATGTGTAGGATCCAATCCAATCCAATACGATCCATTGGATAGGATCCAATCCATTGGATTGGATCGGATCAGATCCAGAGAGGTGATTGGATCGGATTGGATCAGATCATAAATTCTAAAATCCATTGGATTGGATCGGATTTGATCATAAATTCTAAAATCCATTGGATTAGATCGGATCTTATCTTGGATTTCTGTTTGGAAATCCGCCAATCCGTCTAAAATATTAGGCCTTATTTTTATATTGGGCAATTTATTTCATCCACTACTTTTTAATGTAAAGGCCCAACCAAAATACAATTTTTAATGTTACTATTTTGGGTTTTCTTTCTCAATTTCTCTACAGCCAACAATCCACCATCTTCTTTTCTTCTTTTCTTCTATTCTTCTTCATCAACATTACGGCTTATTAAGTTAACATTTGGAGCTAATGTATAATGTTTATAAACTTTTTGAATTATATAAATTTTACAAGTTATGTCATCTATTTTTTTTAATTTTAATTTTAATTTTATTTGAATTAATTAGTAATGTTTGAATAATTTATTCAATTTTATTTATTTCAGATTATAACTTTTATATATTATGAATGACTTTATATTAATTCGATCCATCGGATCATATCGGATCGGATCGGATCGGATCGGATTGAAGTATTTTATAATCGGATCGGGTCGAATCAAATAGCAATTGGATCGGATTGGATCGGATCGGATCGGATCTTGGATCATGGCAAATCCATTGGATCCGATCCGCCACACACCCTTAATTTTAATATATTTTAGACAACTAAAAACAGTAATTTAATAATATAATAACAAATTTATAAAAACAAAATTGCCCAATTAAGTATAATCCTTAAAGTATAACAATTGAACAAATTAATTGCAGTTGTCCTTGGTTCTACTCATGGCAATCACATTGTGGCCAGCCTTCAAGGCGATTAGCTCTATTGGTAACTGGTGGAAGGACGGACATGGGGCTAACGCCAACGGTTTGAATCCTACCCAAGGGGGACGAGTCCTGGTTTACTTGCTTGCATCATTGTGGGGCCAGTGGTACGGGTCGAGGTTTCTTATCTGTCCTACTCCACGTCCAACATACAAGCCAAAGTTGGTCACACAGTTGGGGGTCACGCTCCCAACATACAGGTCAGGCGAGTGTCACGCAGTTGAAGGAGAACAGGCGGATATGTGCTCGGACAAAGTCGGGATCCTTGATACCAAAAAAAAAAAAAAAAACAATAAACAATAGGTTAGAATAAGCTATTAATAATGTGTACAATGTTTATATGTGGAATTATAATTGTAAAGTTCCCATTTGTTGATTGGCTCATTTTGTGGACAAACCACATGTTGGAGTTCTTTGTAAGGGTAGCTTAAGTGTTGGTGTTATTGCTAAAAGCCCTTTGAAGACCTCGTCTTGATAAGCACCGAAGGTAAATTTCTATGTGCTTACTTGTCTTGAAGAGATAGTTGCACACACTCACAACTCATGCATATGTTTAATCCTTGTATGTTGTGTGTCTTATTTTTGTGCATTAATGTTCATTAATATCTCTTCTTGCTTGTTATTTTGATTGCATCTTATGATTATAATGTCATATCATGTTAGGCTTTTAGGATGCATATAATTTTACCTTTTTACCCCTTTCATGTTATTTATGGGGTTCAAAGGAGTGGGTTGTGCGCTAGTCGTCATGCGCCAGACCAGCGCAGCTCACCAGCTTAGATCGCCCAGTGGTCTGTCGCTAGTCGTGCGCCAGTCCACACTAGCGCAAATCGCCCAGTGGTGTGCCGCTGGTCGTGCGCCCTTTTGTGCGCTGGTCGTCTAGCGCCTGTGCAATTTTTGCCTATGCGCTGGTCGTGCGCTTGTTGTCCAGCGCAAGCTCACCAGCACACAGTGCAATTTCTAGTGCGTTTTTCAAAACGACCTCACTTCACTTATGGGCCCTATATATATGCCACTTTGACTTTAGGTCATTTAAGAGAGTTCATATTCATATTTCATACTTAGGATATTTTTCAAGACAAGAAAAATACACAAAGAACTCACCTTTTATTACTCAAACACTTTTTCATGATCATCAATCATCATCTAGCATCATCTTTGATCATCTAGATGTCTCTTTGCATGGATTCTTCATCATACTTTGCTTGGTAAGCTTTTCACTAATATCTTACATATTTTGTTTTTTTCTTAACAAGCAATCTCAATTTATTACTTCTATGATTTTCATATATCTTTTGATACAAGATTGAGATTAGTATGTTGTATGTTTGAGAAGTTGTATTGTGATAACTAATTAGGTTTTGTGCTTAATCTTGATTAGCTAAACTAATTGACATGTCATTTAGTTTTTAATATCTAGGATTGCTTTAATTGCAAATTCATCATCTTAGATAAGCATATAGGGTTTCCCTTGCTCTATGTTGCATTTTGGATATTCATATATTCACTTAGGGTGTTATTCTCTTCATTGAGAAAGTAAGTCTTGTGTGTAGCTTCCGGGGTTAGGTTGCTTAGATCACAAGCAAATTGGATTAGGTTCACTTATACCGGGATTAGGTAGGTGTGTGATTACTTCCGGGATTAGATTGTAATCGTTTTACACATTTAGTGGATTTGAGGTTCGAGTGTGGCTTACTTACTAACCCGTGGTTTTTCCTGTGAGGGTTTCCACGTAAAAATCAAGTGTTATTTAATTTCCGCATTTTATACTTGATTTATTGCTTTATCTAGTTAGGGGTAATTTCGTAATATTGACTTCACACGAAAAATTGGGTAATAAGTTTAAAATCTATTCACCCCCCTCTAGATAGTTTTATACACACCGTGTTATAATTTGTTTCAATTGATATCAGAACGGGTTCCTAGACATACTTAGGTGATCCTTGCTTTTTGGTGTGTTTTGCATTTTGTGTGATTTTTGATCATTCATACATTTGCATTCATTTCATTCATTCATAAACACTATGAGTGGAAACGGTGGAAATGGTGGTGGTAACGAAGGTGCTTCTAGCACAAGGCCTCCACTTCTTACCAAATTGAACTATTCCCAATGGAAAGGGAAGATGAAATCCTACATATGTTAAATTCACGACCGTGCATGGATGGCGGTGGAAGACGGATATGATCTACCCAAGATGACTCCCGATGGTGGAGGAGAAGAAGTATTGAAGCCTAAGGTGCAATGGAACGCGCAAGAGTTTGATGCTTCAAAGTGGAATAGGAAGGCGATGCATGCCATCCTATGTGCAATGGACGAAAATCAATATAAATTGATTCAAAATACTAGGATAGCTAAGGAGGCATGGGACATCCTAGAGATTGCATATGAGGGAACCGAAGTGGTGAAGGACTCTAAGCTTCAAGTCCTCCAAACTCAATTCGAGATGCTTAAGATGGAGGAGAATGAGTGCTTCAATGATTTCGAGATCAAGTTGATGGACATAATCAAGCAAAGTCATCAACTTGGTGATCCATATTCTGATAGGAGAATCAAGCAAAAGATTATGAGATCTTTCCCTGATAGGTTTGAATCGAAGGTGACGGCTTTAGAAGAAAATAGTGGATATAAGGATATGAAGCCGAGTGAGGTGATTGGGAGACTTCTAGCTTATGAGTCTAGGAAGGGTCCTATCTCCACACCTCCTAAAAAGCAAAAAGGAATTGCTTTGAAAACCTCCAAGGATGAAAAGGAGGCAAAGAAGATTGACTCAGATGAAGACCTTGCCTTGTTTGTAAAAAGGTTTAACAAGGTTATGAAGTTTAGAAGAAAGGGCTTTGGATCAAAAGGTCAAGATTTGAAGAAAAAAAGGCTCTTTCAAGAAGTTTGAACCTAGGCAAGAAAGGACCGAAAGAACCGAAAGGAAAGGGGTTCGATGTTTCGAGTGTGGTGGCATAGGTCACTTTGCCCCCGAATGTGCAAATCATAATGAGAAGAAAAAGGGAAAAGTGATGGCCGCCACTTGGAGTGGAAGTAGTGATGACTCCATTGAGGGAGATGAGTCTTCGGATGATGAAGAGCTCATGGCTAATCTCCTAGCCTTTGCCTCCTCCCATAAAAGCAAAAGTGCTAGTGAAAGAGAGGAAATGAGTCAAGAGGAAAATGACTCAAGTGAAGAAGAAAGTGATTCCTCTTCTAACTCCATAAATGGATTTATGGAGAAAAAGGTGCTTGCTAAATACCATGCCGAGTTTAATGATTTAGCAATCAAGAGCACAAGAAAGATCAAGATGTTAAGAGAAGAAAATCTTGAGCTTTCATCTCATAATGACCACTTAAGTGAACAAGTGGAAAAATTCAAGAAGATAGAAGATAAGCTAAGAGAGGAGTTAGTCTTATCTAGGAGGAATGAAAAAAGTCTAAAGAGGGAGCTTGAAGAAGTAAGAGAGTCTATGACTATGATGGATTATAGCACCAAAAAGCTTGACCATATGCTTGGTGTTGGAAAGAGTCCATGTGACAAGAGGGGTCTTGGGTATGAAGATGGCAAGAAGATCTCAACCTCTAACAAGACCGTGTTTGTCAAGAGTTTAAGGAACGAAGAAACTTCATTTGTGCAAACTCCTAGGAAGAAGTTAGAAATAGGACAATGTTCAAATGCACAAGTGAAGATGGGGCCAAGAAGGCAACCTCAAGCTCAACCCCCTAGGGTCTCTCAAGCCAACATTCCTCCACAATTGGCTCACAAAGGAAAGAGACCAATCATGCAACCTCAAGCAAGGAAGCAATCTAGACCGGTTCAACAACGAAGATGGATTGAACCCTTTCATCCACAAAGACAAGGACAAGGTATGATTCCTTATTTTACTCATATATGTCACTTTTGTGGATTTGATGGTCATATTAGACCACATTGCTTTCGATATATTAAAATGTGCAAAACTAGAAGCATGATTGAGAAGAAAAAGAAAAGAGCCATGATGCATGTTCCTAGGAATGATAATATTGATGTGTATAATCCTAAGACATCTAAAACCCATGTACCAAAGACCACTAAGAAAGCTAAGATTGTTTCTAGGTGGATTAGAAAGAATGAAAATGTTTGCCATGTTGCTCAAATAGCCTTGAAGGCAAATTCTTCTAATTTTTGGTATTTAGATAGTGGGTGCTCTAGGCACATGACAGGAAACAAGAGTTTCTTTGAGACTCTTGTTATGGAGGAAGGAGAATATGTCACTTTTGGTGATGGATCCAAAAAGAAAGTTGTAGGGAAAGAAACCATTTCCGTTCCCGGTTTACCCTCCTTATCCGATGTTTTATTTGTTGATGGCTTGAAAACCAATTTAATAAGCATTTCACATCTAAGTGATGAAGGATATTCCGTCTTGTTTAGTAAAGATGATTGCTCAATCTTAAAGCTCGATAGACAAACCTTGTTGAAAGGTATGAGATCTAGTGACAATTGTTATTGTCTTGAAGCTAGAATAGTCTCAAACAATGTGTCCATGGATGAGCAAATTGAGTTGTGGCATGAAAGACTTGGCCACATGAACTTTAGGGATTTAAGAACCCTTGGAAAGTTCAATTGTGTGCGTGGCCTCCCTAAGCTTGGGAAGAAAGCCAATGGTATTTGTGGACCTTACTAACAAGGAAAACAAACCAAAAGCATGCACAAAAAGGGCAAGTATCTCTCCACCAAAGAGCCCCTAGAGCTTCTTCACATGGATCTCATAGGTCCTATGCAAACCGAG
Source organism: Acer saccharum (assembly GCA_030490815.1). Taxonomy (NCBI): domain Eukaryota; kingdom Viridiplantae; phylum Streptophyta; class Magnoliopsida; order Sapindales; family Sapindaceae; genus Acer; species Acer saccharum. The sequence continues at coordinate 50,847,581 of CM059866.1, forward strand.
AGTTTAGGTGGAAAGAGATACATTTTTGTTTGTGTTGATGATTTCTCTAGATTTACATGGACATATTTTCTTAGAGAAAAATCCAAAACTTTTGATAAGTTTAAAATGCTTTGTACTAAAATACAAAATGAAATGAATTCTAACATTAAAAGCATTAAACGGATTAGAAGTGACCATGGGAGGGAATTTGAAAATGCCTCTTTTGAAAGCTATTGCAATAGCTTAAGCATCTCCCATGAGTTCTCGGCTCCTAGGACACCTCAACAAAATGGAGTTGTTGAGAGGAAGAATAGGGTCCTTCAAGAGATGGCCCGAGTGATGTTGCTTAACAACAATGTCCTTAGGAACCTATGGGCCGAAGCCGTCAATACGGCTTGCTATATAGGGAATAGAGTTTTCCTAAGGCCCGGATCTAGAAATACCTCCTATGAGTTATGGAAGGGTATGAAGCCAAATGTTAGCTACTTCCACACATTTGGAAGCAAATGCTACATTTTAAATGACCGTGATCAACTTGGCAAATTTGATGCTAAGAGTGGTGAGGGTATCTTTATTGGCTATGCCTTGAATAGTAGAGCCTATAGAGTTTTCAACTTGAAGACTCGAACCGTCATGGAATCATCCAATGTTGTCATTGATGATACTAGGCTCAAGTCTAATGACCATGAGGAGGAGGATATTTTAGATGATGACTCTCCTTTGGAGAGGGTTGTGGTGACTCCCAATGTTGAGACGTCCAATGACAATAATGAGGTCACACAACCTATTACTAGAGTCCCTCTCTTGGACTCTAATGAACCCGCTCCATGGGTTAGAAGACTCTATAACAAAGAGGATGTTATTGGAGATGTGAATGAGGGTGTTAGGACTAGGTGTCAAATAGCTAATCTCATTAGCTTTTACATGCTACACCTCTTAAATTGAACCCAAAAAGGTTGATGAAGCCTTGAATGATGAATTTTGGGTTCTTGCCATGCAAGAAGAGCTAAACCAATTCGAAAGGAATGAGGTTTGGACTCTAGTTCCTAAGCCTAAAAGCTCACATGTGATAGGAACTAAATGGATTTATAGGAATAAATCCGATGAGAATGGCAACATAGTGCGGAACAAGGCTAGGCTTGTAGCACAAGGGTACTCTCAAATTGAGGGTATCGACTTTGAGGAGACTTTTGCTCCCGTTGCCCGTTTAGAGTCCATTAGGCTTCTCTTGTCCATTTCTTGTGTGCACAAGTTCAAATTGCACCAAATGGATGTCAAGAGTGCCTTCCTCAATGGCTTCTTGCAAGAGAAAGTGTTTGTTGAACAACCCAAGGGGTTTGTGGATGCACACCACCCCAACCATGTCTATCGCCTCAAGAAGGCACTATATGGGTTGAAACAAGCACCAAGGGCTTGGTATGAGCGCCTCACTCAATTTCTTATTAACAATAACTACACAAGGGGTAGTGTTGACAAGACACTATTCATCGAGAAAGACAATGTTGAGCTTTTCATAGCTCAAATATATGTTGATGATATAGTGTTTGGCTCCACCAACAACACCAAGGTCCAATAATTTGTTGATGTCATGTCTCATGAATTTGAGATGAGTCTTGTTGGTGAGCTTAGTTACTATAGGGAAAAATACCGTAGTACACGCAGCGGAAGCGAGACTAAAAATAGATTTAGTATGTTTTAAAAATTTTTCCTTTTTATGAACCTTAAACCCTTTAATTAATTAACTATACATATCAAGTAACAAAAGTAGAATACCTTTTGTCGCGTGATCCAATTGACTTACATCGATGGTAATTCGCAAGATCTTCAATCCTAGCACGAATGTGAATCACTTAGGAGCGTGGTCTCCCTTTTTCTTTGAATTGCAAACCTGAGAATGGACAAACAAACTTTTCTTTTTTCTTTTGTTAGTCACAAAACAATCAAAAGAATACAAAGATTATTCCGGTCACTTTTGAGTTCTCAATCTAATGATCGAAACTCGCGTGAACCTAATTCGATATTGTACACACAAGCTTATTGATGAACAAGCAATTAATGTACCATCAAAAGAATAATCTCTTCTCTCTTTTATGTCTTGGTAGAATAATCAAACACTTTTCTATGAGTTGAGAAGAAGAAGAAAATTGATTCAGTGAACCAGGGAGGTGGCCGAATTCTATAGCATGTATTATATAGGTGGCCGAAATTTCTTCTCTTCTCTTCTTTCTTTAGGGTTGGCCGAATCCTACTTGTGATACAATTAGGGTTGGCCGAAAAACCTCTTCCAAAAAGGATTTGTGCTTTGCCCTAATTTCAATCAACTTTAGAATCGTAACCCTAATTTAACTCATAAGTATTTTATTCTTTTATTGACTTAATAAAAAGACTTCTTATTTGATTAAATAAATAAACTTAATTATTTATTTTCTTACCAAACAAGTCTTTTACTTTTAGTATACATATAGTATAACTCTAGGAAACATATTTCCTAATCAGAAAAAGATTTTGTTTCTTAATTAAATAATTAATTAATTAATTAATTAATTCTCATTTAATCAAACAATAAAATAAAATAATATTTTTGACTATATACATAACCTTGCCGCCCCACATACAATATAAGGGCCAAATATTATTTCCTTATTTTATTTAGTCCATTGAACTTTAAATAAAAAGCCCACATGTGAACCAGACCCATTCTTACTAAAAGAAACAAGCCCACATGTCTTTCATTAATATATTAATATAATTGATCAGCCCATTAAATAAATAATGTGCAAATTATATTCTTAATATATTAAATACAATTCTAGATGGACCCATAAATTGGTCCGGTAGAATATATCAAGTGATCCATGCAAGTCCGTGTGGATTGGGGATCTTGGCGGGCTATTTAAATTTAAACTTCAATAGACATAACCTAATCACAATCAACAAATGATTCACTTAGGTTCGATCCATTAATTTTAACTCATTCCACTAAAGAGCTAAAATTGAACTCTTAAATAAAGATAGAATAAGAAGATGTTCCTCATTCATACCCTAAACAATCATATTGGAGATAGTGTATCCTCGTGATTAATATCAGTAATCGCCAAAAGTTCATAGACCGCCTATAACTCTCCAAGTTACCATATTTACTCATATGACCACGTTTTGAACTTGGATATTTTAACTTGTCCAGAAGCCATGTTTTCAATAGACACTATCGAAAACTCAACGTTGAGATTTAATATCCAATTACCTCAAAACACCCATATGATGATATTATACACTCATTTAATAAATGGAGCCAAGATGTCCATATCTATAAATGAAGTCCTCTATCGATTAACAAATGAATATCACCAAACTATCGAGGATAGACTATGCTATATAATCGTACTCATTGATAACTCAAATGATATCACTTGCAACCATAAGTCCATCATTTATCTCAGTATTAAGATAGACTCTCCGATTGTCCTGATAATGAAAAGACTATTATCTATTGACGGTTCTAGATAAAGTTTTTCATTGTGATCCAGTTCAATGCACCCAGTGCACTAAATCCTTTTGCTCGAAGATACTCCGATGATTTTAGACTCATCATATCTCATTTGATCCCACTCAAATGCTAACAAAAGAATTCTACAACTTTAACAAGATAAAGGTGCCCAACCTTTAACTTAAGTTGTGAACATTGTTCAAGACTAACTAAAGAATTGTGTCTACCTCATACATATCCAGATGTACGAACAATTCTTCTTTTCTCATAGTCTTTAGACCTTATGATTATTTACTTTGACAATTATAATATTAAACTATAAATGCTATAAGATTTGTTAAACCAGAAATCACTTTATTAATATGAAAAAGATTGTCAATTACAACATTATACTCTTGCTATTGAGCATAATCCTAATAGTTACTTCCTAGGTTTGCAAATTAGGCAAATGAATAATGAGATTTTCATAACCCAAGCCAAATATGCTAAGAACCTAGTGAAGAGGTTTGGTCTTGAAAATGCCAAACATTGTGATACACCCATGAGTACCACTTTGAAGCTAAGCAAGGATGCTAGTGGTAAAAGTGTGGAACAAACTCTATATCGGGGCATGATAGGTAGCTTGCTTTATTTGACCGCAAGTAGGCCCGATATATCTTTTAGTGTAGGTGTGTGTGCTAGGTACCAAGCGAATTCTAAGGAGTCTCATCTCTCTTCCGTAAAGAGAATCATTCGCTATGTGAATGGGACATCCAACGATGGGATTTGGTACTCTTTTGACACTAATGCTAGTCTTGTAAGCTTTAGTGATGCGGATTGGGCAGGAAATTGTGATGATAAGAAGAGCACATCGGGCGGTTGCTTCTTTCTAGGCAACAACTTGGTGTCTTGGTTTTACAAGAAGCAAAACTCGATTTCCTTGTTCACGGCCGAGGCCGAATACATAGCCGCAGGGAGTGGATGCACACAACTCCTATGGATGAAGCAAATGCTAGTAGACTACGGATTCAATCAAGGTACACTCACTCTCTTTTGTGATAATATGAGTGCTATTAATATTTCCAAGAATCCAGTGCAACATTCTAGAACTAAGCATATTGACATCCGCCATCATTTCATTAGAGAGCTTGTTGAAAATAAATGCATAGTACTTAAACATGTAGGTACTAATGATCAACTTACAGACTTATTTACTAAACCCTTAGATTCTACTCGATTTAAAACTCTTAATAGATCTATTGGGATATGTCTTGTGGAGTGATGTGTTTTGGTGATTGACCCCATATGGGGAACTCAAGCAAAGAGAGCTATTTTGCATTCTTGTCACTTACAAAAAAATTTGAAATAACTTATGCATCTTCTTTTAATTGCTTGAGTAAGCTTGGTTGCACATATATATATATGTTTTCAACTCAATAAGTGTGAACCTTGCTTGTTTACAATCCATGTCATATTTATGTTAAAACATACATTTTTGGACTAGGAGATGTTCATAGGAAGTATGATTTGAATAACCTATAGTTATCTCCATGACATGATGATTCTTTTATAACATACTAATGTCAAATGAAAAAGCATGAAATTCATATATAACATGCTCATGAAAAGCATGAATTGATGATTGCATATTCTTAAAATGCAAAACTTGTGTGAAAGCTTATGAGACTCAAAATGAATAAAGGATCTTGTATCCGTTCAAAGGAATTTATATTCCAAATGTCTCTCTTTTTTTATCAGTTGAACATGGCTACTATCATACGGATATCTTATCCGGAAAAATCAACTAGGGTGCAAAGTCGCTCATGCCATGTTTCGCTTATAAAGTTGGATATAGTTGCTCTTAAATTAAAATCAATAAAATCTCTATATCCTTGCTTTTCTCATGACATTGGTGAAATTGGTTTGAATTCTTATTTGAAACCTTTGTCATTTGCTTTGCCAAATACCATTGTATTTTGGACTTAAATGCTACATGTCTTGTATGCAAAGCATGTTTGATTCACACATTTTCTTCAAATAAATCTCCTTTTTTTCTCTCCAATTAATTGAGATGCATAAAGTGACTTATATTGATTATGCAAATATCTTGCATGCTACTATCTCTCATTGCTATGAGTGACCCAGTTGGGGACTACTCCTTTGCCTATATCATGAAAAAAATGGGGAGTAGGATATGGGAAGGGGAGTTGCAAATTGTAGTAGAAATTGTGCTTGTTGGGGAGAATATACATTGAAGGGGAGTAACCCGTTGAGGGGAGTATTGCATACACATACATTGCATAATGTTGTGTCTAAACTTTTAAAAATGCAAATGCTTGTTATTGTTCTCACTTGATTAATCTCACGCTTTACTTGTATTGGAAATGTTAGAAACTTTATTTTTAGGGATTGATTATTCTACAAGAGATTGAAGACTTGAAGTTTTATTTTCTTATCTCTTTGTAATGTAGAATATCACTGTAGTCCTATAGTTTCTATTTCTTTGTGAGGAATCAATGTGAGTGGTGGTTTTGTCACGAAATAGCCAAAGGGGGAGATTGTAAGGTTCCCATTTGTTGATTGGCTCATTTCGTGGACAAACCACATGTTGGGGTTCTTTGTAAGGGTAGTTTAAGTGTTGGTGTTATTGCTAAAAGCCCTTTGAAGACCTCGTCTTGATAAGCACCGAAGGTAAATTTCTATGTGCTTACTTGTCTTGAAGAGATAGTTGCACACACTCACAACTCATGCATATGTTTAATCCTTGTATGTTGTGTGTCTTATTTTTGTGCATTAATGTTCATTAACATCTCTTCTTGCTTGTTATTTTGATTGCATCTTATGATTATAATGTCATATCATGTTAGGCTTTTAGGATGCATCTAGTTTTACCTTTTTACCCCTTGCATGTTATTTATGGGGTTCAAAGGAGTGGGCTGTGCGCTGGTCGTCATGCGCCAAACCAGCGCAGATCGCCCAGTGGTCTGTCGCTGGTCGTGCGCCGGTCCACACCAGCACAAATCGCCCAGTGGTGTACCACTGGTCGTGCGCCTTTTTGTGCGCTGGTCATCCAGCGCTTGTGCAATTTTTGCCTATGTGCTGGTCGTGCGCTTGTCGTCCAGCGCAAGCTCACCAGCGCACAGTGCAATTTCTGGTGCGTTTTTCAAAACAACCTCACTTCACTTATGGCCCCTATATATATGTCACTTTGACTTTAGGTCATTTAAGAGAGTTCATATTCATATTCATACTCATATTTCATACTTAGGATATTTTTCAAGACAAGAAAAATACACAAAGAACTCACCTTTTATTTTTTCATGATCATCAATCATCATCTAGCATCATCTTTGATCATCTAGATGTCTCTTTGTATGGATTCTTCATCATACTTTGCTTGGTAAGCTTTTTACTAATATCTTACATATTTTGTTTTTTTCTTAACAAGCAATCTCAATTTATTACTTGTATGATTTTCATATATCTTTTGATACAAGATTGAGATTAGTATGTTGTATGTTTGAGAAGTTGTATTGTGATAGCTAATTAGGTTTTGTGCTTAATCTTGATTAGCTAAACTAATTGACATGTCATTTAGTTTTTAATATCTAGGATTGCTTTAATTGCAAATTCATTATCTTAGATAAGCATATAGGGTTTCCCTTGCTCTATGTTGCATTTTGGATATTCATATATTCACTTAGGGTGTAATTCTCTTTATTGAGAAAGTAAGTCTTGTGTGTAGCTTCCGAGATTAGGTTGCTTAGATCGCAAGCAAATTGGACTAGGTTCACTTATACCGGGATTAGGTAGGTGTGTGATTACTTCTAGGATTAGCATTATAATCGTTTTACACATTTAGTGGATTCGAGGTTCGAGTGTGGCTTACTTACTAGCCCGTGGTTTTTCTCGTGAGGGTTTCCACGTAAAAATCAAGTGTTATTTAATTTCCGCATTTATACTTGATTTATTGCTTTATCTAGTTAGGGGTAATTTCGTAATATTGACTTCACACGAAAAATTGGGTAATTAATTTAAAATCTATTCAACCCCCCTCTAGATAGTTTTATACACACCGTACTATAATTTGTTTCAATAATAATATAATTATACATTTATAATGAAATCTATATGCTCTATCAATGTGGACATACCATATAAATATGCCACAACAAACAAACATAATTCAATTATATATATGTAAATTAATAAAATTAGTGTCGAATTTGGGAGTATCTCATCTAGGGCATATAGAGATGATCGTGGTGCCTGCGACACATATAAAGTGCATGTAGTTTATGGTTAAGTTGGTTTGAGTTTGTTTGCAAAACCGGTTAATTTTTTTTTTAGAGTGCTAATTTTCCCCAATCACATAATATAAAACTAATAAAATTATGAGAAAAAAAAAAGTCCTTACTAAAATATGAATAGAAGTCGAAATAAGTTTGAATACAATTAAAAAACGTTGGATTCAAATGGAGATTTTGGAGTCTTGGAAAAACTAGGTTTTATGGCTACTAAAATTATTTAAATCGTGAGAAGAAGAAAAAAAATATTAATATGGTTAAGGGTTGTGAGAGAAGAGAAAACTAGATAAGATTTGTGAGAATAAATTTGGAAGTAAAAATTAATATATCTTCAATTGATTTGTTGTTAAGTGAAAAGTGAAAAAAAAATCACTTTTAATAACCAGTAATTTTAGTTAGGAGCTCATTCAGTGATTTCATCACTTAAAAAATCAAACGAAACAACTTAATGACACACATTAAGTGCCATTAAGTGTTCAGTTGAAAAATCAAACAAGCTTTAAATAGTGATTTTAGTTTAACAATCTATCAAACCCTTTTCAGTTGTTGACAGAATCTACTATGTGTGATAGAAATAAGTCTTTTTTATTTAATTGGGGAGGGGGGTTCGAACCTATTTAGTGAGAAGTATGGATATCATCTGGTTATGTCTATTGATCACACCAATCATCTTATTTTGAATTTAGTTTTTTTTTTTGTGTGTGGATATTTTTGAATTGAGTTAAGAGAAAAAAAGGTTAAGGAGTACAGGGGTGAATAATTAAAATTTGAAAGTATAATGTGATTTTGGTATAATAAGGGGATCTTTAACAAAATTCGAAAAAAATGGATTTTCTTGCAACTTGGTCAAACTCAGAGGATTTTTGCAAATCTGCCTTAATTTTATTTCCATTTTATTAAAGTGGTTTTAGATTTAAAAATTAATATGTGATTGTCAGGGATATTTCTGGAAGCATCCGAGAGAAGGAGTCATATTTACCTTACATGTCGTTGGCAATTACAGCGCGTGGACCACCAAAAGTTCTGATGGAGTGAAACGTGTTAAGGAAAAAAAAAAAAAAAAAAAAAACGCGTATCTGCACCACGTGAATTTTAGTTGTCTTTGTATCATGACCCGTGCAATTTAAGGTGAAGAAAAGGTTTGGTGGAACTGTTAGATCCTCTTTTTTATATTATTTTATTTAAATGGATAATGTTAAAAAAGTGCGATTATCAATTTAATCCCTAACTTTAAAAAAATATATATCAATTTTTTAAACGTGTTTGTTTTTTAGCACATATAAATCCAAGGACGGAGTCAGGATTATGTTTCAGAGGGGGCACTGTAAAAAAAAAACATTAATTATTAAAAATGTTGTTTACATTTTAAAACATTATTATTTTTCATTAATCATTTAAAATGAATAAAAATTTTTATTGAGATAAATTATCTTAAGTTGTGTATTTATGAAAAACATTTAAGATGATCATTGAATAGTGATGAAATTAAACATAATAAAAATAAGAACAATGCTAGATATTCCAAATCATATCTCATATTGTAACTTAGATAATTTAATCCATATAAATGTGACGAATGAAATAAATCATAACTAATATGTATCGATTTGAGACAAGATAAGATTGACCCGGTGATAAAGCCCCTCACACCCACACCATGAGGTTATGGGTTCAAGTCTCTCTCCCCTCCCCCATAAAACCCCGAATTCTTGTAATATTTCAACAACATAAAAATGTATCAATTTGTTAATTGACACACAACTAGTTGAAATACAAGTTGAGATATAAAGTTTGTGGCATGTCTAGCGTTACTCTAAAAATAATATAGACTAAAATTTATGGTCATTAATTCAAGATTTAATAATTGTGTTTAATAGTTAGAAAACAAACTGAATTTTAAATTGTACTCCTAATATTTTTCTAAATCCAAAAACTATTTTAATTGTTAAAAATTATAAAAATTTGTTTGATAAAATTTCGTAATAACTAAACATAAATATATGACAATGTTTACTTGACATGTTTTAATTATATAAATTAACGTTTTTTTTTAAATTACAAAAAAAATATTAATAATAACCTGTCAAAAATATGACACGGTATTACCGTAATAGAGTGAGATAAGTAAGATTTGGAGAGAGAGAGAGAGAGAGAGAGAGAGAGAGAGAGAGTATTTTAAGAATATAACAAAATTAGTTAAGAAAAAATTGAGTATGTGTAATTTTGAAAAGAAAAAGTTACAACTGACATAATAAAACATATATGTTACGATTTGATTTATATTTGAGATATAAAGAAAATATATATATATATATATATATATATATATTTAGAATCAATTATATTCTCTAAGTTATTAGGATAAAATTATTAACGGTATAATTTATAAAAGAATTAATCCAAATATGAAGTAAGGGTAAGAATATAAAAATATGAAAAGTTTAGATATATTCAATTCATATTTGTAAAAAGTCTATCAAAGTCGGAGTATATTCAATCCAGATTTGTAAATATTCCATTAAAATCCAAATAAATCTAGATTTATTTAATTTAGACTTTTAAGAAATCCAAATAAATCTATGGTGTATTCAAAAAGTAATTGACTTTGCATATTTGGGATAAGTGATGGAATTGAATGGATTTTAAAATTAAATTTATAAACAAAAATACCTATAACAAATCTTGCCCAACCTTTGTAGATTTTGATGGATTTGACTTTTATATTGTACTGAAATTAACACACAAAAAATCTAACAATTGACCTTGATAATTAAAATTAATATAAAAAAAAAAAAAAAGTTTGGCAAGTAATTAATATAAACACATATTGAAATTAATACACACAATGTACTGAAATTAATAAAACAAAAATCCAACAATTGGCCTTGACAATTAAAATTAATAAATAAAAATAAGTTTGGCAAGTGATTAATATATACACATATTGAAATTTACACACACAATTAATTAATAATAATAAAAGTTTGGCAAGTGATTAATATAAACATGTATTGAAATTAATATATACTTGTTTGCAGCCAACACGATGTGCGGGCATTGTAAAATATAACGAAATAATAATTTAAATGACCATTAATTAACTTATTGGTCATAGATATCGGATGCATTGGCAAAGAACATTAGTTAATTTCTATCAGAATGATAAGAGGATATAGCTTCTAAAAAGTCCAAGAACATATATAGTTATTTAAAGAATCGATTTATGCTTGTTTCAATGCATGAATGCTAAACGATGATCATTCTCTTCTCCAAGTGTCTATATAATTATAGGGACACTTCATGTTATCATATTATATATATTATAATTAATAAGGATTCTTCTATTTTAAAAAAATAATAATAACAATAGGGACTCTTCATATTATATAACTATTTTTTTAAAAAAAAGAGAACGAAAACCAAACAACCAAGAGACTAGGTTGAAAGGTCAACCTGAACAAACCTCTCCACACACGAAGGGTAGGATTCCATCCAAAAACCATCCTCGACAATAGAAAAAGCTAACTTAGAGAGTCTATGAGCAACACAATTCGCCAATCGTGGCACAAACACAACTTGTTGGCAACCAAGAGATTGAAGTCAATCTTTAATATCTCCAATGATTAACCCAATTTTTGCAGTAACAAGATTATCTGCATTAATCAAGTTAATAACACCTAGCACATCGGACTCAATAACATGAGGCCTTAAACTCATATCAACCGCAAATTTCAAACCTCTTAAGACTACTAATGCTTCAGCCACTTTTGGGGAATAATTTACCATGATCTTTTGAGCACTAAAGGTCATTACCCACCCCAAGTGGTTACGAATAATCATCCCCAACCCAACACAATGATTTTGCAAGTCTAGGGCCACATCTGTATTTAATCTATAAAACCCTTCACTCGGAGATTGCCAGCGAGGGACACTCCTCCCTACCCAAACCACATTGTCCAAATCATTGGCACTATTTAAATCAGCAAAATACTCTGTAGACCACAAGACAACAGACTCCTAACTTTGCTTCTCCTAGCCATGCACAACCTGGTTTCTAAGGAACCAAACATGCCACATAATAATGCATAACAAAGCCAGCTCCTCATTCTTTAAACTTATAACACAAGAATTATAAAAATCCTTGAAATTGAAGCTATCAACATTATTGACAATCTTAAGAAGGCCAAACCTAGAACCACACAACCTTAAGATGAGGACAACTCCAAAGTGCATGCATCGTTGTCTCAATAGTACGCGAACACAAGGGACACATGCCGTCCACGGGGACATTAAGTCTAGCAAGACTGAACATGGTTGGCAGACAATCATGGCAGGCCCTCCAGACAAAATTTTTAATTTTCATCGGTAACTTCAGAGCCCAAATTTCCTTCCACCCAAAACCAAACATCTGATTGCCTGAAGAAGATTCCACACACCCCCAACGACGTGCCAATTTTGTTTCCGCTTTTAACCGTATATTCACCGGCATCAGTATAATGCCAACAAAGTGCATCATCCCTTTTGGTACAACTCGTCGGAATAGACAAAATTGTCTCAACATCATCATGTAAAAAAATTCATCTTATAAGAGTAGCATTCCAACTTCCTAACGAAATGCGCAATTGCCATATCCAAAAAATATCTGTATGAACTTTTGGAGGGTAAACTTTGAAAGTTGTTGGGCGTGGAAGCCATCTGTCATCATAAATCGACACTGAAGCCCCAGATCCGATCTGCCACCTAGTACCTTCAAGAAGCTCTCTTCCCCAACACAAACTCTGCCACAAACTAGACCCTGTTAGGATTATGCTCAATAGCAAGAGTGTAATGTTGTAATTGACAATCTTTTTCATATTAATAAAGTGATTTTTGGTTTAACAAATCTTATAGCATTGATAGTTTAATATTATAATTGTCAAAGTAAATAATCATAAGATCTAAAGACTGTGAGAAAAGAAGAATTGTTCGTATATCTGGATATGTATGAGGTAGACACAATTTTTTAGTTAGTCTTAAATAATGTTCACAACTTAAGTTAAAGGTTGGGCACATTTATCTTGTTAAAGTTGTAGAATTCTTTTGCTAGCATTTGAGTGGGATCAAATGAGATATGATGAGTCTAAAATCATCAGAGTGTCTTCGAGTAAAAGAATCTAGTGCACTGGATGCATTGAACTGGATCACAATGAAAAGCTTTATCTAGAACCGTCAATAGATAATAGTCTTTTCATTATCAGGACAATCGGAGAGTCTAGCTTAATCCTGAGATAAATAATGGACTTATGGTTGCAAGTGATATCATTTGAGTTATCAATGAGTACGATTATATAGCATAGTCTATCCTCGATAGTTTGGTGATATTCATTTGTTAATCGACAGAAGACTTCATTTATAGATATGGACATCGTGGCTCCATTTATTAAATGAGAGTATAATATCATCATATGGATGTTTTGAGGTAATTGGATATTAAATCTCAACGTTGAGTTTTCGATAATGACTATTGAAAACATGGCTTCTGGACAAGTCAAAATATCCAAGTTCAAAACGTGGTCATATGAGCAAATATGGTAACTTGGAGAGTTATAGGCGGTCTATGAACTCTTGGCGATTACTGATATTAATCACGAGAATACACTATCTCCAATATGATTGTCTAGGGTATGAATGAGGAACATCTTCTTATTCTATCTTTATTTAAGAGTTCAATTTTAGCTCTTTAGTGGAATGAGTTAAAATTAATGGATCGGACCTAAGTGAATCATTTGTTGATTGTGATCAGGTTATGTCTATTGAAGCTTAAATTTAGATAGCCCACCAAGATCCTCAATCCACACGGACTTGCATGGATCACTTGATATATTCTATCGGACCAATTTATGGGTCCATCTAGAATTACATTTAATATATTAAGAATATAATTTGCACATTATTTGCTTAATGGGCTGATCAATTATATTAATATATTAATGAAAGGCATGTGGGCTTGTTTCTTTTAGTAAGAATGGGCATGGTTCACATGTGGGCTTTTTATTTAAAGTCCAATGGATTAAATAAAATAAAGAAATAATATTTGGCCCATATTTTTAATGTGGGGCGGCAAGGCTATAATATTAGTCAAAATTTTATTTTATTTTATTGTTTAATTAAATGAGAATTAATTAATTTATTAATTAATTATTTAATTAAGAAACAAAATCTTTTTCTGATCAGGAAATATGTTTCCTAGAATTATACTATTGGTAGTAGTATACTAAAAGTAAAAGACTTGTTTGGTAAGAAAATAAATAATTAAAGTTTATTTATTTAATCAAATAAGAAGTCTTTTAATTAAGTCAATAAAAAGAATAAAAATACTTATGAGTTAAATTAGGGTTAGGAGTCTAAAAGTTGATGGGAATTAGGGTTGAATTTCGGTCACCCTATATAAGTGAGGTGATGAAATTCGACCAACCTTAATACAACACCTTATAGATTTCGACAACCCTAAAGTAAAAAGAGAAAGAAATTCGGCCACCCTATATAATAGACCTTATAGGGTTCGGCCACCCTGAGTGTGTTTACTGAATCAATTTCTTCTTTTTCTCAACTCATAGAAAAGTGTTTGATTATTCTGCCAAGACAAAAAAGAGAGAAGAGATTATTCTTTTGATAGTACACTATTTGCTTATTCATCAATAGGCTTGTGTGTACAATATCGAATTAGATTCACGCGAGTTTCGATCATTAGATTGAGAACTCAAAAGTGACCGGAATAATCTTTATAGTCTTTTGATTGTTTTGTGACTAACAAAAAGAAAAAGAAAGTTTGTTTGTCCATTCTCAGGTTCGCAATTCAAGGAAAAAGGAGACCACGCTCCTAGGTGATTCACGTTCGTGCTAGGATTGAAGATCTTGCGGATTACCATCGACGTAAGTCAATCGGATCACGCGACAAAAGGTATTCTACTTTTTGTTACTTTATATGTATGGTTAATTAATTTAAAGGGTTAAGGTTCATAAAAAGAAAAAATTTTAAAACATACTAAATCTATTTTTAGTCTCGCTTCCGCTGCATGTACTACGGTATTTTTCCCTACCGAGCCCCCATTTGATTTCTTTGCCTTCATAAAAGAGCAGTCCTTAAAATAGCAACTCTTGAGAACACAAGCAGCCAGGGAATTAGGATTCTTCGCCAACCTCCACCCCTGCGTAGCTAGCATAGCTTGATTGAACACACTCAAATCACGAAAGCCCATCCTACCTTCCGTTTTTTATAAACAAAGCTTTTACCAAGCTGCCTAATGAACCCTTTAAGAAAAGTCTGAACTTCCCTACCAAAACAGGTTAAATAGCCTATGGATGTCATTAACCAAGCCTAATGGAAGCCAGAAAAGACTCATAGAGTAAGCAGGGATCACCTGAAGGACAACCTTTAATAACACCTTCTTACCTTCCACAGAAAGTAATTTACCCCTCCATCCTTTAGTTTTTCCCATATTCGATCTTTGATACTACTAAACAAAGCCCTTTTATTTGTACTAGTGAAGCCCGGCAACCCAAGATAGCGTTTGTGACAAGGCATCCGGCAAACACCAATCAACATTGCCAACCAATCCCCATCAACCTGAGTAACCGATTTACTGACACACATCCTGAATTTATCGAAGTTAATAACCTGACCTGACGCTTTCAAAAACACATCCAGAATTCTTTTGATATCCAAACAATCACTCTAAGAGGCACCCGAAAAAAGCATGTTGTCATCCGCAAAGAGGAGGTGAGAAATGATTGGTCCCGACCTATTACAACAGAAACCCGAATATTCCTTCCTTACAACCGCTGCATCAATAAGCCCTGATAGACCCTCTAAAACCAACAAATACAGATAGGGTGAAGGGGGTCCCTCTGACGAAGACCTCTCGAAGGAGTCATGGAACCACAAACACTTCCATTGATAAGGAAGGAAAAGGAAATCGACGATATACACCTTAGAACACGTTGCACCCACTTATTTGAAAAGCCTAGTCGGGTCATAACTTTGCCTAAAAAATCCCACTCGACATAATCATACACTTTTGACATATCAAGATATAAAGCTATAGCCCCATTCTTATGTCATCTAGTACAAAAGCATGAAGACATTAAAATCCAATGATGGCATTGTTAGAAATCATATGCCCCAGCATGAAGGCACTTTGAGTCTCAAACACAACCTCACCAATAACCGTCTGTAGCCTATTTTCCATTATTTTCGCCAAAATCTTATAGACCACATTACAAAGACTGATTGGCCGAAAATTTGTAATTCGGACAGCTGTAGGACATTTCGGGATTAGGCAAACCAGTGTATTGTTAACACTATTCAGGGATTCCCCATCATTCAGACACTTTAGACAAGCCTCAATTACACTACTCCCCACTAAATCCCAATATTTCTGATAAAACAAAGCCGGGAGACCATCCGAACCCAGAGCCTTTGTAGGGGTCATATCAAAGACGACCTTATAAACCTCAGAAGGCAAGAAGGTATGTCCAGAAAATCACAAGAACGCTAAGACAACAGTAATTGTAAAGACCTCAGCACCTCGACCATATCATCACTTGGAGGAACCGTGGTTGTGAACAAATTCGAGAAGTAACTTGTAACAATCATTTCCAAATCCTTTTTACCATCACACCAAACACCATTGCAATCAATCAGCCCATGGATAACATTTCTGGCTCTTCTTGAAGAAGCTTTTAAATGAAAAAAAAATATAGTATTTCGATCACCCTCTTGAAGCCATTAAACCCTCGATTGCTGCCTCCAATACGCCTCCTCCTTTTCCAGCATCCTATCCAGCTAAGATTCAATATCCCTAACGATCCCCTATGACCGAGGTTGATTAGAATTTGAGGCATGCTTTAGGTCTTTTTGGAGTCTCTCAATATTAGTCTGCATACCCCTTATATTCCTAGAGTTCCATCTGGCCAGCTTTTTTGTACAACTAGAAATCGTATTAACCACCCAACCTATACCAATAGGGCCACCCTCTTGGACCCAACTCTATCTAACTAGAATCCTACACTCCTTTCTATCTGCCCAACATGCTTCAAACTAGAATCACCTCTGACCCGAAATCATTGGCAAGTAGACGTTAGCTTCTAAAATTTCTACCAGCAGAGGCCGGTAATCTGAGTTCCAAAAATCCAAGTGGCGGATAACTGAATTCGAAAAAAGTACTCGCTTAGCAAGCTCGCGTCTGAGGGCCACAATATCTCGTCAACTTCATCTTCCATCCAGGAGCTACAATCTCTGTCTACCACCGGGCCCACGTCAGGCTCTTCGCCATTTATCCCACTTTTCTGTCTTACATAGAAGGTGGAGAAAGTACTCTCTAAACGAACATCAAGATGCATGGGATGTGGTTCCTTGTTGATGTTGCGATAGTATGCACGCCATTCCCTCATTTGGGCTCGAAGGGCCTCCAAGGATCTGTCCACATGTCGTCTGATCGACAGACTCCAATTCTCTTTGGCCTTGTTAGTCACTATGTTCTTCACTTTAAAGAACTCTCCAACCGAGACCATTCGCCACTGGAATTCCCTAAGAAGGAGGGCGTCATAAGCTAGGGATCTCTTGAAGCGATCAACTCTCTGAATCTCCAACTCCAGCCTAGCCTCTTTTGATAGCGTCTCTATAGTAATGGCTTGGTGGTTCAGGTCATCGGCCATCCACTCATAAGTGGATTTGGCCTCCTCAGCTTTATAAGGGAGAACGTGAAAATGAAATAGAGAGAGAAAAAAATAAACAATAAATGAAGAAAATGATCTGTGCCAATTGAAAAGCCAGGGGAATCTATTTTGACAAGTTCCAAGTTTTCAGTCAACTTTACCGATGCAACTTTGTCTGAAGTCTGAACGGCACTTAACTTACCCAAAATATTGGCAACACTACCCCTCTAGTTGCTTAAATAATTCTCGTCGCTTAGACTCAATAATCCATATCATGAGACCTCAGCCATGGATTTTCAGCACTATCACAATCTTGTTAGCAATTCTATTCCAAACATTTTCAACTGCAAAATCAGCTTACGAAGCCGACAGAATCATCAATTTACCAGGGCAGCCTGCAGAGACCAGTTTCCGGCAATACTCAGGATATATAACCATAGATGAGAAGCAACACAGAGCTCTCTTTTACTACTTTGTTGAAGCAGAAACAGAACCAGCTTCAAAGCCACTTGTTCTTTGGTTAAATGGAGGTAATTATTAATTAATGTTTCCAATCATGATTCTTGATTGCTTCATTAAAAAACCCATCTGGGTTTATAATTATTTGTGGGATTTGTAGGGCCTGGTTGTTCCTCCGTTGGAGCTGGAGCTTTCTGTGAACATGGTCCTTTCAAACCAAGTGGAGATTTATTGCTCATAAATGAATATAGCTGGAATAAAGGTAACCTAATTAAATGTTTCATTTATTTTTATTTTTTATTTTTTGAAATATTACATAAATTCGGGTTTTGGGTCGAACCCACGACCTTAAAAGTTTCATTTAAGACTCCTGTTAAATAAATCACTATGTAGCTTATACAATGTTTGTTTATGTACACAGAAGCAAATATGTTGTACCTAGAATCACCTGCAGGAGTTGGTTTCTCCTACTCTGCAAATAAATCTTTCTACAACTCGGTGAACGATGACATCACAGGTTCTCTTTACAATCCATTACTAGAATTTGAGATGCTTATTATTGTTTTATATGCATTAGCTTAATCAATTTGATTCATTAATTTGGTTGTGTTGTGGTATAATGGACATTGAGCATTCTGTCGTTTACTGATACCGTGTACTTGTTTTTCAAGCACGAGATAATCTTGCATTCCTGAATAAATGGTTCACCAAATTCCCTGAATACAAGAATAGAGATTTCTTCATCACAGGAGAGAGCTATGGAGGTACGTATGTAGGAAGTATCCTTTAACCGGTTCAGAGTAAGAGGGGAGTTACGAAAAACTTACAACTTTGCTTTTGCGTCTTATTATCAGGCCACTATGTTCCACAACTTGCACAGCTCATTATTGAATCCAACATGAAGTTCAACCTGAAGGGAATAGCAGTAAGTTAATGGAAATATATATAGTTGGTGTCTAATTCAAATCACAAATTAAAGGCCTCTTTAGACAAATTTGGTTTTGACAATAATTGGTGGCTGCAGATAGGGAATCCTTTGTTGGAATTCAACACTGATTTCAACTCTAGAGCTGAGTTCTTTTGGTCGCATGGATTGATATCAGATTCAACCTATGAAATGTTCACTTCAGTGTGTAATTATTCTCAAATAAGAAGACAGATTCAAAATGGCTCTCTTAACCGTATTTGCTCTCAAGTAAATAGCCAAGTCTTTGGAGAAGTCAGCGAATTTATCAACACCTATGACGTTACTCTCGATGTCTGTTTGTCCACAGTTTTCTCACAATCCAAGATGCTTGATAAATTGGTGAGTCTTTAGCTTACTCTACCTTAGTTCTCTAAATTTGATTCACCAAATTGTATTGTGTTTTTGAAACTCAGTTTTTCACTGCTAGTTTATTCTCATTTACCTTAGAAACTTTAAATTCTCATTTACAGCAAGACAGGGTAGAAATAGATGTATGCGTGGAAGATGAAACTGCTAAATATTTAAATCGAAAAGACGTACAGGAAGCTCTCCATGCTCAGCTAGTTGGGGTCACTGAATGGACTGTTTGCAGTCGGTAAGGCTCTTTAATCACCCAAAACTATTCTAAGGAAAAAATTAATAATTCTAAATTTGCTAAACGATTTTTCGCACTATCCAGTAGTGCATCAAAATGCAAATATTAAAGAGAATCACAAAGTTGCAGTGAGTTTAATTTTCTCTATCACTACTGAAATCTTATTACTTGTATATTGTATTCTTTGTTCTGTCTTCAATGATGTTCTTGCCAAAGTTGTTCATTGAGGGTTTTGATTTGGTCTTTTCTCTGGTAACAGTGTGGTCAGTTATGAGATGCAAAATCTTGAAGTGCCTACCATTCATATTCTAGGTTCGATCGCCAAGTCTGGCATCAGAGTTTTGGTTTACAGGTACTAGAACAAGTCATCATTTTCGGTTAACATATCACCTAAGACTGTATATGCTCAGAATATAGTTTGATTCAGTCTAATCATCATTTTCTTTTCATCAATCATATTGATAAGAATCTGTGTTGAAATTTATCTTTGATAAGAAGCTTTAAATTTCTTTAGCGGGGATCAAGATGCGGTTATTCCACTGATTGGGACGCGGATGCTAGTTAATGGATTGGCTAAGGAGTTGGGACTGAAAACATCGGTGCCATACAGAGTTTGGCTTGAGGGAAGACAGGTATATAATCAAGTTAAACTACTTGGCACATTAAATGTTAGAACTTAAAACTATTGTTTGGATCGTTATCTAAATGTAAATGTTCGGATCAATCTGTTAACATAATTTGGTAATTGGTATATGAAACAATTTTCTAATAAGTGTACTTGTTCGATCGAGTCCCCTAACATAATAATTACATTGGACCTTTTCTGTGTGTTGTTTGATCACCTCCGTATTGACAGGTTGGTGGATGGACTCAAGTATACGGAGATATCTTGTCATTTGCCACCATTAGAGGAGCATCACATGAAGCTCCATTTTCTCAGCCAAAGAGATCACTTGTTCTTTTCAATTCATTTCTCGCGGGAACGTCTCTGCCACAACCTGAAATGTCCTGAAAATTATTGATAAGCTTAGCAAGGTTAAGTTAATTGCTTTTTAAGACTATTTTTCTTTGTTCTGTTCAAAACTGTTTGATGAAAATGCAAAAGTATTTGAGGAAAGGCTCAAAGTTCTTTCAAGCTTTTCAGAGAGAAAATGAACTCAACAATGGAGTCAGAAAACTGAATTTTATTACTTGATTAAGAATGCAATACATAATTGTATTTATACAACTCATGAGCAGTGAGCTCTTCATTCCTGTTATACACTGCAGGAAATATTGTTAAAATACTAGCTGATTAATCTTGGCTTGAAGTTAAAATATTGTTATCAGCTTCTGCTTCATTCTTGAAACTGAACTAGGGTGACAACATATTTTCGCATTTTTTTTGCTAGTGTGTTTCCTAAATTTTCTAAAGAACAAATAACAACAAAATCTCCCTGAAGTTTAAGTTTTTTTATTTATTTTTATTTATTTATTTATTTATTTATTTTATGTGCATAGATAACTTTATCAAAAAATAGACACTCTCCTCTCGTGCCGATATGGTTTAATACTTTGAAAAGTATAATCATCATTTTGCATTTTTACCCTTGATATAATTAGAAATTTAAAAAAGAAAATGTATCTATACCATCCATCTTTATATACTTGGTGGAATCCATGGGGGAAATGGGGGGGTGTTCAAGGGAAGGTATCCCCCTGCCCTCATATCCCCATCCCCCAATCCATCGTTTGACTTTATTTGATTTGAAATTTAAAAATATAAGTAAATATTATTTTAATCAAAAGTAAATAGTAAATACTTTTTAATATTTAATACAAAATAATTACAGGAACTCCTAATTTACACAATAAAAGTTCAAACAAATTTGAAGTTTCAACTTTCCAATTGCCAAGATAACTAGATGGTTAGTATTGAGTAACTAGTAAGTTAATTTAAAATAATACTCAAAGTGTATACATTTATTAAAACTTCTCCATAATCAATGATCCACATACATTGGTACTGATGTGGTTACATCAATACGCACTGACTAGAACGGGATCATATATATATATATATATATATATATATAGGGAAAATTGGGATGAGAGAACAAATCCCATCCCTATTTAGATTCTTGGGTGAAATTCACCCCGCCCCATCCCAGTTTTGGAGATCATTTTACCCTCAAAAGGGAATGGGCCCATGGGGGCCGAGGTTTTGTACAACTAGTGGGAATCCAATCATCCACACTAATTTTTATTTGGTTGGTTTTTTATTTTTTTTAAATTGATCTTCACCTTGAGAAGGACAGTGAAGATCATTCTTTTTATTTTCTTACTAAATTTTTTAATATTTTTTTTTAAAAAGATTTAAATTAATTTCTTTTTCATTTTGTAATTTTTTATAAATAGATCTACACCTTCCATTTAAGATATGGACGGCAGAGATTTTGAACTTTTATTTACTTCGGTGTTAAAAAAAACTCACATTATTAAGTTAAACCCAGTAATAGTAGGTTCAATTTTTATATTTTCTTTTTCTTTTTGCGCTGACATTGAGGATTTCCTGACGTGGAAATCAAAAAAGATAATGGCTATAAACTAAATTATACAGAAAATAACAATATATGTTGAAGTTAATAAAGTTTTTACATGACCTAATTGTCTATATATGGGTCAAAAGTGAGTAATATCTCTCTAATTATGACTAAGCACAGCCTAACCAGACCAAAAAGATGCAAATGAGAAAAGAAACATAAAAGGGAAGGAAAGAAAGGCAGTGGAATTATTCATAGACAGCTAGAGCGTCATTATTGTGGATTTGACCATTATAATTCTAAGTAAATTAACCCTACAATTAAAGAGATTATGCCTAATTATAATCATTAATCATTCTCATCAAACTAAAAAACACTTCATCTACACATTACACACATATATATCAGCCATGACCTCATGGTCCTCATGCTTTATTCATATATAGATGAAAACAGATGTTAATGCAGTGATATCTTGCCATTCTGTGGGCAGTGGCACTCCTGTAATCTTGTAACATGGCTAGCTAGTGAAACAATGAGAAGAAGTTTGACGATCGAGATGAGGTTGGTCCGGTGGTATACCCTTTACATCTATACCATGAGGTTGTGGGTTAGAATCCTCCCGCTCTAAAAAAAAAAAACCCTGGATTTATGTAATACTTCCCAAAAAAAAAAAAAAAAAACAATGAGAAGAAGTAGACTAGAGTTAGGAAATTAAGACTAATTAAATGCATCAATACGGGTCTACATAGGTTACTGGAAAACAAATACTCATTACTCAATGTGATTTGATCGTACGAGGCAATCATTCAGTTTGACGATGTCTCGTGTTCGAGTCCACGAGTATATATATATATATATATATATATATAACTAATATGATTACTAATTAACGAGGGTGAGCATTAAAAACCCATAATAATAATAATAATTTTGATATAGTAGTTATGTTCCAATGATGACAGGAGCTAGAGGTTTGACTGAATTAAGAGAAAGAAAAAAAGAAAGAAAGAGCAAAATGATAAAAAGGAGAAAGGTGATATGCATATTGCTTGCATAGCAATATATTCTTTGCCCTAATCATCAAGTGTGTACTCATAACGACATTCCCCATTTTAGGATTTCATCTCTCAGATAGATCTGTTGCCTAAAGCTAACCTCACTTTCATATTTCCACACATTTCTGCTCATTGGTAGGTCTATTTGATCATCTCATCAAAAATCTCAAGAAAAATACATTACAGAGGGATAATATATAAATGATAATATTCAGGGTTGGGGATGGAATACGATTCGAATCCATAATCTCAATGGTGTAAATGTGAGTGGCGTATTACTAGGTCAAAACTCATCCGGTAAATAATAATAATAATAATAATAGTGGAAAAGTAAAATGGGGTCTAAACTAAAATTTACTTGAACTTGCTTGTCCATCTACATTTATTCTTTTCAGACATCTTGATTTTCCTGAACATGAAATTTAGAGATTTCAACTTCCAAAATTAACATGTTAGTACGAGATATATATATATATATATATATATATATATATATATATCCCACGACGAAAAGGTGAGCTGATAAATTTTGACTTAATTGGTTGGCCCCCCAAATAGTTCATTTTTGGTGTGACAAGATCAACATCCTTGCTGATCAACATTATGAAATCTACCATGATCATCTTGACCTAATTGAATCGGTTGATGTCGCCATTTGACACTATTTTTCTTGCTTTCGTATGTACAAGACGTTCTCTTTTTGCTGGAAGAGTGTATCACTTCTCATCTTGGACCAATAATTAATGGTCGTTATATATATATATATTGTTTATTGGTAACATGAATAGGGTTATGCTTTTGAATGGTTCAGTGTGGTTACTGAAACAATTGATGTTCATTGAATTTCAATTCAATTATTAAGAAAAATTGATGTTTTAACAATTAGAAAATTTAATATATATGTATAAAAAATACATTGGGCTCCCTCATAACCAACTAGTAATCATACTAAATATTTATAGCAACAAAAACCACATTAATATTATTGGTTTCAGACCGGGACATGATCCTCATCCCACCTCATAATTTTATAACATGTGATTAATTGTTGATAAAGTAATAGTGGAAAACAATCACATTATAACTGGAGACGAACCCAGGAAATATTTGCCGTCCGAGTTAAATTATATATACAAATAGTTTTTTTTTTTTTTTTTCCTTCGATACACACTAACATTATAAAGGCAGTTCCGATCCTTAGCTGTAAATCGTTGTATTCACCTACTTTTGTTTAATCAGTATATTCTAATGTTTAGTACGTTAATGACATATGAGCCAGAATAATAAACCTTTTATATGATTCTTGATGAAAACATTTGTTTATTTTTTTTAATCATATGATATCGATTCAATAATGAAATATGAAATACATTGTAAATTTTATACATGAACAATTATTTAAACTTGCAAATGACTTAATTCTACAATGTTAGAGAAAGTATTTTTTTCAACTTATTTTAAGAAACGAAAAATATTTACATTTCACTAAATTTTGATAAAAAAAAATATATTTAAAATGCTAAAGATATATATCGTTTATAAATGGATTTTTAACATATTATGAAAATGCATGTATTATTAATGACTTGTTTGAATTATTTAATCTAACAATTGGAACAAAATGAGGTGAATCTAAATTGTGTAATCAAACGGTCGAAATAAAATCAACGGAATATTATATGTAAAACAAGTGTAAAATTACATATTTTTAAAGTACTTAACAATTGAAATGTTTGTATCTTGTTGTATAACATATTCAAAATTCAAATAATACTTTTGTTAAATATGATTGATTTTTATTATTGTCTTTTGATTTTAAATTAGGATAGGTAAATAAAATAAGCAATATTATCTGAAACCAATTTCAGATTTTTTATAATGTAATTATTTATAATTTTCTAAGTAAAAGAAAAAAATTAAATAATATATATTATCATATATATATATATATATTATTGTTTTTCATTTGTCATTTTCTTTTTGTTATTGAATTCTATTCCACGTACCTTATAAATCTGGAAATGAAATCTGTCTAAATGTAGCATGATTGTGTTGTGTGGGAATCTGTAAGAACTCTTTTTGTATTGTGAGTGATGAGGGCTCGACACACCTCTAACCTTTATGTCAATTTTTTTAGAAAAAATGGAAAGACCTTTTTTATGGTCTTATATAAATATAATTTAGTTATTTTCTTTTATTTATTTATTTATTTTTAACTTTTTTTACTAAATTAAGGTAATAAAAAATTAATAGTTAATTACAAGTATGGTATGAGGATTTCTAGGTCACCTTTTTTGTGTGGGTGCAAAAATATATAATTAAGTGTCCATGACTTTCATGTACTACACTAAAAGAAAAAAAAAAAAAAAAAAAAAGTTGCCTAAAAACATCATCATATCTTCTAAGAAAGAAACCACTACAAACCTATGATATTCAACTCCCACCTCTTTTTGCCCCACCACAATTCTCTTTTTATTCATTTCTCTTAATTTTTTTTTCTATCATTTATATCTTGTTATTATAGTAACTACAACTTCCTCAAATTCACCTATTTCTCATGTCAATTGATTACCATATGTGAAGATAAAAAGGTCTCTTGCCTTACACACTTGGTGGTCGAAGATTTCAAAATGAAGCTACATCATATTAGCCTAGTTTTGTAAATATAATCTCACATTTGTTCATGGAAGTTATATCAAAGAGTATGGACAGAATGACCTATGTAATTTTTGTGCTTAGAAATATTTATCATAAAAAAAAAGAGTAAAATATACCATCAATATTTGGAACTGCCTAAATATAATTTTCTTAAAAAGGTATAATGAGAATTTATTTTTCATGACAAAGAAAATTCCTTTTCTCACGAAGCTGCAGTCTGCACAGAACACAGACAAGTTAAAATGAAAGCTTATAGTTGTAATGGGTCCATTTAAACATGCAGAAGCAGATCTAATTATTTATGTCATTGACTAGCAAGGTTTATTCCTTTCCTTTCCACTAAATGTTTATATATATTAATATATTAAATAATTTGATTAATTAAGCAAATCAAAACACTGATCATGAGGATATTAGACCAAAGATTATACTTTGGTTTTGTTCACAATCTGTCCATTCTCACTACTGTTTTGCACGTATGTATATAAAATACTGAGGAAGTTGGAATATAAACTATATATACTTCATGGAATTTATTTAACCTATCATGAAAAATGTCTTTAATTACTTTTAGGATTATTAATGTATTTGATCTCTTACTAATTTAAGCTTCTACATGAACACATTTGATTTTTGACACCAAATGAGATAGGGATTTGCTGGGATCTGCTGTGATTAATGATTACATGTGCAACCCAAATATCTACTCTAATAATGGAGGTATCAATCTCCCAAATGAAATAAATCCTAATAACGTACTCATTATTAATAATGTCAATATTTTACAAATTCATCAAAATTTATTGGATAGAGTACTGTATCTATATAGTTAATCAAATAATTAAATTTGCATTTTGTGTCTTTATATGAACGTGACACAAATTGTCATGACTCTGACACTAAACTACATTGGAAGGTGATCGTATACGGTGTCTTAAATGAAATTTCCTAGCTATCTTCTCAAGTAAGAGAATGCTTTCTCTGAGTATAAACATAAGTTGGTGTAGTGATGAGCACGAAGGACATTGTAGTAGACAAGCTAGACTCCTTTCAACACAACACAGAAAAATCAAGAAAATCATTAAATCTCACATGACCCAAGATTGATAAAGATTGGAAAGCCACGTTGGGGTGGTGATTTCAATTTATTACTCTCTCTCTCTTTTTTCTCTCTCTTTTCTCTCCTCTCTCTCTCTCTTTGTGGTTGTTTTCCCAGCCAAAACTAGGCTCTGAAATCAGTAGCCAAAATAAATTTCCAATAAAAACACACTCTGCAGTCTGCACACCATATTTTTTCTAGAAAACCAGGTAGCAGCAACTCCTATGCATTTTGACTCTTAACCACAAAACACCACATTGACTTCAAACCAACCCTATTCTCTTTAAAACTTCAAGGTCCTCACAATTTCTAAATATATAAAACAATACAAAAGCCAAAAAGTCTCAAGTCATATCTCATAAACAACTTTTCAGGTTTTTTTTTTTTGTTTTTGTTTTTGTTTTTAGAGGGAGAGAAGAGGATCAAATTAATTCGTTGATGATAAAATTCCATGTAATGGTTTTGGTTGTGAAACAAAAGGGTTTGATGAGAAGAAGATCAGAGCTGGCTTGTTTGTATCTTCTTCTTCTTCTAATGCTATTACAGTTGGAGACTTCATGTTGTGCTCATCATGATCATGATCATCATATTCATGGTGGATATTCAAGATTTAATAGGTTCAGTGGTGGATCCGGATCTCATCAACTTCCTGCTGCTAGCTCTTATGGTGGCGTCAAAGGAAACAATGTTGATAATAAAAATGGTGACGATGAAATTTTTGGTGCTGACAAAAGAAAAGTCTACACTGGTCCCAATCCTCTACACAACAGATAAGTTACAGAGAGAAACCAACCTTGATTTCTCTATCTCTTTTGTTTTATATATAAGCTCTGAATTTTCATTTATTTTTAAATATATTTTGTGTCCCTTTTTTTTCTGATAATTATTATGAGCAATATTTTTGATGCTTTAGACTTCTCAGGAATGATCTTAAGCAATGTATATGGAAGTTTTTTTTTTTTTTTTTTTTTTTTAGCTTTTTTTTTTTTGGATGAGTTTTAATTTTTGTGAGAAAATATACGTTGCTATTTGTAAAGGACCATTTACTATATAAGAAGAAGGAGAAGAAGAAGAAGAAGAAATATATTTCTCAGAAACATTAAATTCTGCCATTAATGGGGTGGTTGTTTTTATGAAAGTTGGTTGTCTTTTAATCAATTACTTATTCTGCTACCTCAACCTGCTCAACCTGCTCTACACTCTAGACTTCAATAGGCTAGAAAAATTTATATAAAAAATGATTAAAATGTATGTAATTTTATGGTAGTCTTTACCGAAATTAAAATGAAGGATTCCTTGTGAAAGATTCATTATATATTAGTGGTTCTTCACAAGGGAATCCTTATTTTAATTTCGGTAAGAACTTTGATGAAATCACATCCATTTTTATGAATTTTATTGTGGATGATATGTTCAATGAAATTAATATCCATAAAAAAATTTAGATCAAAATTTATAGAAATAGATGTGATTTCATTAAGGTCTTTACCGAAATTAAAATAAAAGATCTCTTATAAGAAAACCACTCTATATATAATAATAATAATAATAATAATAATAATAATAATATAAATACCAATTCAGATATGTTCACTCGAATATGAAATATTGACAGATTAAATAAACGTCATTTATTATCGATACTGGTTTATCTAAAGGGAATGGTCATGTATATCTATGTAAATATGTAATGCACACACGAGTATTTTTACATGATCCCTTTTAAATTTTTTCGTGACAAGGACACATTAGTATTTTAGATTAATTTAGGTGATTTATATTGGCTCATGAAAATCAGGGTGCTTACAAAAACTTTCGTGTCCTTGACTTGACTGCACAATATTTGCCATTTTTTTTTACTTATTGTTATGTTTTTACTTTTTACTTTTTATTGCAAATTTATGACATAAATGTTGATAAGGTTAAAATGGCATTTGTCTCACAACCATCAAGTCATATTAATTTCTCTGACTTGATGATTACGAGGCTGGCCCCACTATTTGTTTGGTAATGCTTCTTTCTTTTACAGCCATATTTCCACTCACCATCTATGCATATGTTTATGTCTCTAAATTAATGTATACAACTTCCCCTCATAAATTCATCAATTTACTACATTTAACTAGGGTTGGCAAAACCGCATGGTTTGGTATG
Source organism: Acer saccharum (assembly GCA_030490815.1). Lineage (NCBI taxonomy): Eukaryota > Viridiplantae > Streptophyta > Magnoliopsida > Sapindales > Sapindaceae > Acer > Acer saccharum. The sequence goes on from CM059866.1 coordinate 50,876,541, forward strand.
GTTTTTTACTTTTAAAAAAACCGTATGGTCTGGTCTGGTCTGATCTATGATTCAAGCTTTTCAAACCCGGAACGAATTGTAAACCGAATACTTTTAGCACATATTTTTATTATATTACATATCAAACCCAAAACTTTAAAACTAAAATGTTAAAACCATAATTTATTATTTCATATTTATTTTATTCAACGACCAATAGTATGTTATTTAGCTTTCATTTTATTACTTTATTTGGTCTGAAAAGACGTTTGAGTTTTAAATTTTATATTTGAATATATTGTGTTTAGTTTATATTTTATATGTGAATTAGTCAATAACTCATCATGCCATATATTTCTTTTAAATGATGAGCCATTTGATATAAATTTTAAATTGTATAAAAATTAAAAAAAGATAATTTTAAGTTAAGAACTGTTAGACCGAACCAATATAATTTAATCTGGTCTGGTTTGAAAAGAAGATTGGTCCAAACTGGTCCAATTTTTTTTTTTTTAAATTGAAATTCTTTGTTTGGTTCGGCTCCAGTTGAAATTGGATCAAACCGGACCGTGTCCAGCCCTACATTTAACCAAAATTTTAACAATCAAACGGAACTGTAATTTAAAATTGACAGTTTCACTCCTAATGTTAGGATATTGATATTTAAAGATGAATTTACCCTCTTATTTGTGACATGTGTTATTATACTATACCTTGACTCTTGTACCTTTTAATTTTTTTGACATGTATCTAATTAAATGATATATAAAAAAAACCATAAAATAATATAAATTTTTTGGCAGTGGTGAGGGGGCCACCTGTGGCCTCCACTAATTTTCATTTTTTTCATTTTTTTTTCTTCAACTTTCTTAGAAATTTAATTATATAATATAATAAATATGAAAATAACTTTGATAAGAATTTTTTCTATCGTTTTGCTTAATTTTCAATTTTAATTATTATTCTTGGTTTTAGTTAGGGGCAAAACAATCAATTTTGACTTACCGTAACTTTTGACCATTAAAATTTCATTGAAATGGAGTAAATCGATGAATTTATAATAATTTAGAAACCTAAACACATAAATATATGGAATCAACCTAAAGTAAAATTATTAATAAAGTTTGAAAGACAAAAATAATAATTGAAAGAACACATGTCAGTCGCAAATGAACAACAATACAGTACTTAAAAAATAAATATACAACTTTAGTGGCAATTTTGTCTAGAGTTTTCTATATTCAAATATTATTGAAAAACTTTTAGAGAAATCCAAACATATTTATAAATTGTCCACCGTACGTGCAATATAACAACTCAAATTTATTAGTAGATATTTAAAAATAAATAAAAAATTAATACTCGATAAATTAATAATCTTATTTATATAATAATTTTATTGTTCTTAGCTTGGCCAAGGAGATAAATTAATAATCTCATCTCGGTCTACCATTTTCGCTCTATATGCTTTATATCCCCCAAAATTAAAATTTTAACCTTTAGCGAAATATTTAGCGACCAAAAATAAATTTCCCCACCTTCCTGCCACCCGGAAAGATCTTGAAAATAGAAGATTCAAGATTATATGGTTGGTTCACTGCAAAACGGTAACTATTTCTAATTGTATAAAACCCTAATTTATCATCAAACCAATATGTCCTCACGAACTCGAGGCGTTAATGGAAGGCTTAAAATCAGCTCTTTGTCTACATCCAGAAAATGTGAATTCACAACAATCAAGTCCCATCCCAACAAGCTCCAAAAAGATGACCAACCGTTCAATGCGGCTCAGTAGTAGGGCCGGTCTTGAGTTTTTTGATGCCTAGGGCAAAAACCTAAAATAGGTCCCTTTGTTCAGTTTTTTTCGATATATTTATATCATATCTTTGGTAAAATTTAATGATATTTATTTAATTTTGAAGTGATTTTTTTACATGGATGGTACAAAGAATACAATGCAATTTCAAAAAAAAGAATTGAAAATTTTTCAGGTACAAAAACATTTTTTTTTCCCAACTTTATTAAAGCTAAAACATTAAAAAATAGCGAAATATTGGAAAAAAAAATTAAAATCTTGAATCCGAAATTTTTTTAAATTTTTACTAGGCATACATTTTAATTGATATGTCAAATGAGGAGTTGGGTTTTGTAAACATGTATAATGCATGATGCATAAAACCCTAAATCAATTAATCAAATCACCAAAGAACCGAAATAAAGCTAAGAAACTAAGAAAGTGTGTGAATAGACTAGAGGGTTGAGAGAGAATGAAAGAAGTTGAATTTGGACGTTGGTGGTTGGAGAGAGAAAAATAACCCTAAATCATTTAGCTATTTAGGTTATATACTGATATGTCTGGTTAAAAAATAAAATAAAATAAAAAATAAAAAACAAAATCAAATTTAGACTTTAACAAACATTGGACCTTTGTCCAAACTAGGCCCTATTTTATTTTTTGTTTTTGTTTTATTTTAACTTTTAAGCTCTTTTTGGATATGTGCTTTTTTATCTGAAATATTTGGAACATTTATGATCTTAAATAAGACAAAAATAGACCCACAAGCTAATACTAAATATGACCCCTTTAAAAAGGGGCCTGGGGTGGCCACCCCTCCTGCCAAACAGCAGGGCCGGCCCTGCTCGGTAGTAAAAATTGAGTGACGATATTTGCACCCCTTAAAAACCGTATGTACACCCCAAATTAGTATGTTTTTAAAAACCCAATAATACCCTTAAGTAAAATTAATAAGAGGACTAATTGTTTGTTAGTATACCCACCAATAATTATTAATTAGTTTCCTATTTTAATCTTTTGTAATATTTTTTTTTTCCTATTAATGGTTTGGTATTAACATATATCATAAAAACTCTTTCCTTTTTAATAAACTCTAGATTCTCTAATAAATATATTTTCAATCTATTTTAGGGAAATACAAATTGATTGTTAAGTATGGAAAATGAATCAAAATCATGACACAAATTTGGTTGTAAAAAAGTAAAGTTTGAAATTAATTTTTATTAGATGAACAAAATCATTATGTATATAAACAAACTTTTAAATTAACTATATTATCTATACTTTTTTATTTCTTTCAAACACACTTTAGATTTTATTTTATTTTTATCATTATTATATGTTTTTTCTTGTCAAAAAATAAAATAAAAAATAGATGTTCTTCAATTTCATCGAACACCGTTTTATTATTATTATTATTATTATTATTTTTATTTAACATCTATCTACTTCTACATCACTTGGGACATAACACAAATCTTTCATCCCTATGTACAACTCTCTCAAACAGAAAGTGGTTCTCCAATTAATAAAAAAAATAATCTTAAAATGAATTTTTAACGAAAAATGAAGTTTGATTTTGAAAAAACGAAGAAGAGAAAAGAAGTAGGGAAAAGAAAGAATAGTAAGAGAATTAAAGGTAACAACAAAATTAGAAATAATAATAAAGTTGATTAGATAACATAATAATAGTCATAGGTGGTGTGTACTTACAAAAATACAATATGGTATAATTAAAGAAGGGTATTTTTGGCCTTAAGTGGGATTTATTTACAAATTAGAGAATTTTTAAAAAATTTGATGGGTTTGATTACGAAAGGGGTGTAGATACAGTTTTTGAGGGGTGTCATTATCGCCACTCTAAAAATTAAAAAACACTCGCTCAGATAAATTGGCAAATGGACTGTTATAAGGATCCTTGAAAGCATTTATACTGGTCCCTTCAAGCAACTCTCCAATGCAAATTTCCCCAAAGAATTCTTTGCCAAACAAACATGGGAAGCAAAGAAATCAGCTGAAGAAAAATATTTATTCTTCAAAACCAACAAACCAAATTTTGAGTGTTTGATTAAAAACTTGAAGATCCTTGAAACCCATACCCCTTATCTATTTAAGCTTGTAAATATTATCTTAGCTATTCACATTTCTAGACCAAATAACCCAGAAAATCCTAGACATCAAATAACCAAACTCTTTACAAAGACGGGAGTGAATCGGGTTTCAATCAAATTGCTTTGCCACAATATGCATTCTTGTAAATGATATGCAAAAGTGCAAGTATAAATTGCACAAAATTAAAAAGATATCAAACATCTAATTTATAATGGTTCGGCAACTCTTGCATATAACCACTCTTTCGAGCTTCATCAAGCTTAGACTTCTCCACTAATTAACGTTTTTAAGAGCACAGACTTCTCCACACATACGTATTTTATAAGCATGTGTGAGAAGTTTTCTTCCCGGTTGTGGGAGTAGATATCTCCCGTTATGGAAGTAGATATCCGGACCGTACATGTATTGTTTAATCTCGACAGATCCCGATAGTCCTATTGTAATAGTTCTTGTAATAATACAGATAATTCAAGTTTAAATACAAAAGAGTTTATCTCTCATTCTTTCAAAGAGTAAATAAGAAAATATAAGCACTAATGAATTCGTCTATCAAAGACAAAAGAGTAAATAAAAATATAATAACTTAAATATGCTCGATAATCATTTGAAGACTTCATAACGATGGAGATTATACCCATCTTGCACCAATGCCTCCTTGATTCTCTTTTCGAGCAGCACTTGTTCTTCGTCATGAGCAAAGATAGGTCTTGCTAACAGGCGGAGGACAGTTGCAGACCTTTTAGAAAACTCAAAATGGGGTGGAAGCGATGAATTAAAAGGCAAAGATTGAATATAGCCAAATAGCCAATAGGTAAGCAAATTACAGTTTGGTACCTATAGTTTTCATAACAATTCATTCAGGCCTCTATAACAATTACTTTGGTACCTATAAGTTTAAAAACTTTTATTTACACCCATAATTTTGACTAATATTCATTCTAGGTTGATTTTTCATATCAAATAAAAAAAAAAATCTAAGTTCCAACCAATCTAGAAAAGGTCCCAGAACACTTAAGATGATAATGAAAGTTCTAAATGGCGTTGTGTTGCTAATTGAAAGAGTCAATCATCTCCTCTAGCAATTGAAGCAGTGTTGGACATCTTAGGCAATGAGTACTCGACTTCCTCTGATGGTCGGTCTAGGCGATTCTTGGTTCGTTAGAGGAACCGCTCAGACATAGATGACTCATGGGTCATTGAGGATGATCTTCGACGTATGGATCCCTCTCGTTTTGTAGCATAACTCGTCACAGTCAAGTTCTTTTCAGCCTAAGGAAATTGATGCAGAACATCCCAATGAAATACACACTTATGAACATCCGTTAAAGTTCATTTTGCTTTATCGGTTCTCCACCATACAACTACAAGCCGAAATATTATTCTAACTTGTTGGGAACTCAATTTAACATGCATTTTCATATATACCACAGAAGGTGGTAAAATGGTTTCCTCAGTATGACATTTTTGACAAACTTCATCAAGCCAGAAGCCTAACACTTATAAAAGGAATACAGACAATAATATATATATTTTTTAGAAGTATTTTAAAGGGAAGAGAAAATAGGGAGACCTGGTAGTGTAGCCCCTGCATCAACGATGAATATGTTTCCAGATACATATTGAGAAGAGTCATGAACCAGGTAGCGTACGAGTGACGTTAAAGCTGGATCTGAGGTGCCATGAGTCCTTAAAGGAGTAATTTTCAAGGTCACTTTATTCAGCCATTCTTTTTGCATAAGAACCTCAGTAATCTCAGATCTGAAAATTCCAGGGGATATTGAGTTCACTCTGATTTTGTGCACCCCCAATTCCACAGCCATGACCTACCAAATTCACCATTCTCATTATTTAACACTACATAGTATAATGAATTAATATACTGTATTCTTGAGAAGAAAAAAAAATGAAACAGAGAGACACTGAAATTTACAAGAGAAACATTGAATGACCTGATCATCGACAACGATATAGAAACAGCTATAGGCATGAAGAAAGAAATTCTTATTTGCTAGAGAGTAACAGGTCCAGTGCTTTCAACCAAAATGAATATTATAGTGGAATGTGACCCAAGATTAGAAAGTGGTTCACTTACAAAATCATAGAGAATAAAAAACCCACCTGAAAACACAGCCTTGTCAAGAGACTCAAGAGTCTCAAGACTCAACACAATCGGTAGATATGATGGAAGGTGTTGTATCTACCAATTTGGATATGCAATAAATCTGTCTAAAGAGATTTTAAAAAGCAAAGAACGAGAAAAGAGGATAAAAATCGTAGATTATTCAAATTAATAAATTATATACGATGCAGTCAGGTTCCAGTTAAATTGTGCATAGGTTCATTCATCTAAGAGTCTGGCAACAACTATGTCGGATAATTGAAAGCTAACATGCACTTGAGAGAAACATTAAGCAAATCCAATTATGGGAACTACTTTGTTTCTGCTAGTCATATTTTGAAAAGGAAAATATACGTAGGGCCTCGGGGTATCACTTCATACATGTCTAACTTACATTATTATAGAGAATAAAAGACCCAGACCAGATAATCTGGAAGGTCTTCTACTTTACCAATTCAGATGTGCCTTATTAAGGTGTTTGTAAAGACTTTTAAAGGGCGAAGAACACCGGGGAAGAGGTTATAAATAACAGACTAATTAAATGATAACAGAGCAAACATACTCCACTTCAATGTGTTGTGTTTGACTATGCTGTGGGATTAGGTTCATTTAAGAATGCCTTTCCACAACTAAGTCGGAATAGAGAGCCGTAACATGTACGTCCAGTTGAGGCAGTTACTGTTCCTGGTTTTCATATCTTTCACAAGGAAAATATGTGTAGGGCCTTAAAGGATCAGTTAAAGCATGTTCAGGAGAATATTGGCACCATTTTCACCATAAATTTCCCAATGTTTCAGAAGTTATTGTGTCATGTTCCTATTGTGTTTATCTGTTACCTCACAATATATAGAAATACAATGCCAAGCTGATTTTGGGTTAACGTTGTTCATCCTTGGTTCAAACTTACCTTTTCCACATTCTACTCTTTTTACAATCACCACCTGACCACCAATTAACATTTAAAACTGCTGAAAATTGCCATAGGATTCTTACCTTTGTCATTGTATTTAGGCCTGCCTTCGAAGAAGCATAGGCGACAGCACCAGGTAATTGTCCACGATTAAGACCAGCAACGGAAGAAACATTGATGACAGATCCGCCCTGATTTGCATCACGCATACGCATGCAGACATACTTTGACACCAACCAAGATCCTGTTAAATTTGTTTTGATAACATGATCCCACTCCTCCTCAGACAGATCCAATGGATTCTTCACTGTTCCTGGTATACACAGCAAACAGAAATATTAATATATAATAAAAAGAAAAAAAACAACACATATTCAAGTACTTGTTCATAAATATATCCAAAGAAATATTACAAATTCAAAACAACAAAATATACCACAATATCCCGAGGATTCAGTCTCTAGTAATGATATGTATATAACCACAAAGGAGGAAAAAAATTTAGAGATACTGCCAACAACATAATGAAATCTAACGTTAAAAAAAAATAAAATTTGTTTGAATCAGTTAAATTTTAATCCAAGATTAGTTTCAATTAAGAATTGGAAACAAATATTAATGCCATACATGAATTTTCCCAGTAGAAGCATAATGTGAGAGTATGGCACATTCAGAGTTTAAAGAATATGAACTTTCCTCTAATTTTCAATCTTCCCTAACCTTTTTTTTTTTTTTTTTTTTTTAAGTATTACACTATTATATAAATTCGGGGTTTTTTGGGGAGGGGGAAGACTCGAACCGTGGTGCAGGTGTGACGGGTTTACCACTGAACCAACCCCATTCGTCCTATCTTCCCTAACCTTAATTCTCCCTTTATTCTATATCTCGTGTTTTGTTGGTTCTACTCCATTGAGGGGTGGGGCTTTCAACCAAGTGGTTAATACAATTCAGGCTTTGTTTGGGGTTAAGATTGTTATCAACTTAATCACTTTTAACTCTACATAAGAAATAATCTAACTTTACGGAAAACAAGTAGGTGTTTCATATAATCACTCTAGAAATTATCAACTTTTTTAATAAAAAGTAAAGAAAATGCGTTTCGTAAACTAAAATTTTAAATGACGGGTTGCTTGTGAAAATTGATTATGGGATAAGCTATTTTATTGTTTTTGGAATGTATGTAATTTCCTCATCATTACGTTTAATTATTATGTCTATTTTAATCAACAATCCACCATTCTTCTCCAAAGAATGATTTAGTAAATAACCAAATAAAACACTCGGGCTAAGGCTAAGGTTCCCACCTGGAACACGGCTATCATATACACCCCCACAATAAAGAGTTTTGAATACTATAAGAAAAGTGCATACTTATACGCCTAACAAAATTATGTGAATACCCAAAATTGTGGTCATTTTATTTCTATCTTGTATCTTCCCTACATACAGGAACAATGGAAAAGATTCTTCAAGAGTCTCAATTCCCAGAAGCGCATGATAAATACCGGCCACCAATGCCCAATGCCGCAGAGGAAATTAAGTGAAGTACTCTCGATACAATTCTACAAAGTATGGAAATGCGTCCTTGTACAAGACTTCAATTTTAAAGATAACATATTCCTCAAGCATAGCTTTGATTGATTTTAACAAGGTAATGAAAGAAATGCCCAATTGAATAGTAATTAATATAAAGAATAAACGCTAATTTAAACAAATTTAACAATAAATAAATAAACAAATGTAATAAAGAAATAGAAAAAAAATAAATAATAATAATACCTCTAACACCGGCATTATTAACCAAAGCATCGATTGTACCAAAGGATTCCCAAGCCAATTGTACGGACCTCTGAATAGTGGCTCCATCAGCGCAGACGTCAAGCTCCACAGCCACCGCTCTAACACTCGTTGGCTCTGCCTCGCCCGATGTTAAATTGTTAATCTCATCGCATAAAGACTTGAGCCGCTCCACACGGCGAGCCGCCGCTACGATCCGGCAGCCTGCTTTGGCGAGATCGAGACAAAATTCTCGGCCTAAACCGGAGGAAGCGCCGGTGACCAGCACCACTTTGCCCTTCAAGTCTCGCCATGGCTCCAGCTGGTCCGACACCTCGTTAGCCATTTCACAATTACAAGTACTACACACAGTCACACACCACAAAAATGCGTTTAATGAGTTAGTGAGTACTCAATAGGGGACTAAATCTTGGGGGCAGCGGATGCACCATGTATCACCCACCCAAATGTTGCCACGTCAGCAAAATCACTACACCATACATCCCCCACTCAAATGTTGAAATGTTTTGATTTTGCAATATCAGAGTGGGAGATACATGGTGCATCGGATGCACCTAAGTTCTTCTCCTCAATAAGGAGGGAAATCTTCTATGCATCAGGTGCACCACTCAGCTTGTGTGCTGAGTGGTGCACCCGACCACTTGTACGCAAACACGTCTGTATTTAACAGAATAACAGCTTTGAAAAAAATTAAGGGTTAATTGCACAAACATACCCTTTATTTATTTAATAAAACAAATTTTCAAACAAATACCCTATTCAAACACAAACATCCCAATTGGAATGTGTTTGGGGTATGGAAAGTCAATAGTGCCCTTGGGTAAAAGGAAGATGTTATTTTGGTGAGTAAATTTCACAAACAACCCTGAATTTAGGTGTAACTGTATAATTATTCATTTTTTCTAATAATTACATAAATCACTCTACCGTCATTTAACTTTTGTTAACTTTAACCTTTAACAACATTTGTATCCCGGAATAACTAAACTACCCTTGAAAACTTATTTATTTTTTCTTTTATTATTTAAAAATATTAAAAATATTTATTTAAAAAATTGAAAAAATCAGTACAATTTTTTTTTTGTTGCTTTTATTTTCTTTTTATTTCAATCATTTTTTTTTTTTTTTTTTTTACATTTTCCATGTCCCCGAACACCAAATTTTCAGATTTCAAAAACCAACTTTATCACCAAAACATTCAATTCCATACTCATCAACCCACAAACAATTTCATTTCATCAACACAATCAAAACTCACCAACAATTACATTTAATCAACAGAATCAAAACCCACAAAACTCACTGAACACAATCAAAACCCACTAAACACAGCCATTTTTCTAGTTTTGTGAGTTCTGATTGTGTTAAAAAATGATAGAAAGAAAGAAAGTGACAAAAAAAGTGCACCGATTTTTTTAATTTTTTAAGTAAATATTCTTTAATATATTTAAATAATAAAAGGAAAAATAAATAAGTTTTCAAGGGTAGTTTAGTTATTTCGGGACACAAATGTTGTTAAAGGTTAAAAGTTAACAAAAGTCAAATGACGGTAGGGTATATTTATGTAATTATTAGAAAATAATGAATATTTATATAATTACACCTAAATTCAGGGTTGTTTGTGAAATTTATCCACCAAATAACATCTCCCTTTTACCTAAGGGTACTATTGATTTTCCATACCCCAAGCACATTCCAATTGGGATGTTTGTGTTTGAATAGGGTATTTGTTTGAAAATTTGCTTTATTAGATAAATAGAAGGTATGTTTGTGCAATTAACCTAAAAATAATATAAAAACCTAATGGGTGCTGATTTGTCAACATATCAATGGCCGGATGCATCACCCAACTAATATACCTAGTAACAATAAAATCAAATTTTCTAGTCAGACCGGTGCCTTATGTTTCACACGTGGTGGACTCAAGACTTGTTTGAATACCAAAGCAACTAATGTATTTAAATATTTTGTTTACCTAAATAAATCAAGGGTAAATGTAGTGGTTGAGTTTCCTATAAAAGAAATTTGTATGTTTTTAACATGTGCCATTTTGTGGCACAGGTTAACACAACCCATAAATCAATATAAAATCTAGAACCACTACAAAAAAAGTGATCTATAGTGACACATTTCTTTGTGACAAATTTTGATTGTATCACTATTGACATTATTTTGTGACAAATTTTACTATTCGTCATTATGTTTTGTTCAATTGAAATTTTTTAAAAATAATTGTCACAATTAGTTACAAAACTTGATAATTTGTGACAAATAATATAATTAGTCACAAAATTACCTTTTTCAAAAGGAAAGATTTTATTTTATAAATAATTAGGTTTTTAAAAGGCATTAGAATCAATTAATATTTACATTAAAAAAAATCAATTAATATTTCCTTCTTTTTTTTTTTTAAAAAAGCCACATAAAAAAAAAATGCCACAATCATGCTGTATTTTTTTTTTTTCGTTCTTTTTTTTTTTTTTTCTTTACCTTAAAAACACTTTTTAGATTTGAAACAATGTTTCATTTGAAGAAGTACCAAGATTATAGATAAATTTTTGCCCGGATAAAAATGTAAGCTTATCTTGAATTTTTTTAGGGTTTGTTTTCTTCTACTTGTTTTTCAGGGTCGAAATCTCAAATTCGAGTTTCATATATTGAAAGTATCTTTGAATAAGGTATGATTTTTTTTTTTTTTTATTAATGTAGAATTGTATATAGCTATTTAGAGATGTTTTTTTTAACTTTTATTTGTTTTCAATTTTTTTTAAGGAACCCATTATTATTATTTCATGATTTATAGTTGTTTATTCTTAGATTTCCATAGTATATATCAATATTAGTTTATTTGCTTACTAACTGTTTGATAAAATGATTCTTATGAAACAATTAATTGTTTGATGCAGCATTGAAAGAAAACTCTTAAGCTTCTCTTTTCTTGATTTCATTTTTTTAGGGTTTATTTTTTGGTATTTGTTTTTTTGAGATCAGAATCTCAAATTCGAGTTTCATATATTAAAAGTGTATTCGAATAAGGTATGATGATTTTTTTATTTTTTTTATTTTGTATGTAGGATTATATATACTTTTAGGGATGTTTTTTTTAACTTTAATTTGTTTTCAAATTTTTTAAGGAATCATTATTATTATTTCATGATTTATAGTTTTTTGTTCTTAAATTTTCACGATATATGTCAATTTAGTTTATATGTATGCTAACTGTTTGATAAAATGATTCTTACAGAACAACCAATTTTTATATGCAAACCAATTGTTTGATAAAAGAGTTCAAACACTCAATAAGATATTTGATATTTGGCTGGATGAATAGATTGACATTATGGAGGACTTTATATGAATATGAATAGATTAACAGTTCCAATAAGTTTTATATCAAACTTATATAATTTATTTTATACTTAGTACTAAGTTTTGTTAGTATTGTTGTATTTTTCATCGGTTTTATTTTGGTGACTTTAATTTGTTCTTACTATTTTTTTTTTCTTCATGTCTTCATGTATATAGGCTTCTCTTACAAAACCTAAAGATTCTTTAGCTACCTGACAACTGACAGTGGATTATTGACTTCTAATATTTCACAATCAAAACCTCGAAAGTTTCAAGTTTTTGGTTATGCAGTTGCCAGTTGGAAGTTATTGTGTGTAACCTAACACTTATGTTAACTTAGACTAGCCGGCTTACATGTGTTATTTAGTAGTAGACTTTGAAAGATATTGGATTACTTTTGTATCAATTCGATATTATGTTAATTTTTGGATATTTTTTAATAGAATGATTATTTATGGAACTCAATGTCATTCAATGAGTGACATGTTTTATTTGGTTATATTTTTATATTTTATATATTTTTTATACAATTTAAATTTATATTAAATTTTGACAATTGATTAAATTGTTACTATGTATCTATATAGTGACTTAATATTTTTATTGTTAATTGTCACTAAGTCTGCGTTTGTAGTGACAATTATTATATGGTTAACTTAATTGTCATTAAGTTTATCTGCAATGACATAATTTTAAGATGATTATTTGTCACTAGATTTGTGAATAGTGACACTTTTTAAACAATAAATTGTCACTAAGAATATATGCAGTGACAAAATCTTTAAATGGTTAATTGTCACTAAATACTAATATAGTGATACAATTTTTATTTTGCCATTAATTAAGGTCAAGTGATAATGCTTCACTAAAAGTTATGATTTGTGACAAATACCAAAAAACTATCACAAATACTTTTAGTGACAGGGGCAAAAGTGACGAATTGTTAGTGACACTTTTTTTGTCACAATATTGAATTTATGACAATTTCTTCACTTATAGTGACAAATATTTTTTGTTACTGTAGGTCAATTTTCTTGTAGTAAACTAATGACTTTGAAAAAGAAAAAAATAATAAAAAAATCTAGAACTGACAAATGTAAAATAAAATCAAGGATTCAACCCTAGGTTTTGATCGAAAATGACAATGCCTATAAGAGTGTTTAATGAAACCTGTTTGCTAAAGTAAGGAAAATTGTGTGATAAACTATTACTATCATGATTCTTTCTTTATCATGTATGCTTGAATTTTTGGTGTCATACAAAACAGATTGAGAAGCAAAAGAAATCAAAATAACTTTTAACTAGTTGTGATAAAATCATAGGAATGATTGATTTTAAAAGTCCATGGTCAAGACTCAAGAGAAGAGGAGGAACAAATGGGATGTCAGCCTATTTTTATGTGTTTTAGTACACATATGGGGAAGAAAACAAATTAACAATGAAAACCAATTTGCATGTTTTCCACTTTTATGTTATAAAAGTTGAAAACAACGTTTTTCATTTCAACGGAATGAAGCTCAAAATCTCTTTCTGAACGCATTTTTGTCATTTTTTAGAGTTGAAAAACAAAAAAAAACACGGATGAGTGAACACACCCTTCAAGTTCTAATAAACTAAAAAATATAATAGAACTAGGTAGTTATATCTCTATTGGAGAACCGTTATGTTACATAACTATAAAAAAAATTTCGGTAAACCTAAAGTATAGAAATGATTTGATGAGATTTTATAAGGTAATGACATTTATGTTACATATGGTGGATTTTCACCTACCACGTACATTCCCTCTTAGCTCAAGTCTCAACATGCGAAATATTAGCATACGTGAGTAGTATGTCTAGGTAGACCCTTGATCCATTCGGTGTTGTAAAATACTAAAATCTAAACACACAAAGATAGACCCATGATCTGCATACAAAATAATATATGATATTTGGAAGTTGGAACAATAGTAACAATAATTCTTTATCTTTGATTTTTTTTTTTTTTTTTTTTCCCAAACGATAAAAACTTTGTAGGTCAAGCCCAGTTCGACAGAGACCAATAAACAGGCCCAAAGCAAATTTAAAAAAAAAAAAAAAGAAAAAAAAAAAAAGAAAAAAAAAAAGTATTATTTGTAGTACAGTATCTGTTTATACTAATGGAACCACTCATTAGTCATTATCAATTATCATCCCACATCCTAACGTGTAGCTACGACAATAGAATACGGTTCGGGCGTGCCCCAAAATCCTGCAAATTTCAGCCTTTTTTCTTTTTTTTTTTCTTTTTACATGCCCAAGATTCTCACTCAAAAATACACTCATCAAAATTTCCACTAAAATGCTTTTCAATATATATATATATATACACTAAAATGTAAAATTCTTATTAAACTATTAAAAGAATTTAAATTTTTTAAAATATAAAATTCTTATCAAAACAATTAAATTTTATTCCAAATATTTACACTTTATTTATTTTTATCTACTAAAAATTTTCATATGCATTATAATGTATTTATCATTTTATAATTATAAATTACAGATTTATTTTTTATATTTAATCATGTTAAATATGTTAGTGGGTCAGGAAAGCGTCAATTCGGATAAGACGCATTTACTTAACAGATTTTACGAGTCTATCTTAATCCAATAAGATTTAACTCAAACCCTCAAATATTATGGCGTGTTTATGTCATGTTACCAGATCGTGTTTATATTTATTACCAAATATTTTATTTATTTTATCTGCTAAAAAATTTCATAAGCAATTTAAATGTATTTATCTTTTTATAATTGTAAATTATGTATTTGTCTTTAACATTTAATTGTGTTAAATGAGTTAGTAGGTTATAAAAGGCTCAATCCAAATAAAACCCGTTTACTTAATAGATTTAATATATTGATCCAAATCCGTAAATATAATGTTGTGTCGATAATTAACACTATACCTACCTAGCTAAGCAAACGTTTTTACCACCAAACCCAAGGGTAAAAGTGGTACTATGGTAGGATAAGATTTTTTTTAAAAAGAAGTTTATACAAATGGAAGAGGACTACTCAGGACTCAGGAGATCAACTTCGGAATGAACAATAGGGGGAGGAGTAAGGAGGCAATGGAGTTAATGCCCTTCTGGTTTGGCGAGTTTGCAAAAAATCCGGGCAACCAGCAAATGCATTTAATAGAGAGATTCTTGTAAACGTCATTATCACGTCACCACTCTCAAATCAAACTCACTTTCTTGCCCTCCAATCACCTCTTAAATTGCAAACCTGCCATTACCATAATTCTTTCATTAGAAAAATAAAAAAATGCAAAACATGTCAGATTAGATTAGAGAGGTGGGCCAGTGTTTGCCGGAAGTGAAAAGGACAGCGTTGTTATTTTTAGAAAAATATTAAGAGACATACAAGACAGTCTGGATAATCAAAAATCCCCTTCATTAAAGTGCTTTTTACACAAAAAACACTGAAAACACTTGTTTTTGTGTTTCCTGAGAGAGATATTTAATATTACCTTTTTTTTTTTTTTTACTACTGTCAATGCCGTGTCGTCGTGACAAATCATAAAACAAAAGCTGAAAAGCAAAGCAGACCACTCGCATAAGTTACACGCGCCGTGTCATCATTTGACAGAGAAAAGTCATGTCCAGTGAGGGAGCGAGTACGGATAATTGAGTACTTAAGGGTAAGTGAATATATTGAGGTAATTCGTTTTTTTTTTTTGACAGCGGCGCCGCCTGCAGAGAGTAATGAAAAATCCAATAAATCTGTCTGAAAAATCCAACCCTGATTTTATTTCCAAGGGACAATAATCGCATGCGCCACCTATGCTATATCATTATCAAAATTTCAAAAGCTATCTAAAAAAATATAATTAACAAAAAAAACTAAAAAACCAATATATATATATATATATACAGTTTTTCTATTATCAGTTCGAACTGACAAAAGTTATATCAGTTCTTTGTATGTGGACCACTGGATTTAAATACTTTGACTGACAAGTGCATACAGCCAAGTCAAAGTATTTAAATCTAGTGGCTCACATGCAAGGAACTGATATAACTTTTATCAGTTCGAACTGATTATAGAATTTCTGTGTATAAAAATTAAAGATTTGAAAAAAAAAAAAAAAAAAAAAAAAAAAAAAACTCTGTTATATATCTAGTATCACTGCTGTTAACATAAGTTAGCCGACTTCAATTTGAACTATTATGTTCTCTGTAAAAAAAAGTAGAACATAATAGTTCAAATTGAAGTCGGCTAACTTATGTTAACAGCAGTGATACTAGATATATAACAGAGAGTTTTTTTTTTTTTTTTTTTTTTTATCAAATCCTTAATTTTTATACACTATCGAATTGAAATCTAAATACTGGAAATTGACCCAGTAACGTTGCTGTTAACAACAACTTAGCCAAATCCGTAAATATAATCACATATTTGTTTAGCAATCTCTCAAAAGTTTTTTACAAAACTCCTTATAATTTAGAGATATGCCACTAAATCTCATCATTTTTTGATTTTGACCCTCATAATCTTTGATTTTACTCCTTAATTGTGTGAGTTACAGTCCGGACTGTACTTGTAGAGTCTAATTTCGATCCCAACAAATTTCGAATTGACAATGATGTAACCTTAAAACAAAAACAAAAAAGCAACTACGGTGGTCAAATGAGAAGCGATTATTTCAAAAGAACCCAAATCATATGTCCAATTAAACCGAACAAGCCAAATTAATGGTACCTTTAAGCGTTTGTTATTAAAATTACCCAAATCTAGTATGTATTTTTGTTTTTGTAAAGTAAGTGAAATGGAATTTGACTAGGAGTGTTTTGTATTGTGGGTAATGGAAAAGGTAGATTTTCCAATGATTCATGATAATGAGGACAAATACAATGTTTCCCAAATAATGAATGAGTTGGACCACTTTGACTACATTTTATAGGCTAGCTTAGATTTGGAGATTATTCATGCTACATGCATTTTCAGCTTAATTTTGCTTAGCATTTCAATTGAACCTTTTAGGGACCATGTTATTGGTTGATTTTGACTACCAAAAATATAACTTGAATTTAGGTCTCGTTGAGTCATTTAATGTACAATTTTCTTAGACAATTTGATTCTTGTTTTGATATTCCTTATATCATAATTCGAATTTGTAACTATAAATCCTACTATCCATTAAGTTTTGATCTTGCGATTCACAATATTGGTATGAAACTATACTAAGTTGTATAATTAATAATACATCTATCTATGTATATGAATATGATTTCACAACTTCATACGAGTGGTCATATTTATGGGTAATTGTCATATACGACACTAAATCTCCCACATTTAAATTTAAATATTGGGGTTGTAGTTCAAGTAGTATCTCTCTCTAAAATTCAAAATTTATATTTAAAAATATATATATAATTATTATTATTATTTCAAATATAAGACTAAATGAGTATGCAAAACCTAAATATATACTCCCACCAGGGGCGGAACTGGAAGCCTGGAGTTGATGGGCTAAATGATAAAAACTTAACATTTATAGAACTAAAATATACACTTTTTAAAATAATGTATTTTTGTAATGGTTTAAGTGTTTATATATATATATATATATATATATATATATATATATATAACATATAAAAAAATTAGTATGATCCCCTGGCCTCAATGGTGGTCTGCCACCGACTCCCACAACCGGAAGATGTGTCATTGTTATTGTTATATCTGAAATTTCCGGTACATGTGTCATGTCAATAGCGTTGACAAGTCAACGCTGAGTCTGTTAGTGTCACATCTTGGAAACATAGTTGACAAATTAAGGGTTTACATAATCAAAATCACTGGGTTGTTGGGCCATCTTATGGGCCGTTAAAGACGATTTCAGTCGTGGGCCAACGAGATACAAACCCCAAAACCATGATGTAGGCCCCAATGTTACCTTAGGCTCATAATAGTTCACTCAAATCATTCGGGACTCATAAATCCCATAAATTCTCATCTAAGTAAACGGGAATTAAGGACAACCGTTCTTACCACCTTGAAAAACATGTACGTGGACATTGTCAGCACCGTTGGCTATAAGGACACGTGGCAAACATACATAGGATTACCCATTTTGACACTCAATGTAAAAGTATGTACTTGAACCAATGCATCGAATGGGCTCATGTCATATATATCATAACCAATAGCAAACCTTGATTTTTGCTTGAGTACTGGTTGGCATTCAAGCAACCTGACCTATAAATAGACAAATGATCCTTATAAAGAGAGGGAGAAGATTAACCCAAGTAAGCGGAATATAAACGATGTCCACAGGCGGCGCTCCGTCTCTTTTCCTATTCTCGAAACCAACCAATTTCCTTTGGGACTACCTCATCCTAACACTCATTTCCTTTTCTTTTTATTGACTATTCAATAATTACCCACATGGTGGGGTTGAATCTTTGACTTTGTTGTTAGCGAATTTTATTCTCAAAACCAACCAATTTCATTCCGGACTACCTCGTCCTAACACTCCTTTCCTTTTCTTTTTGTTGACTATATATTCAACGATTACCCACGTGGTGGGGTTGAATATTTGACTTTGTTGTTAGCAAATTCTACCTGCTAATAGTTATATATGGTTCTATTAATATGTGATTTAAAGGCACACCCCAATGTTAATGCAATTTTGAGTATTCAAATAAAATTCTAAGTTATGATCACCTAATTTAGTTTGATAACGAATAATATCTCTGTTCAAATTGCGCCCGTGTATATATATATATATATATAAGTTTTCTATTGTCAGTTCGTCCTGATATAAAATATATCATGATGAAGAATGTGAACCATTATATTTACATACTTTGACTCAAAGTGTATGCACTTGTCAAAACTTCTCTATAATCTATGGTCAACATTCTTCGTCCTAATATATTTTATAGAGTTGAGATCCTCTCCTTGAACCTTGTTTTTCCTTGGCATTCTTCAAGTGTAATTCAAATATCAAGTTGCATGAGAGAGAAAAAAGTGAACCAATCTTGACCATATATTTTGTATTTTTCTTAGGTGTCATTGGATTATAGAAAGTCAAGGAAAAAACAAGCAAGGAGAGGATCTTGATTCTATTTTATATCAGGACAGACTATATATATATATATATATATATAATGTATTTTAATTGTTGTTGTAAGATGTCCACATGTTTAAGAGGGAGAAAAAAGAAAAGGGAAAAAAAAAAAAAAGGCGTTTGATCCAAAAACGACCGTTGAGGCAAAAGCTGTTTGTAATGGAATAAAATCAGTATCCGTATAAAACTCCCTTCTCGACTTCTCGTGAAGGTTTTGGTCCTTTTTGGAATTTCAATATTAGGTGGAATGTAAATAATAACAATGACACGTTGTCTTTTGTATTCTATCGAATTAAGATTCCATCTCTCTGCTCGTCAGCTGCTGCAATCATTCCAGCATTTCTGGATTTTATGATTCTTCTTCTTCTTCTTCTTCTTAAAGTTGTTGATTAGTCTTTGTCATATTTCTTAGTTTAAGGAAATTGTATATATATATATATATATTATTTTCTATCATTTTTGTTCTTTTCCATGCCTCGCTTTCTTTAATAAATTCCTCTAATTCTTTACAACCATTTCTTAATTTTTATTTTAAAAACATATGATCTTAATCAACCTCTCTAATTTAAACATCGTATAATTTGTAAACATATGATTTTTGCATGTTATTTTCAATTCAAACCAATAACGTATATCAATTGCACTTATCAAAGATGGAAACAAATATATTTAAAGAATTAAAGGTAGGGTGGCTCTATCGACACCCACAAAACATTTTCTTACACTCATGTTTTAATGAAACTTTTTTTTTTATATATAAAATAGCATTACATTTAATTACTTAAAATACATTTCTTTTATAATTGGAAATTAAATTTACTTACTGCACCCATAAATTGAACACTCAATCTATTATAAACCTGAATAATAATTACTTAATCAAATCCAACATTAATAAGGATATATATATATATATTCATATACAGTATTACATGAATAGATGAACTAAGTATTGATTTTATGGATTCCGAATGCAAGTAGGAATGTTTACTTTTATTTTTATTATTGTTTTATGATTGAATAAAAAAAATTATTGCAATTGTAGTATTGTAGAACTCCTTTTTGAAAATAAAAAAGTTGGAGAAATCGATCAAGTTTACACGGTTCTCAAACACAACTCATTCACTTTACTTTAATTGGTTTGTAAACTGAAAAACTTGGTGGATAGATTTTTTTTTTTTTAAGACAAATTTTTAAATGAAAAACATTGATTTGTTTGGTGATTGAAAAAATCAAAAATTGTTTTTTTTTTTTTTTTTCTTATTTTAAGACAAAGAAGCTGTATATTGTTGTTTTCTATGACCATTATGATTTCATGGTTTTAGAATTGAATTTGTACTTTATTTTTGCCCAAATAAAATCTTAGGGAGTTTTAATTGAATATGATATTTTTTTTATCCAAGAAAATTCTATAATATTTGTTAAAGAGAAAGAACAAACTATATGGCTTTTTTTTTTTTTTTGGGTGGAAGCTAGTGAAGAGATATGAGTGTAATGAGAAAAAATATATGTTTAAATTAAAAAAAAAATACTAAAAGGATAGTTTTGGTATTTTAAAAGGTGTAGGGAGTAAAATTAATAATTTTAATTTTTTAATATAGGTGTAGTAAAAAAAATGGGTGTAAGAAGATATTTTGTGGGTGGCAACAGCGCCACCCTTAAAGGTAGTGGTTTTAATAATATTTATTAAATTTGTTTTATATTTATTTTAAAATAAAAATTAGTAAATATATATTATTAGAAATATTGAAATTAATTTAAAATACAAAAAAACTTGACATCCCACATTTTGAGTACATTTGGGTTTTGATATTATTAAAATTATTAAAATACAAAAAAAACTTGTTTAATTATTTTACCGAAAATTTATTTTTTAACTATATTTTTCAAAACCCAAAATAAGGATTACTTTATAAAATATTAAAATGTGATGAACTTTCAGGAATATAGACAAAAATGTTAATTTTATGAGTATAAATTATGTTTAGTAATGACATTTAGAAAAAATAAAAAGAGGTATAATAATAATAAGAAGAAGAAGAAGAAGAAGAAGAAGAAGAAGAAATGTCAATTTGGGAAGATGTTATTGGTTTGAATTAAAAATAACATGCAAAACTAGTTCATTAAATTTAAAGTAAAAAAAGTAAAAAAAATAAAAAGTAAAAAGTACACATGTCAACACGAGAAGAAAGAGTGTGTTGATTGTTGAGAGAGTGAATCGGGAGATTGGATATAGCATTTCTCTATTGACAATTCATATACCATATCATTTAGGTAAATATTTTGGACAACATAGTATTACTCGATAAATTTATATAAAAGGATAAATAAATTCTAAATATGCTATAAATTTACAGAAAGACACAAATTTGATTTATCGACTAATATAGCAATACGAGAGTAAGTACCCTGATAGGCTGATACATGAATAAGCAAAGCAAGCAACGACGTAATAAGAAAATCTTACTAAAAGGTGTAAAGGTTCAAAAACATTGCCAAAAATAATAAAAATGCAAAAACTTAGGATGATTATTATTATTATTATTATTATTTTAATAAGTATTCAGGGTTTTTTTTTGATAAGGGGGGAGAACTCAAACCCGCAATTCAGTGGTGCAAGTGTAAGAGCATCTCCAAAAGACCCTTCAAATGAGATATTTGTTAAAGTCAAATGAGCCATATCAGCATATCAGACTCTTCAAATGAGATTTTTCAAATAAGATTTTACTTTTCTCTCTTCAATATTGAAAAGTAATTTCTCACTCTTCAATTTTATTATATTATTATTTTTATATATAATATCATCATTAATATTTGACATTTTTATCATTTTTATCTTTTTAATTAAATTCAATCAATATATAATAAGTTTTAATTTGTAAATTTTATCATCATGAAAATTATATCATTAGAAAGGTCTCATCGAGATCTTTAAAATGAGACTAATACAGTATTGAATATTTAATAATAACATATTAATAATTTGGAAGGTCATTCAAATGATTTTCATATTCATTTAAAAATAATATTAGTTTCATACATATTTGAAAAATAATTAGATTTGTTGGTCGGGAGGAGTGAATTTGAATGCTTTCATTAAAATAATATAAACCTATTTCTAATTGAAGAGTCTTTTAGAAGGGTTTTTCTTTTTTTCACTTTTCAAATTGCCACATAGGTGAATAAACAGACATTTAAAGAGTGAAAATAAAAAAGTCTCTTGGAGATACTCTAAGGGGTTTTAGTGTTTTACTACCGGACTAACTTCATGTCTTCTTCTCATCTAGTACAAAGTGTTTGAATTTTACAAAATGATTCATATCTTGACTCTTGAGTCTTGACTATTGTGCTATAAGTCTACAACGAGTTTTGTTCTCCTAATTTAATTTTAGGGAAATTATTATTCTCTCCCCTATAGTTTGCCGTATTCTCTAGTCTTCCCCCTCTAGTTTCAAAATTCTCTAATTTCCCCCCTCCCATGCATAAATACAACCAATCTCACCATATAAAAATAGACATGGGAGGGGGGAAATTGGAGAATTTTGAAACTAGAGGGGGGAGACTGGAGAATACGGCAAACTACAGGGGGAGAATGATAATTTCCCTTAATTTTATATACTTATATCATGAGTAAAAATCCCACATCGTTTGACCTTTTCAAAAGATGGCCCTAAATCCCTAATTTATGATATGCTAATATTTAGTTTAATTGGCATACATTAATTCTGACATATCACATACCATAAGAATTAATTCCTGATTTGTGTGTGAGACTCAGACTCAAATAAATAGTAATCACAAACATGAATTAAATTTCATTTTCCTTATTATGAGTCCTAATTAGTAAAAGTGCAAGTAGGGATGGCAAAATTATCCACCGATACGGATATCCGTAAGAATCTGCTCAATTCAAAAATGGGATGGATACTGATATTTTAGGAACAGAGCCGGGATGGATGCTATTTTAATATCCATTTTATTTTCGAGAATGGGGATGGATATCGTCTATGGATATCCATCCCCATCCGAATTCATTATAGAGTTTAATATTAAAAATTATTTTGTAATTATTAATTCTAATTATATAAGTTATTATTAATTTTTTATTTGAACTTTATTTGATCTATTCGTTTCTCCTTTAAATTGGATAAAATGTACCATTACATAAGTTAGTTAAAATTTTTCATCGGATACGGATATAGACAGAGAGGGGATGGATATCTCTACCTCAATTCGGGAATTATCCGAATCTGCCTCGCTCACTTAGAAATGAGGATGGATGCGGGGATGGGGATACATATTTCAAACGGATACGAGTATGAATATTGAGGTTTCCATCTCCAATTCGATCCATTGCCATCCTTAAGTGCAACCGATATATTTGGAGAGGGAGAGGAATTGAACTCACATCCTCGTGGGGCTGGTAAAGGGAGTTTAATGGAAAAAAAAAATTAAAAAATAAAAATTAATAAGATTATTAAGGCATAATACTGTATAATGAACGACATAAATGGTTTGGTGACCAATAATCAATTATTTAATTATTTTTTTAAGAATAAAATAAGTCTTCAATTGTCTTCCCAAAAGGCTATAAAAAAGCCACACAAAAGCACCGAGCTTTTACTTCTTATGTCTCCCCTTAAAATCCCATAAATACAACTCCATCAAACACACCGCTTTCTTCTTATTCTCAACTCTACAATCTCTCTCTTCCAAACTTTCAGTCCTAAAGTGGCCGGAAAATCAAACTTTCCGGTGGGGTTTGTTCAATCTTTTTTCCTTCGTATAAAAATGGGTTGATTTGTTCTTCTAAAAAGACCCTCTTTTTACCTTTCAAAAACACAAAAGACTCCATTTTTATTTTTCATCTTCTTGCTTGTAAAACCAAAAATGATCAGTGGCAGTGACCTCTACCATGTGCTCACAGCCGTGGTTCCTCTCTATGTAGCCATGATCTTAGCATATGGTTCAGTGAAATGGTGGAAAATCTTCAGTCCAGACCAGTGCTCAGGCATCAACAGATTCGTTGCTCTGTTTGCTGTTCCACTTCTCTCTTTCCACTTCATATCCACAAACAACCCTTATGAAATGAACTACAGGTTCATTGCTGCAGACACTCTCCAGAAAATCATCGTCCTTTTTGTTCTAGCAATCTGGTCTAGAACAAGCTCCAGAGGCTCACTTGAATGGTCCATAACTCTCTTCTCTCTCTCAACTTTGCCCAACACTCTTGTTATGGGTATTCCTCTGTTAAAGGGCATGTATGGAGACGATTCTGGTACCTTAATGGTCCAAATAGTGGTTCTTCAATGTATAATTTGGTATACATTGATGTTATTTCTCTTTGAATACAGAGGAGCTAGACTCTTAATTGCAGAACAGTTTCCAGACACTGCTGGGTCAATTATTTCTTTCAGAGTTGACTCTGATATCATCTCTTTAGACGGTAAAGAGCCATTGCAAACTGATGCAGAGGTTGGTGAAGATGGGAAACTTCACGTGACTGTAAGGAAATCAACAAGTTCTAGATCAGAAATCTTCTCTAGAAGATCACACGGTCCAAATTCAGGGGTTTCGTTGACTCCAAGACCATCTAATTTGACCAATGCCGAGATTTACTCTCTACAGTCTTCAAGGAACCCAACACCAAGAGGGTCTAGTTTTAATCACACTGATTTCTATTCCATGGTTAATGGAAAGAACATGAACAGTGTTAGTCCCAGACAATCAAATTTTGGTAACTTGGGTTTTGATGAAGAGAATAATGCAATGGGTGTGTTTGGCAATAATGTTAATAGACCCAATGGGGCCACTTATCCAGCTCCAACAACTGCCGGAATATTCTCTCCGGTGGCCGGACCTGGTGTGAAAAAGAAGGCTAATGGAGCTGAAAATGGCAAAGATTTGCACATGTTTGTTTGGAGTTCTAGTGCTTCTCCTGTATCAGAAGGTGGGATTCATGTGTTCAGAGGTGGAGCTGATTATGGGAACGATCTTGCTGGCCTACCACATCAAAAGGGTATAATAAAACACTCATCTTTCAAACCATTAGTTGCTTATTTTTGTTGTTTCAATAAAAAGCCATTTTTTTTGGAGTTTTGTGACAGTCTTTGTTTATTGTTGTTATTCGATTGGAGAGGTTGCTTATTTAATTTTTATGTTGCGGGGAAATGGGGTTTGTTGGTTTTTTTGTTTCTTATTATTATTTCATTGTGTTTTCGATTTGCATTATATGGTATGCCATTTTTGGAATTTTGTGTCTTTGTGAGTGATTCCTCTGTTTTGTGTTTCTCATATGTTGAATTGTAACTGGTCTGTTTTTGTAGTTTATGATGAGTTTGGTAGAGATGAATTTAGTTTTTCATGTTGCGGATTTTACTTATAATGTTTAAGCCATTTATTGGAGTGTTGTGTTTGTCTTTGTTTATTGTTGCTATTGATTGGAGAGGTTGCTTAATTTATTTTTATGTTGCGGTGAAATGGGATTTGTTGGATTTTGTTTCTTATTATTATATGGTATGTGATTTTTGGAATTTTGTTGCATTACTCTGTTTCCTCTTTCGAAGGCTGAATTTTGTAACTGGTCTGTTTGTTTATTGTTATGTAGATTATGATGAATTTGGTAGAGATGAATTCAGTTTTGGTAACCGATCAGTTCCGAATGGGGTTGAACATGAAGGACCTGTGCTTTCGAAGCTAGGTTCCAGCTCCACGGCGGAGCTCCACCCTAAATCTGCTGCTCATGATGATGCCAAACCAACTGCTATGCCTCCGGCCAGCGTTATGACCAGACTCATTCTGATAATGGTTTGGCGAAAACTCATCAGGAATCCCAATACTTACTCCAGCTTAATTGGTCTCACTTGGTCTCTAGTGTCATTCAGGTATGTGAAATTTTGTTTATCATTTCAATTTGTGGCATTTGTTTTGTTTGATATGTAAATCTTCAAATTTGGCTGATTTTGTAGGTGGCATGTTGAGATGCCTGCGATAGTTGCTGGTTCCATAGCTATTCTCTCCAATGCAGGTCTTGGAATGGCTATGTTTAGTCTTGGTATGTCGACTATCGAATTCTATTCAAGTATTGATTGATTGATGACTATATTATTGTGGCTTGATCCACTATGGAACTTTGTTATTGGATTATTGCAGGTTTGTTCATGGCATTGCAGCCTAGGATCATCGCTTGTGGAAATTCAGTTGCTGCATTTACCATGTCTGTTCGATTCCTAACAGGTCCTGCTGTCATGGCTGCTGCCTCAATTGCTGTTGGACTACGGGGAGTTCTATTGCACATCGCCATAGTGCAGGTACGTAGGAGTTCAAAACCACTAAATCATACATACATACATACATGACGCGGCTTGTTTAAACGATACTTGTTTGAATTTTCAGGCGGCTCTTCCACAAGGGATTGTGCCTTTTGTCTTTGCCAAGGAGTACAATGTTCATCCAGACATATTGAGCACCGGGTTCGTACCAGACTTACCATTCACATATATATTATAAGCATGGACATTATCAATATGTTACTAATACTTGATTGTGTTTTTAATAAAAATGTTGTTGCAGGGTCATATTTGGGATGCTAATAGCACTTCCTATCACTCTTGTATACTACATCTTGCTTGGACTTTGAAGAAGAAGACTAGTTGCAGTAGTAGTAATATCACCAACCCATTTTGGAGATGGGGTTTTTATTTTTTGGGGGACTTCTCTAACAAGAAAGAATATAATAGAGAAGAAGAAGAATTGAAAGCAAGTTTGGTTCACTTCACAGGCAAAGAGAGAAGAAGAAGAAGAAGAAGAAGAAGAAGAATTATTTAAAACAAAACAGTTGGTGGGGGGAACTAGAAATTTTTTGTTGTCTTTAATGCCTTCTTTATTATTCATTGTTGTTCCTCATCGGAGGCTTGTTGTGATCAATCTAGTAGTGTAGCTTTTTAGGTTTTTTTTTTTTTGTTCTCTTCTTATGTAGAAAGTGAAACCTGTTTTCCTCTGTTTACTTGAATGGGTTAATATTAAAAACCTCCCCACCTTTGAACTATTATTTGATGTATAGTTATAAATGCTTTTATTTTAGAAACCACCCCTATAAATTAACACTGTTAACATTCTGTTTGTGTTGACCGAGTTTGACTATTAAAAAGTCTAAACTATCAATATTTAAATTAATAATACCCTCATTCCATTATTTTGTTATTTTTAGGGATTAAATTGTCCACAAAACAACTTCTCTTTTGTAAGTTAACATTCTCACATTTTGTAACAGTTTATTAATTTATTTGGTAAAAAGTATGAGGGTATAATAGTCAATTCATACAATTGAAGCTTAAATAGAGATATTTTTAGACTTTTTAACGGTTAAACTCAGTCAACACAAATGGAATGCTAACGGTGTTAGTCTATAGGAGAGATTTCTAAAATAAAAGTATTTATAACTATACATCTAATAATAGTTCAAAGGTGAGGGGAGGTTTATAATATTAACCCTACTTGAATCTTTTTTAACCTTTTCAAGTCAAAAAGATTATATATATGACCTAATTGGAATCTCTATGCAGGAAAGTAGTAGATGAAAAGTGGTATTTTCTGGGAAACCAAACAGTAGCTTTTAGGCCAAAAGGGTTTTTTGTAGGGTAGGGTAACCCAGCTGTAAACACATTGTTAGGATCTGTTCCACACTTCCACTAGCTACATTGAAAAAAGAAGCCATTTTAATGAAATATGTTTGTAGGGTATGCTTGACTTGTAGGCCTACTTCTGGTCTAATGTCGGCTTGTTGGTTAATCTCTGAAGACCTGACCGAGTGACCGACCCTCATAACAACGACAGAGCCACTTCCAAAGTTCCTATTCCAAAAACAACGACAATATCTGGTTCTTTATCAGAAATTTCAAATTTTTTTTTTTTTTTTTGTTTTTCATCCAAGGCAAATATTTCAATATTAGGTCATTTGATGACTAAAGTCACTAGATCCCACAATGTTATGTGACATAGACATCTCATCGTTTTGTTTAAAGTTTACAAGTCCAGGCATGCAGTCTGAAGCAGAAGAACCTTTCTCTCCATCCAATAGAATTTAGAAAAAGGTATGAAAATCTAAATTTGTAATTTTATCATCTAATCATGTCTTTATTATTAATTAAAGGGAGTTAACTTTTCATATTTTTTTAGTACGGATATTGTCACCCATAAATAGAGATGCATGTTTGGGGAATGGGGAAGAATATAGGTTACCCCTCCCCCCCCCATCCCCATCCCCATCCCCATCCCCATTTCCCAGACCCTTCCCCTCCCATTTCTTCATTTGGGGAAAATGGGGATGGGGAATTTTTGGGGGACCTATATCCATCCCCATCCCCATCACCAATTCCCCATTTTTCCAGTTTTTCCCCGTTTTTCCCCATTTCCCTATTTCCCCCGTTTCCCCCATTCCCCAATTTCCCCATTTGACTAAAAATTATAAATTAAACTAAAAAAAAAAAAACATTTCAATAATAATAATAATAATAAAAAACAAATTAAAGAGTAAATATATATATATACTTAGGGAGTTAGAGTTTTCAAAGAATAAAAAAAATTAAAAATATATATTATAATTATATTTATATATGTTTGGGGGAAATGAGGAAATGAGGATGGGGGACCTCTCCCCCATCCCCATCCCCATCCCCATCCCCATTTCAATATAATTGTGGGGAAAATGGGGAAATGGGGATGGGGAGGGGGAGGGGTCCTCCCATCCCCATCCCCATCCCCATTTCAATTTGGGGATGATTTTCATCCCCATCCCTCCCAATTTCCCCATTTCCCCCCAAAAAAATATCCCCAAATGGGGATGGGGATGGGGATGGGGATGCAGGGAATTGAGGCCCCAGGGGAAAATATGCATCTCTACCCATAAATATGATAAGCACACCTATATTTATAAGTACAGATTTATTTAAAATTTAAAATTAAATTATTACTCGAAGCACCTATCATAATACCAATAATACCTCCTTTCAAAAAAAAAAAAAAACATAATATCAATAATACCCTTATTTATATGAATGTATTTATTTTAATACATTTTATTTATAGACCCTCTTAAATTGTTAAAATACCAAATTTCACAAATGATAAATTCTTAAGTTCTTCAGGCTCGAAAACATAAATAAAAACAAAATTAATCTTTTGATATAATGCAAGGCTTGATATTGTAAATGCATGAGAACTCAGTAAGAAAAAAAAAAAGGAAGGGAAAAGACAAACATAATAAAAAAATAGCAATGAAGAAATAGGGTTCTCCTAAAAAAAAAAAAAAAAAAGAGTTCTTCTAAGTTTTTAGAAAAAAAAATAAATCAAAAAAGTTCATATCAATTTTAAACAAACAAAAAAATCTTCCTTCAAAAGTCTTAGGATATATATATATATATATATATATATATATATATTGGATCATCTCTTGCATATTATGTTATTTAACAAGAAAAGCTTAGAATATGATCTAGCGCTAATTATTTCTAAATTAGAGTTTATCATAAGTTAGTTTATCATAAGTTTTTTTTTTTCTTTATTTTTTTTTTATTTTAATAAAGAGATATAGTCTAAGATATGG
The DNA here is from genome assembly GCA_030490815.1 of Acer saccharum. Lineage (NCBI taxonomy): Eukaryota > Viridiplantae > Streptophyta > Magnoliopsida > Sapindales > Sapindaceae > Acer > Acer saccharum. The sequence goes on from CM059866.1 coordinate 50,906,311, forward strand.
GTGTAATTAAGGGGTGTACAAATTATTATGTTTATATTTAATTAAACTAATTTGTCCATATTGGTAAATTTCTATTAGGATATTTTTATAATTAATTATTTTTTATTAAAATATGGGTGTGATAATCATATTTATAGGTGGCAATATCGACATCTATTTTTTTTTTTTTTTTTTTTCCTTTCTCGATATTTGGATAAATGGCAATTGCATAATTGTTTGTTAAAAGTTCTAGATCTGAGAGAAGAGAAAGATACTAATATATGATTGTTCAAACAAACATTTAAAAGTTTTGATTTTAGCCCTACATTTGAAATCAAAATTTCAATATCTATAATTTATCTACACTAATTCAAGTTGAGACAATGCAATATTATTTAAATTTAAGTGAAAATTGTGAAAGAATTTGACACCAATCTAGTTAGGGGTCATACAAGCACTGCATGATAGATTAAATTTATTAGGCACTAAACCCCCTGAACTATCACTTATTGGCAATCCTTTGGGTCATATAATCTATCATGCAGTGCTTGTATGACCCCTAACTAGATTGGTGTCAAATTCTTTCACAATTTTCACTTAAATTTAAATAATATTGAACTATCACTTATTAGCAATTCTTTGGGTTTTTTCCCCCCCTGAGGGGGCATCTTTAGTCTTGATTTGTTAATAAGTGATAGTTCAGGGGGTTTAGTGCCTAATAAAATAGTTTAGGGGGCAACATACAAAAGCTGGTATAGTCTAAAGGGGATTTGTGCCAATTACTCTATATTATAATACCTACATAAATATAACCATACATGTTGATAAAAGTCTTACATGACAGCATCGCAAAAAGAGAGTGTATGGCTACATCACTGGAAGAAATTTACACTTTTTTTTTTTAAATTTTTTAATTTTTAATTCATTTTATTTTATTTTTATTTTTTTAATATTACAATAATTCGGGTTTTATGGTTTTTTTTTTGGACAATATTTATTAATCCAAGACCCAGTATTTTTTTTGAAAACTTTCGTCATTGGTAGAATTCGAGCCGTTGACCTAGGAGTCATTTACCCAAACCCCAAACTCGTCAATCTACCGGTTGAACTACACCTCTGTTGGCAAATTTACACACATTCTGATAAAAAAACACTGCATCAGAGAGATAAATCAAGCTCTATATAGTGATAAATATACTTAGTTGAACTTGAACCCATAATCAACACCATGAAAGGGAATGCCTTTTTTACTCGGCTATAAGTGATTGCACATAACTTTTTTTATATACATATTTTTAATTAAGTTTTAAAGATAATTGGATTTGTCCTAAGTCCTAACATTGGTTTAGAATAAACACATGGTTAAATGTTAAATTCTAGATTTAAATATAAAAAATTTGAATTGATTTATTTTATTATAATTTATAATTATTCTATTTTATTAACAAATTATTGTAAATTAATTTAGTTTATTTTATAATAATACATGATTATATTTTATAAAATTGACTTATAAGAATTATATTACCTTAGAAAATGATATTTAATAATCATGTTTTATCATAAAATGATTTATTTTATATATATATATATTTTTTATTCATATAAAAGTTAAAATCTATTTATTTTAATAAAAAATAGTTTAAAATAATTATATCTAACACAAAATATAAAATCAATCCAACCATATTCAATCAAAATTTCCTATAAAATATAAACAGTACCATTTTTAGTTCAACTCCATGATGTATCAAATACAAGATATTATATATACTTATCTCAATCCAATCAAATTGCATTCAAATCTAGTCTCTTAAAATAGTTCAATCTAGTCCAAGACATTAAAGTTGATATAATTTCATCCTTTACGACCGTTTCTGGATGGAGGAGTTCCCTCCTTGTGTCAGAAATGCTGTCCAGTTGGATTTGCTTGCATAGGCTCCAGCTACTGGGTTTGTCTTTTCGTTTCCGGTTTGTATGTTGCTTCAAAAAAAAAAAAAAAAAAAAAAAAATACAAATATATGTGAGTAAGAATTTTTGTTTTAACCTCTACATTTTTATCTCTGTCTTAGTTTAAACTTTAATGCTTTCATTTTTAATTGGTTTAATCTTTTATATATATATATATATATATATATATATCACATGTGGTGCGATAATTCGAATATTGGACATTAACAATGAATGAATACCATTCAACCATCAAGCTACATTAAACAGTTGATTAATTTAGTCTTCTAAAATAAGTATACAGATAAAACTATATATCTCAAATAAAATTTTGCTTTAAGTTGCACGATTCTATTGTTCAAACATGTGAGATGGTCGTGCTCTATAACCGACTATGACATATTTTGAAGAAACCAAAAATTCGAGAAAAATCAGTATCTCCATATTGTTAACACATACTAATACATAATGTGGAAATGGTGGGGAAATAATCGTTGGTGATACGTAATTGTTGGGAATTAACTCATCTTATTATTATTATTATTATTATTATCGATAGCAAGCTCTAATTTATACAAGAATTTCAGATAAAAATACATAAAAGATTAATCCAATCTAATAATTAACAATCTATTCGAAATTGAAAATTAAAACTAACTTTTTCTTTTTTGTGATGGACTGATGGTAAGAGTTGATGACAAGGAAGGTAAGTGATAACAGTAAAGAAGATTTGGTTTAGACGATGAGTACGTAAATCAAAGTGTGATACTGTGAGGAGATGAAAACCCAATGGAGAAGCGGAGAAACAAATGATGAACATCATTTCAAATCAATGAAAAGCCGTAGTTTCAGAAGAAGCATGCTTGATTTATGGGTCAAATGATAATTAATAACTATTGCTAGAGACACAGCAAACCCTAACTAGTACTAGTGACTAGTGGTTTTATTATGTATGTGCAAGGCTGCAAGCAAGCGTCACCAATCTCAATCAAAAGCAGACAACTTTCTGTCTGTTCTTTGCTTATTAATATCATTAGAAATATCATTAGTGCTTCTTGCTTTTCGGTTTAGAATAGACTATCTCCATTTCTTATGTTGATCGTCATCTAATAAGTGCCCTTCAACTTTTCTTCTCTTTTTTCCTTTACAACAGACTAATTTATTTGTTTTTTTTACAAAGAAAATTTTAATTATTATGTTGATGTGACCTTAGTGACTATAATGATGAAACCACCTTTTTTTTTTTTTAAATTTTTTTATTTTTTATTTTCTTCGAATCATATAACTTAAAAGAATGTGGAGCTAGCATATGTTTGATGTTTCTGTTGGTCACAAGCTTTCTCGAAGAAGGGTACTGGTTTTTTCACTTTTATGTGGAGAACATGAAGAATTTTTTGGACAAATATGTGAGAGGGACTGGTTTCAGTCACATCATACTGACTTGAATCACTTGATTCAAAATGGAAGAGCAAACCAAACCCTAGGGCCTAGACTAGTGCAATATGGATTTGGACCAACTATTCTCTTTCACAAAGTAAAGAAAGGGGTTCCGCTACTATACGCACATAGGTATGGTAGTATCAAAATATGAAAACCACTTAAGTTTAAATTCGAAAACTATTTAAATTTTTAGGAACCATTTTTACATTAAAATCAACTAAAAAGTAGATCCTGATTTTTTGTGCTACCATACTCATGTGGATATAATAGCCAGACCCCTAAAAAGGACATATAACCGCTATCACGATGTTTGAACCCAAAGTATGTATATTATTCGAACCATATCAACGAGTCCTACAAAAGTTTCGGGAATCTTACTTTTTCATTTTTTCCATTTTAGGTATGTTTTAGCAATTTCATTGTTTTTCAACAAATTTTGTTTCTTTGAGTTTGTTTAGGATTGGTCCATTTGGTTTTGGAAATAACTCAAATTTTCCTTTTCCGGTAAGTTTTGAGTTTTTCCCGTTTCAGTGAATTTATAAATCATGATTCATGAATACTATAGGAGTCGGTTTGTTTTCTATTTAATCAAAAGTCATAATAACTATTTGTATTTATAAAGAATATAAATACATTTTCTTTTTTCCTGTGTTTTTAGATTCAAACATTAAAACATACTATAAATGCATTTGTATCCAACTTTTTAATAATTAATTTTAAATCATGAACCAAATGTCTACTAAGTTTAATTTACATGGTAATATTTTATCTCCTTTTCTTTTTATCCAACAATACAATCAAGTTGTATATTACAAACATTGAACAACTGGGGTAAATTGATCCAATAGTGATCGATGAATTTTCATAATTTGCGGTTACAAATCAAACTCCTTTTGGTCTTTTGGTCGAGCTCAAATATGCAATTAAAAAAAAAAAAAAACAACAGAATATATAATTGATTGAGTTTGCATGTAATGTCCAAGTGCTTTAATAAGTCATGATAGGTTGGAGTTACTTTTAAAGTAAAACATGATGAGTCACAATGTCTTAAGAGAAATTAATAAATAAAAAAGAAAAGTTAAACATTGAAGTACTGATCTTCAAAGTTCAAAGTGGATGATAATTCATAATTCATAAAATGTAAAGAAAAGTGAAGGGCTTTCGGTGCTATGAGTTCAAACACAAAAGGCACACCATGTTTTGTCAACTATTCTACACAACAACTACTGAATTTCTGCAATCTTTCTATTAATTTATTATTATTTTCTCAATTAAATGTCAAAAGATATGACCTAACTTTATCAGAATAATACTATTACACAATGTGTTCCATGTCCTAACATCTCACTTTCCATTTCTTAACTATATCATCAAATGATCGCAGCTTAACTTTTTTGTTCTTTTTTTGGATTAATCAAGCAAAGCACCATAGTTTTGCACAAACTCTTGCAAAAAATTTCAACGAAAAGGCCATTAAGGAATCTTTATTTCAAAGTTTGTGAAAGTTTTTGATTTTTAACTATTGATTATTGAGAGTTTTTTAATGTACAATTATTTTCTTCTATACATGGTCCATATATCAAAAGTCAGTTGTTGATTTTGCTGTATCCACTAATAGTTTTTTATTTTAACTGATGTTGATAGACAATGACGAGGGAACAAGCATCTGGTGTGCAAGGACTCAAACCAAGGTACGACGATTCAAACTAGAGATATTATCAGACTGAACAAACTACCTTTTACCATCAAAACACAGTGGTGCCGGAAATGTTAGTATGTTACATTGATGATATAATTATAATTAAGCTTTGAATGAGAAAAGTCAGCCGTTCTTCTGTTAGGGTTTTTCAAATACTGTAAAACTGTTTCTCAAAGAAGTATTACCCTTGATATGGGCTACATTTCGGCCGGTCTAAATAACAACAGTAATGCTATTAACTTATTAGCACCCCACTAGTTTTCTTACCCGACCCCGTTCTTAATATTTATTAATTAGAGTGGTGATTTTTACATCCCTCCAAAACCGTATGTACACCCTAAATTAGCAATTTTTTTAAAACTCTAATAATGCTCTTGAATCAAACTAATAAATGTTGTGATAATATGGACTTATCACTACCTAGATAATTATTTGTTATTATCTTGTAATTTAAGAGATATCAATTGTAGAGATAATCCTCCATATGACTATTCATAGGTCTATTATGTAATCATTCATGCGAATCAATAAGATTGATTGAAATGCTTTCTTCCTCTATTTTCTCTCTTGCTTAGCAGTTTATTTTATATTATTGCTTTTAGACTCCAAATTTATAACACGATATCAGCACGAAGTTAGAGTGATAAGGAGAAGAATTCCTTCATATAACTTGTTGCTTTATAATATTGATTCAATTAATCTTATGAGTATGCTCTGTGGATTTTGCCATTAATTTGGATATTCCGCATCCAAAAATAAGATTAGTATCAATGAACTTATTTCTGGTTCCATAATTTTATGTAATCTCTTCTTCTAGTTTTCTTATTTATATTATACATGAATCCTTTTTCAAAGAAAAAGGACTGTACATTTATTTAGCAACCAAAAGTTTGCAAACATGAAAATTAGAACTAGAATTTCTTGATTAAAAAAAAAAAAAAAAAATCAGAACCAGAAGTTCTTGATTCGAAAAAAAAAAAAAAAATAGAACCAGAAGTTCTTGATTCGAAAAAAAAAAAAGAAATTAGAACCATAAATTCCTTATTCGAACAAAAAAACAGAAGTAGTAGTTCTTTTTCGAAAAAAAAAGAAAAATAGAAATTAGAACCAGAAGTTCTTGATTTAAAAAAAAAGAAAGAAATCATACTAAGAAGTTCTTGATTAAAAAAAAAGAAAGAAATCAGTAGGGGTGGGCAAAAAACCAATAAACCGAACCGAACCAATCCAATCGGTTTTTTTCCGGTTTTCTTATGTTAGTCGGTTTAGTTCAGTTCATTTTTTTGAAAACCATTGGATCAGCTTTTTTTCTTGGTTCGCTATCCTAAACCGGAAAACCAAACCGAGATCCAATTTATATATAAAAAAAACCCTAGTTTAATGTTCAATAGTCCATGAAACTATAAAACAATGAAATCACATAATATATATTTTTTTTCTTTGTTTCTTTTGCTAAATATTATTTTAAATCACATAATACATAATATATATATATATATATATATTCTTTGTTTGTTTTGTTAAATATTATTTTAAATCACTATTATTTTCAATTTCTTCAAGCCCATAATTTAATTTGGTCAAAGGCCCAAAAAGATTAAAACATGAAAATATGTGTACTAATTAAAGCCCATGAATTTGGCCCAGTAGGACCAAAATCGAAAAAACCGAACCAGTCCAATTCGGTTAGTTTTTTATCGATTGACATTTGTAAATTTTATTGGATCGGTTCATATTTCAGAAACCAAACTTTATTGGTTCTATTGAAAAATAAACCGATCCATTAAATGCCCACCACCCCTAGAAATCAGAACCAAAAGTTCTTGATTCGAAAAAACAAAATCAGAACCTGAAGTTCTTGATTCAAAAAAAAAAAAAATCAGAACCAGAAATTCTTGATTTGAAAAAAAAAAAAAAAATCAGAACTAGAAGTGTTTGATTCGAAAAATCAAAACCAGAAGTTCTTTATTAGAAAATTTATTTGGAACAAATGTTCTAGTATTCTAGTTTATTTAGAACCTAGAAGTTCTAAATTATATACTGAAGTAAAGAAAAGAAAAAGAAAACCGAAACGACGACAATTCGGATCCAAACTTTGTTAAAGTGAAATCACTTTGATTAGATTATGTTGACAAATAGCATCCATAATGGGATGATTTTAATTGAATTAAAATCACTATTGCCCATGCAATTATTACATAGAAAAGCCATGTGCTAGCCGGCATGGATGATGATGCACACAATGTATATTGGTTAAACAAAAAGCGTGTTGTGCGTGGAAAATAACCAGAGACAAACAATACAAAGATAGGAAAACATAAGCAGGTGGAGAAAAATTAATATAGAAATTTTCTTCTCCGCGATGATACAACTCTGTGTAAGGATTCTGCTCCTGTAACTCGGATTACCGATGAATGGTATGAAATCCGAAACTTTAATTTATATGTCGAATATCAATATTTTATGATGAAGGCATGCAAAATTACTTTGATTAATTTAGAATCATGATTCATTCGTATTGCTTTAATCATTATCTTTATTTATGTCTAATTATTTTATTATGATCACTAATTAGAATATGAAGTTCTATATTTCAAATTAATTGGACGAGAACCCGAAGTTTTGTAGGTCAATTTAATCAGGACATGAAGTCCTAGATTTTAATTTAATCAAAGAGAACCTGAAGTTTTGTATTCCAATATTTAATTGGAATCTGAAGTTCTAAATTCTAAATTTAATGAATCAGAACTTAAAGTCTGGATTCCCCTTTAATAAATTAGAACTTGAAGTTTGGATTTCAATTTAATTAATCAAAACTTGAAGTTCTGATTTCCAATATAATTATTTAGAACTTAAAGTTCTGGATTCCAAAATAATTAACATGTTCTTGTTGCCAATATAATTAATCAGAACCCGAAGAGGTCTGGATTCCAATAGAATTATTCAGAACCTGAAGTTATGAATCTAATTAGTTGTGATTTATTATTTGAAAATAATAATTTAAATCTCGATAAACATGAACTCTTGAGTTCCGATTATATTTGGTTTATATTAGAATTTGGCGACCGTGATGGGCATTGTTTTCAAATTGAAAACAATCAGCTGCATAAGCAGTTAATCAGTTATGATTTGATGAATTGGTCATACAGTTACACAAACATATAATATTGTGTATATGGCCAATAAACATAAGGGGTAATTGCACAAATGTCCCCTGAGATTTGATAAAATTACACGAATATGGCAGTTTTGAATATATACACACAAACTTCCCCTGACTTTTGTAAAATGTTGCAGAGACATTCCCTACCGTTAACTTTATATTGTTAACTCCTAACAGCTGAGGGCAATATTATCCTTTTCACTAGATTAATTTTTAAAAGATATAATTTATTATTTTAATTTTTTTTTAAAAAGAAAAATAAATAAATATGGAAAATTCTCATTTTATTTTCATTTTTTAAAATAACTAAAAATATAATTTTTTTCTAAAAATCAAATAATTAATAAATTAATTAAAATCTTCATCTACTTTGTCTAGGAAAAATGGAAAAAAAAAAAAAAATCATCAAACCTCACCATTGGAAAATATATTCTTAATTTTCTAACAGGAAAACAAATCATCACACATAACCCAACCCTTCATCAATCCATAAAACAAAGAAAATAAAAAAGATTCATCTTCATCAATCGACAAAACAAAAAAAACAAAAAATTGTCTTCATCAATCCACAAAAAAAAAAAAAAAAAAGAAAAAAAAAAGAAAAAAAAAAAGAAAAAAAAAAAAGAAAAAACCTTCATCTTCCTCAACTTCCACACCATATCTTCTTCATCAATTCCACAAAAAATATTTTCATTTCTCCATCTTTTTTCATTCACAACTAAATCCAACACAATACAAACACCACAATCATCATCCAACCTCATCTTCATTAGATCCACCAAAATAAGAAAAAAAAAATTAAAAAATTATACTGCTTTATCAAGAACAGTCTAGTAAGAGATGGAGTTCTTCACGGGTTCCGTTCGTCGTTTCTGGTGAGCAGATCTATGGTATTGATGGTTGTGCTTGGTTGTTCGGCGACTGGCGAAGCATTCTACGTCCGTGGTGACGGCTAACTCACGGCGGCGGACGTTGGCACACCAGTCAACGCACAGTGGGTTGGATGTGATCTGGGCTAGCTAGTCTCCATCTCTCCATCAAGAAGATTTTTTGATTTTATTATAATTTATGTAGATGGTTGGATGATATTTGATGATTGTTAGATTTTTGTGGTGTTTTCATTGTTTGTGTTGTGTATGTAATTTGTTGAGTGAATTTGGATGAGATGAAGATAATTGAATTTTTTTTTTTTTTTTTCATGATCTTAGTCTTTTTTTCACAGATTTTTCTAGACTTTTTTTTTTGTTTAAATATTTTATTTTTATATTTTAATTTTTTTTCTTTTTAAAAAATAAAATAAGGGTATTTTAGACTTTTTATACCTTTGACCATTGACTTTTATAAGTTAATGGATCCCAACTAACTGTAAGGGATGTTTGTGCAACATTTATCAGTTGTCGGGTAGGTTTTCTGTCAATATACTCAAAATTGACATATCCGCGTAATTATCTCAAATGTCAAGGGATGTTTGTGCTATTACCCCTAAACACATAATGATATGTACGTGTTGCATGTGAATGTGTGTTCAATGAATGCCACAATAAAAACATATGGTGAGTATGCATATAGGTGAAAAAAAAGGGTGGTGTACTGGTGTGTGTGTTGTGGTCCATGTGTAAGGGTAATACACATAGACAATAACAGTGTGTGCAAAGTGTGCAACATTGTATACCAGAATACAACACAAACACAGAAGAATACAACACAAACACAGAAGAATACAACGGAACACAAGGGGTACAAGTGGAATAAATAATTTTTCTCTCCTCTTTTACTAGAATACTGTGGGTTTTTGCATTGTGATTAGAGGAAGTTTTTCGAATTCGTGATTAACTTCTAACTAGGGATACAATCCGCAAATGATTCAATTTTAGCCTTAAAATTCGAATTCTCGGTGAACGGTATGTAATCCGTAAACATTTTTGTTTTATATATAGAAAACCAACAATATTTATTTTCTTTTATATATTATATATATCACCTTGGTTAATTATCTTATATTCATTACGATTCATTGTTAATTGTGTTCATTTCATCCTTATTATTTGCTTGAAGAATTTAAAAACCTATATTTTATGGTAAACGATCTATTTATTATATTAGATTGCTGCGTAGATGAATCAATATGATTGAAGAGAACATCTTGATAGTCCATACCTTAAAATTGCTCATGAAGTAGCAATTTTCTATGGTTTTGATCCATAATTTTTTCTTGAAGAAACAAGATCAAGATGCATAATTGAAAATGATTAAGTGTGGATACTATATATGTCTTTTGTGTCTGAACAAAATCTATTTATCTCACCTGACTAAATTAATTGATATCATTCCTTGAAGTGAATGTTAAGTTATCAAATGGTCATTGTGATGTTTTTGGTCAATCAAAATTATTATGGCATTTGTGATCATAGTAAGAAAATCAAACCGCCATAAGTGGAATCACATAAAAAAAAAAGTAAGAAAAATGCTTACTATTGGTGGGATATGAGATGAAAATAGTGGTATACCTGAAGTATACATAAATATCATGTTGATATTTTGCCAAGTACATATAAAAGCTCCGGAAGAGATGATTGTATGTCACAAAGTGAAACACAAACTAACATATATGTGATGACCGCGATTGTTTTCTAGTGGTGCTCGCGGTTTTGTTGCCATCTTGATTGATCGCGTTTTTTGGGTTTGTCTTGGTCCGTGAATTTTCTTTTCTTGGTTGTTTGTTTTCTATTGTATTTAGGGTTGGTTTGTTTTCGCCTTTGTCTGATATTTCGTTTTGGTTTGGTGGTTCTTGTGGTTTGGAGAGTTAGGCTCTTGTGTTGCTTTGTCTAGGGTTTTTGTTGTGTTTCTCTGCTCAGTTTTAGGGTCTTGCCTGTGTTTTTCGTTCTAATAAAATCTTGACGTTCAAAAAAAAAAAAAGATCATGAAGAATCTATTTAGTTATAAAAATATATATTATAAATAAATGTTGTATCATTTTTTGCTGTCTCATGCTAGAAGCATGTAATCACATTCTTACAATTGAGTTATCATATGATCATATTAACAATATGATCAAAAATTGTCATGAACTTGAAGTTCTTCAATCTCATTATTTGAAGAAAATTGTGATGCATCAAATTACTGAAAGTAACATGGATATATATCCATTATAGAATCTACAGATTCTTTAGTGAAAGTCCCTGAAGGACAATAAGACAATATAAATTAGTCCTTGAAGGATAATATGATGGTACAATATATCCCTAGAGAATCATATAACAGTATAAATATGTCTAAAAATGACATTTTGATGGTGCAAATAAATCCATGAAAGATAACAAAATAAGGACAACAAGCAAATAAATTCACGTCGTTGGGGGGAGAATGATACAATTAAAAAAATTAACGACGTAAAATTGTAGTTGGCATGCATCATTTTTATCTTATCTTGATCCTTGTGTAAATCACATGAACTAAAGTTCAAAGGATCATTCATTTGCAAATTGCATATTCGAATGAATTTATTTTTATTAATTGCCAATATATATATTCACCCGGGTGATTGTTTCTGAAGAACAATTTATGTAAACGGCAACAGATAAATTATTCGTTGCACACTAGAAGTGTGATATGTAACTCGTATTCAAAATTTATTATTCCCTAAAGCAAATATGAAAGATCATGATTCATGATCATGTTAAAAATAATGCTAGAGTTATATGTAATCCTCATCATCTAAACAAAGACCCTTGAAGAGACAAAAACCTTTTTAAGGAGGTACAAAGTAATGAAATGTAATCCCTCCCTATAAGACTCATAAATTAAAGAGATCTCAATTGCCTATACAAAGGCACATATACTGAAAGTATATAAATATTACAGTTCCCCTCTGTAGAAGTTTACAATAGCCCTTGAAAAGGCATGTGTACGGTAAACTAAATATTGAGATCTTCTATAATGTTGCTTTGCAAATTATGAAATAATGAGGACCTTGAACCACAAATTGTAGATGAATGTCGACATAAAACTATTGTCCAAAACGTAGAGCTATATATATTTAAAAAATTTGAAATATTTTTGGACATATAGTGTAGGCGCTTGAAGACGTCAAACGTTTTTGTTAAAACAATTATTCGTACGAAAATTAAGATAAGATTATGAGATATAACTTATATCTCGAAACAAAGGGTTTAATGTAGAAACCCACTATTAATTAGATGTAAATATTTTGTTGCATAAATAATATTTCTATGATTAGAATCCTTGAAGGATTCAAAATGCATGAAGTATATAATTCAAATTCTCATAAATTTTGTTCAATAAAGTTGCAATTATTAACTTTTACATGGTTTAAAGCAATTCGGAAGAATGTGCTATGATCGTCTTAGTGAAGACCTCATAAAGAAGGATATACTAAAAATATTATATACTTCATGTGTATTCATCGGAATTCGAATTTGCAATTGTAGCAGTATATGTCGATGACATGAATTTAATTGGGACTCCTAAAGAGTTTCTAAAACCGATGAATATTTAAAATGAGAATTTGAGATAAAAGTTTTTGGGAAAATAATGCATTGCCCGGAGATTGAGCATAATGGAATACTTTTCCATCAATCTATTTATATTAAAAGATTATGAAAAGATTCAATATAGATAAGTCTTATCCTTTCAATACCTCAATGGTTGTCCGGTCTATAGATCTTAAGAAAGATCCATTCCGACTTAAAGATAATGATGAAATGATACTTTGACCAGAAGTACCATATCTTATTGGTGCACAATACACAAGATATATCACAAAAGTACTTCTACACTCCAAGAAAGTTGGTATATGACATTAGTATGTGTCAACTTTGACAACTACAAGACTCATAACATAGTATTTTTCAAGGGGAGTATTCTTCGCTTTGGACATATATGCACTATACTCTTTTTCCCTTGAGATTTTGTCTCACTGGATTTTTCTATCGAGGTTTTTAATGAGGCAGTATTTAAGCATGTCTAATATATTTTTCATAAGCTTAGAGGGTTTTATCACGGTGACATACGTTCAAGGGGGAGTGTTGTGATAATATGGACTTATCATTACCTAGATAATTATCTGTTAGTATCTTGTAATTTAAGAGATACCAGTTGTAGAGATAATCCTTCATATGGCTATTTATAGGTCTATTATGTCATCATTCATGCGAATCAATAAGATTGATTGAAATGCTTTCTTCCTCTATTCTCTCTCTTGCTTAGCAGTTTATTTTATGTTCTTGCTTTTAAACTCCGAATTTATCACAATAAAAGGATTAACATAATTATAAATGCAACTCATCTATTATATTAATATAATATTTAACATTTTGAACATATACAATATCTTTTGATAGACATATTTACTTTTTTTTTTTTTTTTCAAGAATCTGTAAATAATCAGGATATTTTAGTTGATTGAAAAAATATATATAAATAGATATCAAGAAGCTCCAAAGTAAATTTTAAAGTAATAAAAAAAAAAAAAAAAAAAAAAAAAAAGCTTAATAAGAATAGACGGACAAGCTAAAAGAGCATTCTTTGCTCAGCAAAGGTCCCAGGCAATCCAAGTGTTTTTCTGTGCTAGGATTGTTTGCATAGCAGATAAGGAGCATCGAAATAAAGATCATATAGTTTAAATTAAATAGTGTTATTTAAATTAAATTATTAAATAACTATTATAAAATAGTTTTAAAAATAAGTTAAATAAAAAATTAATAAAAAAAGGAGGCGTGTTGGGAGTTGGGACTCCCATGCTTTTCATTTTCATTTTATTTCAATTATTTTATAATTTATTAGTTTATGTAGTTAATCAAAGACTAAAATAAAGGATATTTTTTGTAATACATGGGGTGGCTTTACAATCTATAACATTTAAACAAAATTAAAGGAGGTGTACATATAAATAGCGGTTCACATACGGTTTTTAAGGAGTGTAAATATCGCTACTCATTAATTAAGTAATAGTAATATTATACAACCTGAAAAAATTAACCCAAAATTCAAGTCAAATGATGTAGCAAATGAGTTGTCATCTCTACACAAATCATGGGGTGATGTGGTGAATGATATGACATAGACAAATTACTTGCCATATCATTTAGATTGAATTTTGGATTAATTTTTTGTATCGTATAGTATTACTCATTATGTAAAGGGTGACTCTATTGACAGTTTGACACCCAAAAAATTCTCACCCCTTACATATTTTAATGAATTTTTTATTACTAAAATACCGTTACAAAAAAATATTAAATTAATTTCCTTCACCCGTAAATTGAACACTCATTTTTATTATAAAACCTAATAATATATACAAAATCAAAACGAGTATTACAATAAGGAAATATAGTTTTCACATCTAATCAAGGAAAGGACTATTTTTTTTTTTTTTTTCAATCAAATAACAATAATAAAAATTAAACAAATATATTTGTATGAAACACACAAAAAACAACCTTTTTTTCACAGCACGGTTTTTTCAAAATAAGAAAGCAATAATAAAAATTATTGATGATGTTTGAAGGAAAAGAAAATGGAGATCTGGGTTCTCTAAAAAAAATTCTTTAATTGATGATGATGGAGGAAATCTTTATTTTTAATCGTTAGTTTTTTACAATTTTGTTTTTTTAAAACAATTCCAAACTAGATTTTTTTAATGAGTGGTGCTATTGATTCCAAACTATTTATGCCCCACTTAATAAATTATTTAGTATTTTTTTTTTTTCCTTTATCAAAATTACTAAAAAAGACATAACAATTTAAGAAAAAAAAAATATTTTATAAAGTAAATCTAATAAAACCTCACATTCCTTTTCTAAAAAAATAAATTTAAGAGATTGATTTTGGATTCAAATGTTTGTAAACTCTCACTGTTCATGGTAGAATTTATATAAGAATGTAAGCTAGTTTGGTTCAATTTGATTAAAAAAAAAACATTCAAATTTTATTCCCATCCGCAGTATACAAACAAAATTATCAAATTAACAAACTAAAATAAATTATTTTTTAACTCCTGAAAAAAAAAAAATATAAATCGGATAACAAACTCAAACAAATTTCATTCATGTGTCATGCTCGAGCGATGAAATTTGTACAGTAACAAATTCAAACATAATTTTTTTTATGACATTTTCATTGTCCAGTTGTTGTTGGTTTTGCCCAGATTGAGGCGTTGGGTCTTTGGTTTGGGTTGCTTTTGTTTGAGGTTCCAGGTGGCCTCTTAGGCTCGTGTTGGTGTTTCTTTTGGCTTTTATGGCTCTTGTTGAATATAATTACCATCTTTAAAAATAAAAAAAAAACCCAAAAACATTTGAACAGTAACATTCAATGTTATCTGCTTTCACGTCACTCAACTTCTCCATTTCTTGCAAGTTCAACAACCCTTCATCGTCACTACCACTCGTTCATGTCGATAGAGGAGAAGATGACGCCTGATTGAGCCAACGATTAGGTTCCATGTCTGCTGCAACGATTTCGCGAGACTGAGAGATCGATTTTGTGAGAGAAAGACTAGACCGAAGATAAAGAGATTTGAGATGGATAGAGAGATTAGAGATTGAGTGTATTAAGTTTGAAAAATAAGTAAAAAGGGAAGTTTTGAAAATAAATAAAATAAATTAATAAAAACCATTTAACTTTATTTAATTAAATCAAAATTTAAAAAAGTGGGACATAAATAGATCAGTAGGGGGTGTGCCAATAGCATCACTCTTTTTTAATAAATGTTTTAATAGAAAATGACATTATTACCCTTTTTGACATTCCGACATCTGTTAATTGTAGCAATCAAAAGGGTTAGTCAATGTATTTTCTTATAATTTTAGCAAAATTATGATCTTACTGCGCTTTCACCAAATGTCTGATACTTTATTACAATTTGCCTTAAAAAAATAAAACATTCAGGCTCGGTTGCAGCTCGACCTAGCTATAGCGTCTGAAGGGCTCTGCCTCTGGATGCTGAGAAAATGACAAATTAGATAAGTAAATGGGTGGTTCGAAAAATTGAAAATAAGTAAAGGGTATTGTTGAAATACAAGCTATTGATTTGCAGAAAGGGCAAATTATACAAATTCCCATGACATTTTACCTAATTGCATGCATATTCAACTTTTACTTATAATTGTATGATATCACTTACCATTAGCTATGCGCCATCATATTAATTAATATGACAAAATTATAATTAATTATTCATATAATACCTAATTAATTATTTATTTGAAAAAAGAATTGATGGAGGAGATATAATCTCCATATATCCATCAAATGATCTCTACCATTGAAAAATAATTTTTAAAAAATAAAGGGTAAATTGCAATCAAATACCCTAAGGCTTGATATAAAGACACAAATAATTCCAGTTTTGTGTTGATGACAAAAAAAACCTTTGACCGTGTTGACCACGTTATTTTTAACAGTTGACCATATTGAAATTTTGAAATATTCATATTAACCTTAATTTAATTTTATTACTATTTTAATATTTTTTTCAAGGAAAAAAAAAAAAAAACATCATAATCCATTTGATTCAATTGATTCAACAATTACCACACAAAAATCATCCCATTTCACTTACGGGATTCAACACCCACCAAGACAAAAGTTATCCCATTTCACTCGATGAATTTTGTTAGTCTCAAATATTTAATACATGATAACAAACAATCGACGATGTTCAAGTAATGTTTGATTTCATTATGATACAATAAAGTTTCAAGTATATTTAGAAGGAAAGAAAATGCATCAACTGATTTATGTTTTAAATAATCAATTTACATACATGGATGACAAAGTTTCAAGTCAAAAAAAGCAACGATCAACAATTTGCACAAACCAAATGGTGAAACTTCTTTGGATTAATTTTTTATATAATTGGTGTGCAATTTTTTCTTAGACATGCATGCTCGAGAGTTTACATATTTTTCTCTAAGCTAGCTTTACCTATTTAAAACAAAGTATTTAAATATCTTTGATAACTATAAGTCTTTAAAAGGTGCTTAAAAGTTTTAATGTTTTGGGAAAAAAAAAAACCTTTGAAATAAGCTTGAATTCAAGTTTTATATGAGACAAAATTATGATCCGGATCATGACACATGAGTCGCTTCATAGGCTAGTGTTTGAATTTTTATAACGGCTAGTTGCAATCATCTGACACATGATCTGGTAGTTGTCTAACGAACTTAATGAATCTAAAACGGTAACAAACGACTATTTGCTTATCACTTGCTTTATAAACAAGCCTCAAACACCTTGAGTGACTTTGAACCAACTTCTATTGATGTGTATAATCTTCTTTGAGAGCATTCATCGAGTTTTTATTGATCTGCTTAATTAGCTCATGCCTTAACTTAATTTCAAATCTCTTGAGCTAAGTTTTGAGCATTATTGT
The DNA here is from genome assembly GCA_030490815.1 of Acer saccharum. NCBI lineage: Eukaryota > Viridiplantae > Streptophyta > Magnoliopsida > Sapindales > Sapindaceae > Acer > Acer saccharum. The sequence goes on from CM059866.1 coordinate 50,923,933, forward strand.
TACGACTACTTTTGTGAGAGAAATTTCTTGTAATCTTTAATAATTTCTCTCTAGTATTTGAGTAAGAGAGGAACACTGAAGTGTTGGAAATCCATGTGTGGAGAATCGCTTAGTAGAGATTTGTGTGTACTGTCACCAGTTTGTTGCATGTTGTAAATATTGGTCATGAGGACCTTGGATAGTGAAGAAGTCTCAAGCTTAAAGGAAACTTGGAGATTGAAAGTATGTAGGATTTGGCCGAATCACTGTAAATCGGAGACTGCTTCAATTTTTTTATTATTTTTTTTAGAATTGAACTTTTCCCTTCCCACCTAAGGAATCAAGTTCCCATTTCTAATTCCCATATATTTTTTAAAATTTTTTTTTTTTTTTATAGAACTTGATTCTCTTTCATTTAATTTCTGATCGGTAAACACCTTCGATGGATTCAACACCTACCCAAGACAAAAAAAAAAAAAAAAAAAAAACTCATAAACAAAAACCAAAGTCTCCACAGCACCAACATGCCGTCCTCCCTCTCCACAAATCGTTTTTGCTTGTAAAATGTCAAAGCTGAGGGTAATTGTGTGTAAGTCCTTCAAAACAAAATGTTCAAGCCCATCTGTCAACATTTTCATTATTGAAGCTATTGCTTAGCCGGGCTGGGCTTTCAAATAATTCAATTTACGATCAATGGAATGGGCCTTTCAGTTCAAGTACAATTATATAGTTGAGTTGTTACAAAATTCAATAATGAATTAATGATTAAAGATTACAAGAATTTTTTCTTCAAGAAAAAAAAAAAAAAAAAAATTACAAGAAATTTCCATCACAATAACACCATTTCAAGAAAAGAAATATCACAGCTTCTCACCTTGAATTTTATTTTATTAATACAAGATTCTTAACGCATTTTAGTTTTTTCAACAATATTTATTAATTCAGGATCATGTATATTTTTTTTGAAAGCTTTCACCTTATATATGATAAATTCAATTTATGGATCCTTCCAAGCTCGCTCACATTATTTATTTCAAATAAATAATGGTTTATATTCATCAAGGGCAAAAGATGTGCCCATATTTAGGTCATTCATATATATGGTTCAGAAATTTTGATCTTATTTAGAAAACAATAATGTTACTTTGTCTAAATTCAACATCTAAATATGGTGCCCAAATGATGTGACAATACTATAATCCATTCATTTAAATCTTAAATGAATGGATTTTTAAATGAATGAATTAGAGTGTTGTCACATCATTTTGGGCAATTTATTCCTATAATGGGCAATTTATTCCTATAATGAATTTTTTATAACGAAATTGCCCTTAGTGAATGTGGCTAAAATTAGCTGTTGGCTCATTCTTTTTCTCTCTCACACAATTTATTTCTTTCTCCTCTTTCTTTTTATCGATTGGATCCCCATTTCCTCTCTCTATAAATTAAATCTCATTTTTGTTTTCTGAATGTCAACAACTCAAGGCTGAAATCTTAATTTGAGCATTCAAAATCAGTAGATCTAATCTTGGACTTGCATTGTTAAAGACTTGGAGTTGCATTCATCTTGTTAGATTGCGTGGAAACACTCATTCTTCGAGAGCGTTAGATATTAATCTTGCTCTTAAATCTCTTAGCTGTTGATTTGCATGTAAATGTTTTTCGATTTCACATTGAATTTTTATCTTAAACATGCATTAAGTGGTGAGAGTTACTATTCTCTTATAACCTTTTTTTTGTTTTTTTTCATGTGTACATGAAACACCTACTTGCATGCATGAGAGAAAAAAAAATTTGATTAAATCTTAATCATGCATTTTATTTTATACTTAGGTGTCACAAGATTAATGAAAGGCCTTAGGGTGGACAAACAATGTCAAATTTTAGCTCCATAATATGTAGTTGGAATTATCTCGATGAAGAGAACAAAATTTATCACAACATATTACCTAATTCAAACATTCTAGTCTTTGTTTTCACTTATTTTTTTGAAGTATTTTCAGTCTCCGTCATTGATGTTCGTTGATGTCAGAATCTTCGTCACTCTCGTCAGAGTACATTTGTTTCTCCTCTAACTTCCTCTCTCTCTAATTTCTAACTCGTTATTTCTCGATTTTGAATTTTGTGGGTTTTTATTTGAGAATGAAACCAAATATTATTTTTTTCGCCAAACCAAATTTGGTACAATTATAAAAGTCAAGGGTGTAATAGTGCCATTTATTTAACGAAGCCCACAGTATAGGAATGTCTCCTGTGGTTTTTTTTTTTTCTTCTCTTCCCCTTAGCAAGAGTGATCATGCACTCGTATGAATTTATAGAGTGAGAATCGGGAGGGAGACTTGAGGTGATTGAAGCATCAAAAACTCTAATAAAAAAGAGGAAGAACAACCAGATTCAATTTGTTTCAGTATTTCACAATCAAAGAGAATATATATGTTTTTTGTATATTTTCTTGGATTCGATCTGACCTTCAAGATTAACTTAAATGATATTGTAATCCAATAGCTCTAAATTCCATTGATCACAGTATATATGAACACAACAACTAAAAATAAAATAAAATAAAAACTTTAGAAAAATTATGAATAAATACAGATTGGACTAAAATATGCTCGAACAGCAACCAAGAAAAATAATGAGATTTTCCATGACTAAAAAGGGTGGAAAATTTTAAAAAGAAAAATGAAAAGCTTTAATCCTTAATTTGTTTGTTTATTTTCTTTAAAAAAAAAATTGACACCGAACGAGTTAAAGGTTTGTCTGGACTTACCGAGATTGACCAATACATTAGCAGCTCGGACATATACTTCTATAATCAGTAATCAGGACTCAGGACTCAGGAGATATCTACTCCTATAAACACTGCGGAGAAGTTGGGCATAGTCGGACTTGAAGCCCCACCACAACTCAAGTGTGGAAGGAGAGGTCGATGACGTACCTATATATGCATGGGCTATTGGGCTATTGGGCTACGGTGGGCTTGAAATCTTGAATTTTTAATTAATTTTTTCATAAATCTTGAATTATTATTATTTTTTTTAAATAGTTTAAAAATATACACGTGTACGTATTGAATTTTATCAAAATTTCCATTGTATTTACATTTTTTTTTTTCCAAACTAAATAATACTTGTAACAGACTTGTCAGATTAATCGAAAAGGTCCCACCTCAATCTTGAAAACAACATTTTCATTTACTTATTTTTATCAAAATTGGGTTCAATTTCTTTGTCAACATAAAAAATTGGACTTCAAATTATGTATGTTATGGTAAATTATATGAATTTGATTTTTTTTCATTATTATTTTGAAATTCTAGCACACCCTGACGTTCAATCCTGGTTACGTTCCTGGGAAAGTTGTTGGGTGCACACCATTTGAACAAAAGAGAATGTGCTTAATCCTTAATTTGTTGAAATTACATTTTTGGAAAAATCAAATTCACGGTAAGAAAACCTAAAACATAAGTATTATTTAACGATATTTTCGTTTTGGTTTAGGTAAAAATTTTCTTCACATCAAAATTAAGATTTAACCAAATTAGAGAAACCCTTCTACTTTTAGAAAATAGGCGGAGATGATACAAGAGAGGATTTTGATAAGTTTTATAAAATTTCCATTGTATTCTGAGTGTTAAATGTTGAAATAAGTCAAACCATTTTGTAATTATGGTGAGTCTTTTATGGGTAGCGATCGTAGCAATTGTACATTAATTTTTTCGTATAATGTGGGATCTCCTATAATTAAGGTAAATCCTTATAAATATATATACAAAAATTCTATTATCAGTTCGAACTGATAAAAATTATATCAGTTCCTTGTATGTGGGTCACTGGATTTAAATACTTTGACTTGGCTGTATGCACTTGTCAGTTAAAGTATTTAAATCCAGTGGCCCACATACAAGGAACTGATATAACTTTTGTCAGTTCGAACTGATAATAGAAAGACTGATATATATATATATAGGGGTGAATTCATAAAGAGCTAAAAAAATTATCGATTTATTGTTTTTAGCCACAAATTTATTTTTTATTGTGTTCGTGACTTTTAACCACTTTTGGACAACAATACCCCTAAATTTGAAATTTTTAAAAAAAAAGAGAAAAGAAGTAAGTGGGTGGTAAAAATGAGGTTTTGTTTTTTTAGGGTTTTTTACATCAGTATAAAATCGATCAGAAGTAAAAAAAAGAAAAAAAGAAAAAAAGAAGAGAGAGAGAGAGAGAGAGAAAGGAAGAGAAGAGATCGTCGTCGTTGCCGCTCGCCATCGCCTCATACCTCTATCGTCGTCACTGCCGCTCACCGTCGCCTCACATCTCTCTTATCGTTGCTGTAGAGAGAGAAAGGAAGAGAAGAGATTGTCGTCGCCTTGCACCTCTGTTGCCGTCGCCTCGCACCTTTGTTGATGTCGCTGCCGCTCATCGTCGCCTTGAATCTCTCTTGCCGTCGTTGTAGAGAGAGAAAGAAACATAAGAGATCGCCACCCCTCTCCCCGTCGCTGCTATTGTCGCCGAATCCGCCGCACCTCTCGTCGACACCGTCTTTAGCAACCGTCCGCTGCTCTTTGTCTTCAACGTTGTCTTAGAAGCAATCTAAAGGTAATTTTTCTCAGAAAATTCTTTTCCGTATTGTATTTATTAATTATTGTTATACTGAAAGTCTAAAACTTTCTATTAGCTTGGATAAACAAGTTAGGTGAGTATGTTGAAACTTTCATGTACTCTGATTTGTCAATGCAACTGTCTTCGTTGCTTTATCACACCACAATGTAGGCATTGGCAGAGTACAAAACAAGCTTGAGACAATTCTAGTGTCTATTAGTAAATGATATGCTATAGTAAAAAAATTCATTCAGCAAATTCACCTTATTAAGCAGTTTCTTAATTTATGTGGGAGCATGCTAATTCTTGTGCTTGTTTTGCATCTAAAATACAATCAATTACATTTGAGTTGCTTGTTTAGTTGTTTTACGGTCGTTTCTATTTTATCATTCTATGAAACTTCTTTTATGTAATGTAGCCATCATATCAAGCAAGCGTATTGTAAATTAATTATGCTTTGTATATTGTGTAGAATTGTGCACACATCTGCAATGATTTTTCTATCAGTTGTTTAAGTTATTAACTTCATAATCAATCTTCTTGTTATGGTCTCTTCAGTATCACTTAAATTTAAAGCAACCTACTTGTATTGGCATGTAACTTGTTTGTATTGACATTTATCTTTTTTATACTGGCATGTAACTTGTTTGTTGTATTAGCATGTAACTATTTTACTGGCATGTAATTTTTATAGACACTAATGCGTTTTTTTTAATGTGATTTTGTAGATGGAAAATATAAATTATAAGGATTTCCTCATAAAACTGAGGGATTCGTGGATTAAAAAATCCACCACCAACATATACTGTAATTTGAATGGCCTCCCAGACATTGCAAAGGTTCTCCGTAAAGTTGGAGAATTAGATGAGTTTCAAACCACCTGTTTCGAGCACCTACTTGCTATCCCTAAAGACTTGACTTTTTCTGTCGGCGTACTTCATAACCTGTTGTTATGACAAATACATGTACCCCGTGTGAGTGGAGAGAATGAGTTTCACTTCTCTGTTGGTGGAAAAATGGCGAAATTCACACAAAGGGAGTTTTGTTTGGTAACAGGGCTACATTTTGGGATGATGTCAAATATATTCTTGAAACCCTATGATGCTATTCTAGTCGAGATCCATGTGAGGTATTTTCAAAAGAATGAGAATATATGACTTAGACGCGTATGAGCAAAGTTTCGGTCCGGACAATTTGATAAACCCAAGGATGGTTTGAAGATGACCCTACTATTGATTGCGAACAACGTTTTGTTCGGTCAAGACCTAAGGAGAAAAGCCACATTATGGCTGTTCGAATTGGTGGAGGATTTAGAATCCTTCAATTCTTTTCTATGGGGTAGTTATATCTATATGATGACAATCCACTACCTTCGACAAGGATTTCGGGCTGCAAATGCACCAATGAAGCTCATTGCGCACTATAACTTGTACGGCTTTCCTTGGACATTAAAAGTGATCTTTCAGATATTATATTAAAGCATTCTGTTGAATTTTGATTACTGAAGTTATTCTATTTTAAATTTGTTCAAAATGTAGATATGGGCAATGGAAGCTTTCGGAAACCCTGATTGATTTGGTGGGGGAAAACTTAGGCCACAGACATCCTCATTTGAAGAATTGGAGAATATTTAAGAGGCCTCATGATTTCTTTTTGAAATTTGCAAAGTATGAAAAAGAAGTGGAAGATGGAAAGGTATCATTTTTTTTCTTTCCAAATCTTATGTCATTTCATTTTTGTTTATATTAATACTTCAAAAAAAAAATGACATTTGTGTTAACTGTACAATATGTTATTTTGGAGGAATTACATCCAATAGACAATGAACAGTCATAGCATTACTTGGTTGGTGTTGACATAAATTTGTTGGTTGATCCATAATTTGTTCCACTCAATTACAAATCGAACGACGGTAAGCAACGACTTGATGATGAGGTTGATAATGATGGTAATGATGGAGGTCAGTCACGACTTAAACAAAAGAAGCAAAAACCAATGAAAAAGAAGATGTCACCTGATAAAAAAAAAAATGCAGCAATGAGCAATAGGCAGTGCACATCTCCAGACATGTTTTTGGTAAGTTGATTATTAACCGATAATAATTGTGCTAAGTTAAATACAAACCGATAATAATTGTTTTTTTTCTTTCTAATCTTCAGGTGGGTGATGACTCAACGGTCTCTTCTCGAATAATGAGGGAACTTTTGAATGAAATGTTAGATCGCTTTGAAGTTTTTGTGAAGAAGGAGATTAAGAATGAGGTTTCGACAACGGAGGGTCGCATAAAAAGACGTCTTACCCGGGTGGAGCAAAGTGTGGCTGAACTTGTCAATCAACGTCGTTAGGTAACTAATTAATTTATGTTTTTAAGCGGGTTATTGAGGGCGTTGATACGATTGGTGAGGGGGTTGTCGGGGGTGATAATACGATTGGTGTGGGACTTGAGATTTTGGTCCATAACATTTTACTCCAGGAGGAAATGTTGGTACAAACCCCTCCCCCATTGGAAGTTTACCTATCATTTTGGGATGCAATACATCCAACGGACAATGAACAGTCACAGCCTTACTTGGTTGGTGTTAACGTAGATTTGTTGGTTGGTCCACAGTTTGTTCCATTCAATTACGAATCGGACGATGGTAAACAACGACTTGATGATGAGGTTGATAATGATGGTAATGATGGAGGCCAGTCACAACCTAAATAAAAGAAGCAAAAATTGGTGAAAAGGAAGATGTCACCTGATAAAAAAAAATGGCAGAAAGGAGCAAAAGGCAGCGCACATCTCCAGACACGTCTTCAGTAAGTTGATTATTAACCGATAATAATTGTGTTAAGTTAAATACAAGCCGATAATAATTGTTTTTTTCTTTCTAATCTTCAGGTGGGTGATGACTCGACGGTCTCTTCTCGAATAATGAGGGAATTATTGAGTAAAATGTCAGATCGCTTTGAAGTTATAGTGAAAAAGGAGATTAAGAAAAAGGTTTTGTCAATAGAGGATCACATAAAAAGACGACTTACCCGAGTGGAGCAAAGTGTGGTTGAACTTGTTAATCAACATTGTCAAGTAACTAATTAATTTATTTTTTAAAGTGGATCGTTGAGGGTGTTGATATGATTGGTGAGGGGGTTGTTGGGGGTGATGATACGATTGGTGATGGGCTTGAGATTTTGGTCCATAACATTTTGCTCCAGGAGGGAATGTTGGTACAAACCCCTCCCCCATTGGAAGTTGACCCATCACTTGGGAATGCAATACATCCAACGGACAATGAACAGTCACAACCTTACTTGGTTGGTGTTGACACAGATTTGTCGCAGGTGGGTGATGACTCGATGGTCTCTTCTCAAATAATGAGGGAACTATTGAGTGAAATCTCAAATCGCTTTGAAATTATTGTGAAGAGGGAGATTAAGAATGAGGTTTCAACAATAGAGGATCGCATAAAAAGACGCTTTATCCGGGTAGAGCAAAGTGTGGCTGAACTTGTTAATCATCGTCATCAGGTAACTAATTAATTCATTTTTTAAGGGGTTGTTGGGGGTGTTGATAGGATTGGTGAGGGGGTTGTTGGGTGTGTTGATACGATTGGTAAAGGGATTGTTGGAGGTGATGATATGATTGGTGCGAGGGTTGTCGGGGGTGATGATACAATTAGTGTGAGGCTTGAGATTTTTGTCTATAACATTTTACTCCAGGAGGGAATGTTGGTACTGACCTCTCCTTTATTGGAAGTTGACCCATCACTTAGGGATGCAATAATTCAAGACTACCTTGCTATGAAGAATGAGCATGAGCAACGGTTTAAGATTAGGTCTCGATACATGAGTTTACCATACGTTGACCCTTTCCAAGAGGCGGGCAAGGAGAACAAAAGATTAAGGGCAAACTATGCACGTTTTAAGAGAAATAAGAAATATATAGAGTAAGTTTCTCAAAACAATAACCTTGTTCATATAATTATTTGTTAACATTAACTTATAAGTTAAATATGTTTACTGTTCAACATAGACTGAACGTCGGTACCGACTACTATGCAAAGAAGGAATTCTTTCTCGAGTTGGAATCTCCAACTGTTGGTTGTCTCACGAGGTTGCTTATTTAAACTTATATAATATTGTGAATAATTTTGAATACTTTTTTATCAGACTTACTAATTTTATTTATATAAATGTTCAGGTAGCATATTGATGCGTATATGAGTTTACTATGTAAGCAGCGACAAATGAAAGCGGACAATTATAAACCAGATGTTGCAGTGCTATGTTCGGACTTCTTTGTAAGGACTTTATTATTAATTTTTTTTTTTTTTAGATTCAATTGATATAAACTTATACATATGCTCCTAATATAAGTATAATTGTAGGTAAAGTTGTATGCGGAATGGAAGAAATTCCAACCGTCTAAGGATGCACCGTTGACACGTGAATTATATGCACTATCATATAAATGTCCGACATATTGGTTGTTGTATGCTCTCAGTGACAAGCCTGGGTGGGGAACATGTTGGTCGTCTGTTCAACATGTAAGTACTGTTACTCATGTTGAAAAAGTTTTGGCAAGTAAAAACAAAATGGAGGGCAATTTTAGCAATTCAAGGCTAAAGATGATAAGTATAATAAAAAATAAAGTTTTGGCTAAAAACAATAAAGCAATAAACTTTTTGTTCATTTATTGCAATTCTCTCTCTCTCTCTCTCTCTCTCTCTCTCTCTCTCTCTCTCTCTCTCTCTCTCTCTATATATATATATATATATATATATATCACTACAAAAAAATGGGACTTTATTGACAGTTTTTTGTTGACAGTTAAAAACTGTCAACAATTCTTGACAGTTTTTAACATTGTTGACAGTTAAAAACTGTCAACAATGTTAAAACATTTATTTTTTTTATATTTATATATATTATTTAATATATTAATATATAATATATATAATAATATAATATAGATAATACACATATATATTATATATAATACATATAATACATATATATAATATAATATAATATATAGTATATATATAATATAATATAATATATAGTATATATATAACATATATATATATATATATATTGTATAATATAATATATATATATATAATAATAATATATTTATATAATATAATACATATATATTAATATATTAATATTATATATATAATATAATATAATATAATATATATATATATATTATATTACTAGTGGAGAGGCACGTGTAATGCACGTGCCAAATTTATAGTAGTATACCTTAAATATAATATATATATATTTTTTATATATGAATATAAATTTATTTACGATGTATTTACAAGAAAAAATTGTTAGCATTTCTAATGTTGCAATTGAACTTGGAGTTCTTACCAAGATCTATTTATTAACAGTAATGCTACACATCCCACCTAAAATCTCACCATTTTCATCCAACTACATGTGGCATGTGAGGTGTCAAATTATGAGTAGATACATGAGGTAGATGTAATTAATGTGTATCTACTCACAATTTGACACCTCACATGTCACATGTAGTGGGATGAAAAAAGTGGGATGTTTAGCATTATTGATCTATTAAAGTTACTTTATTTTCATATATTATAATATAATGCCCTTTTCTTTTTTCCTTTAAATATATGAGAAAATATTCAATGATATGGTCTTATTGCCACTTGGTGAGACCCGTCCAATTAGATTACACCAAATTATAAAGATGAACGGTGGAGATATTTTTTTTAAATTTTTTTATTTAAATTTAAATATTTATTAAATAAAAAAATATATTAACAAATTAGGAAGAAAAAAAACGAATTACCATATCAATTTTCTAAACGAATTATATATATATTTTTTCCATCATCACATGATCTCTTGGTGATCTCTTTAGTAAAAAAAATCAACATCAATAATCTAAGGAAGCAAAAAATGAATTAACATATCAATTTTCTAAACGAATTAACGAATTAATTATCTAATAATTAACATATCAAAAACGAATTAACACCATCAACTCCATCTTCCTCTTCAACCTCATCACCAACCTCACTAAGAAACAAAAAAAATATTGACTTTGAATACGAACAAACAGACAATCATTCACAACATCAATATGTGGGTACCTCTGAACAAACTTGATATAGCTAAACAATTTACAACAAAAAAATCAACTCAAAAAATTTGAATCAACGGACGCAGTATAGTGAGAGAGAGAGAAACCCAGTTATGTTACAAAAAAGCAACACAAAATTTGAATCTACAGAGGCAGTAGAGAGAGAGAGAGAGAGACCCAGTTCTTGGAATTTTGCAGAAGCAATCTAACATAGAGATTAATAGAGGCATGAATCGAATCTTTCCGTTGATCCAAATTCGTAAACAATTCCTTCAAGCGATCAATCTAAACCCACCATCGACCGATCTTCCCCGTCGTCGCCAACTGCCGCAGCCAAGCGCAAAACCACGGCCGACGTCGCCAAGAGAGAAAGAGAAGACAGATCGTCCGGGAGGAGATCCAACACCGATCGGGGTCTGGGTTGTCAGTTGATAACACCTGAATTGGAAAAGGATACAGATGGAAATAAAGCAAATGTGCAAACAAAAAAATGCCCTTTTGAAAAATTTAGCCTCTTTTATATATACTAGATATAATATATATAATAATAATATATTTATATAATATAATACATATATATTAATATATTAATATTATATATATTATATAATATATATAATATATATAATATATAATACATACATATATATATATATATATATCTGTATGTATTATATATTATATATATTATATATATTATATAATATATATAATATTAATATATTAATATATATGTATTATATTATATATATATATATATACGGAAATTATCCTATTAGTGCGCACTGATAGAATTATATAAGGATATTGAATGTGAGCCACTCGTTTTATATACTTTGACTTGGTATGTATACACTTGTCAAATCACTGTTATAAATGAATGGCTCACATTCAATATTCTGATAAAGTTGTATCAGGATGCACTGATAGGAATGTGATCGATATATATATATATAATATTTATATATCATTAAAATAATATATTATTTTTGGAAAGGAGAGTATTTTTGGAATAGAGTTGGGGCATATGAGGGTATTTATGGAATATAAATTTTAATTTGGAATGGAAGGGCATTCCATTGGTTTTTGGATGGAATGCCTATTCAACCAAAATCGTGGATTTCCCATTCCAATGGAATCACTATTCCATTGCATTTTAACAAACCAAATGAATGGAATGACTTTCTTTCCATTCCATTCAACCAAACATGGCCTATAGGAAACTTGTGACATCAATTGTAATAAGCATGATTTTGAATACAACTCTCACTACATGAGAGATATTTTTCAACATGCATCTTGCAATTCAATGAACAAATGTAACACTCAGATTACTAATTTATATGGGTAATTGAATTATTAACGTGTCTCTAGTATGAAATAAGAGGGTGCAAAATATATAAACATTTTTTTTAAAATTATTATTTTGAATTTTTTAAAAGCAAATGATTTAAAAGTAAAATTATTAAATTTAAAATTTTACTTATCCAGTATCGGTTTGCCCAAAAATCGATATCTTACTATAAAATAAAATCCATATTGGGATTTTGTTTGGTGTTGAAAATATGAAGTAAGAGTTTAAAAAAATTATTAAAGATAAAAAAAAAATTATATATTATGAATGTTTTATAATATATAATATAATATATTATATATTATTATATTAAATATAATAATATATAATATATATTATTATTATATTATTAGATGTGATTTGCTATATATATATATATATTATATTATATTATATTATATTATATTATTTAATAAATATATGATATATATTATTTAATATAATAATATATAATATATATATCATATTATAAAACATTCATAATATATAAATTTTTTTTTTATCTTTAATATTTTTTTTAAACTTTTACTTCTTATTTTCAACACCAAACAAAATCTCGATATGAATTTATTTTACAGTAAGATATCGGTTTTTGGACAAACCGATATTAGATAAGTAAAATTTTAAATTTAATAAATTTACTTTTAAAAAATTTTAAAAAAAAATAATGTTAAAAAAATTGTTTATTTATTTTGCACCCTCTTGTTTCATACTAAGAAACACGTTAATAATTCAATTACCTATATAAATTAGTAATCTGAGTCTTACATTTGTTCATTAAATTGCAAGATGCATATTGAGAAATATCTCTCATGTTGAGAATTGTATTCTAAATCATGCTTATTACAATTGATGTCACGAGTCTCCTATAGACCACGTTTTATTGGATGAGATGGAATAGAATGGAAAAAAAGTCATTCCATTCGTTTGGTTTGTTAAAATGCAATGGAATAGTAATTCCATTGGAATGGGGATTCCACCATTTTGGTTGAATGGGCATTCCATCCAAAAACCAATGGAATGCCCTTCCATTCCAATCTAAAATTTATATTCCATAAATACCCTCATATGCCCTAACCCCATTCCAAAATACCCTCATTTCGAAAAATAATATATTATTATTATATATTATATTAATGATATATAAATATATTATATATATATATGTATTATATGTTATAATATATAAAATGATATATAAACATATAATATATATATATATATATATATATATATCATGTTATTATGAATGTTTTATAATTAAGGGTATTTTGGTCAAAATACAGTTAACCCCATTCCGTTCCGTTGTTAACCAAACAAAATAATACTGATTCAGAGAATAATACTAAAGTTCCAACCAAACAAAAACCTTAGTTTTCCTTTCCTTTACATTCTCATTTTCGTTCCTATTATCATTCCACCATTTAACCAAACGTGACCATAGAGTATTGACCAACAACTCAACTATATATATTTTTAAAAATATAATTTTATTAAAAGTTTTAATAAATATTTTTAAATATATGTTTGTTGTGGAAATTAGAATTTTGATTAATTGAATAAATTTAAATTTATATAACAAGGTTTAATTTCTAACAACTTATATAGTTTATATACAAATGTTGTTCAATTGTAAACATATAGGAGTTTTAGTCAAGTGGTAAAGACTTGAACTTGAGACCTCAAGTTCAACTCCCACTACTAACATTTAATTGTTATTATTATTACAAGTGGTGCAGCGGCGGTGGTCTGGGAGTGGCTGCGGTGGTGGGCCGGCGGTCGGCGATCGGCTGAGGTCCGGGAGTGGCGACGGTGGTGGGTCGACGGTCGGTGATCGGCTGAGGTCCGGGGGTGGCGACGGCTATGGTCCGATGGCCGTCGGCGGCAGTGGTCTCAAAGTGGCTCGACGGCGTCCGGTAGCTGCGGCTGTGATTGTTCGGTGGCGTCCGGCGTGGCAGCTGTGTGCCGGTGGTGGTCCTGCAGCGGCTGGTGGTGGTCCTCCGATGATCGGCCAGCAGCCGACGACGGTCCTCCAGTGACTAGCCGATCGGCCGGCGGTGTGGTGGTTCGGCGACCGGCCGGCAGAGTGGTGAGATTGTGTGTAAATATAAAAAAAAAAAAAATTTATGCTTGACAGTTAAAAACTGTCAAGGTAATCCTTGACAATTATAAAAACTGTCAAGGAAGCCTTTCTTGACAGTTTTTAACTGTCTAGAAAGGCATGATTTTCTTATAGTGTATATATATATATATATATATATATATCTCCTTGTGATATCAATAAAAATCATTAGAAATATTTTTTTTTAACAAGTTGACTTGGTATCAGAGCCAACTTCAATTTCCTTTCGATTACCATAGGAATCAAAGCTTGATGTCATGTTTACATTTTTTTTCTGATCATATTATACAATTTGATTAAATGTTTTTTTTTTCTTCGTAAAATCATTGGTTCTTGGAATTTTATTGTTTTGTTCTGCTGCATCAGATTGTATCACTTACCCTTCTTGATTGTTTTTTATTGATCTTGATCTTTGTTTTCTTTCTAAATCAAAATGATTGGTTCAAACTCTAGTGATTTACCACCTCATATAAGGAAGGAGAAAACTAATCCCGCTGTTTTGCCTCCATTTCATATACAAGAAATGTCCTCACTAATTACTTCAGAACAACTTAATGGTACTAATTACATCGAGTGGTCTTTGAATGCTCAGAATAAAATCAGGGGCAGAAAGCATTGGGGTTTTTTATTTGTGGTACTAAGGTTGCTCCAACAGACAAAAAATCTTAGGAATATGAAACTTGGGAGGATGAGAATTGTCAAGTCAAGTCTTGGCTTCCTGACACCATGACCAAGGACATTAGATCGCTTTTCCTTCGCTTGCCTACAGCCTAGGAAATTTAGGAAGCTGTCAAACAAATCTACTCTGTTAGCCAAGACGCATCAAAGGCAAATCAATTATATTGTGAGGTAATTTCTATTAGCCAAAATGGATGCACTGTTTTTTCTTATTTTGGCAAACTACAAAAATTGTGGCAAGAGTTTGACGCTATTGAGCATTGCACTATGTAGTATACCAAAGATATTGAGAAGTATACCACAATTGTAACAGCCTATGCCCAGCAAGTAGATATTATTCACTTTGGGCTTCACACATGCATCATTCCCCCTCACAGATTTTCTCTAGATCATGACGTAAGCATCCTTCACCCATAGCCCAAAACGTGTCTACTTA
Organism: Acer saccharum; assembly: GCA_030490815.1. Taxonomy (NCBI): domain Eukaryota; kingdom Viridiplantae; phylum Streptophyta; class Magnoliopsida; order Sapindales; family Sapindaceae; genus Acer; species Acer saccharum. The sequence goes on from CM059866.1 coordinate 50,939,209, forward strand.
GTTATGAGAGACTAAGGTTTATATACAAGTCATGGATCTCATTCGCTAGCGATATGAGATGTAACAATCTCCCCCCTTCGAACCTCGCGTTCTCGTAAGGGTCCAAACACAATCACAAATCGAAATCCATATCCACATCAGGTAGCAAATTAGGCTTCAATACCATTTTGTAATAGCCCAGGCCCACCAAGTAAATATTGTCCGCTTTAGGCTTCACGTACGTGTCCTTCCCCCTCACGAATTTGCTCTAGATCATAGGTTTCACGCAAACATCCTTCACCCATGCCTAAAATGCGTCTACTTAGTTATAAGAGACCAAAGCTTAATACAAGTCATAGATCTCACTCGCTTGCGATGTGGGATGTGACAACAATGGTTAATTCTCAACGTCTATATGTTTTCTTGGCTTGTCTTGATTCTTATTTGGATGGGGTTTGTGGTCGTGTTCTTGCTAATACACCTCTTCCAAATCTATAGACTGTTTATGTCATTGTTTGTGCCGAGGCAAATCGTTAAGATGCCATGCTCGAGACATCTAATGAAGGGACTGTTATGCTTGTTCAAAAATTGTTTGCTTGTCCTAACTCAAAAAAGGTGCATGTAAGTGTACACATTGCAATGGTGATAACCATGTGATAGACATATGCTTCAAGCTCCATGGTTACCCTGATTGGCATCCAAATGGTAAAACGGTGTATCACATGTCTTCTAACCTCAAGGTAGAGTGTTCAGTTCCCAAAAGCAATTTAGTCACCGATGTAGGATTCGTTGCCAAATCATGTATGTATAACTCTGCTCTTAGTCTTCCTTATTTTACTGGGAATAGTGATTGGATAATAGACTTGGGTGCTACTTATCATATAACTTGTGATCGTTATAATTTTACCTATTTATCCTATAGTTGTTCAAAATCAGTTATTACTAATGCCAATGGTGTATCTTCTCCAGTTGTTGGTGTTGGCACTATGCCTTTATCACCCTTTTTATCTATCACTGATATTTTATTTGTTCTGTCACTAAACCGTAACCTTATTTCTGTTAGTTAGTTAATCAAGCTTCATAATTGTGTTTCCATGTTTTTTCCTACTCACTATATTTTTTAGAATATCCATACTAAGGAGAGGATTGACAGTAATAAACATAGTTGATAATTGTACTATCTAGAAGATAGGTTCCGATGTTTAGATGGTGAAGCACAATTTCACGTTGTAGGCGAAAACATCTTGAAAAAGAAGGAAGAGATTTGGTTATGGCATAAACGACTGGGACATCCTTCATTTAGTTATCACAAGAGACTATTTCTATCTTTGTTGAATGGTTGTAATTAATCTCTCAGATTTTGTTTATGAAACATGTGTAATGGCGAAAACCCATCGTACTGTTTTTTATTCGAATGATAATAAAGCTAAAGCTCTTTTTTCATTATTTCATTCGGATGTTTGGGGTCTTGCCTCATTTTCCACACATAATGGAATGAGGTGGTTCATTACGTTTATTGATGATTGTATCAGGATGACATGGGTTTATTTGCTGAGACATAAGAGTGATGTGTGTGCTATGTTTGTTTGTTTCCATAAGATGATGCTCACACAATTTGGCATATCTATCAAGGTTATTTGTTCCGATAATGGGGGTGAATATTTCAAAAGAGAATTGACTGAATTTATTCATTCAGCTGGTATTCTCCATCAAACATTTTTCCCTTATTCCTTCTTATCAAAATGGGATTCTTGAGCGTAAAAACAGGCACCTTTTAGATGTCATTCGGTCTTTGTTACTCGCTGGTCATGTTCCATCTCACTTATGGGGGGAGGCCTTGAGTTTTGCTATCTACTTGATTAATCGTACACCTTCTAGTGTTCTCAAGTTCTGGAGACCTTTGGATGTGTAGTTTGACCACTGTACACTTCCGTTAGTACGTTGTTCATTGAGCACCTCGTGTGTTTGGATGTGTGGTGTATGTTCACTTACATACACATTAATGTACCAAGCTTAAGCCACATGCTTTAAAGTGTGTGTTTATGGTGTATGGCTTAACTCAAAAAGGTTATCAATGTTATCATCCATCTTCTAAAATGTATTTTTGTTTCTAAGGATGTCATATTTCATGAACAAGAGTTTTTCTATCCAATTGATTCACCACTTCAAAGGGAGACTAAGAATGAAGTGTAGAATCACGACGATACAATGTTCTTTGATATAATGAGGTCATCCAACGTTAAGAACTCACTAGAAGAAGTTGATATGTCTTCCACCGAGTGCTCAATTGAAGTGCAAAATCATGATGAAGACCTTGATATAATGAGACAATCAAATGTTGAGAATTCAATAGAAGAAGTATAAGGAAAAAAAAAAAAAAAAAAAAGCCGTTTTGAAAGTAAATGTATTTACGGTACTTTAAAAAAAAAAAGTAATTTCACAAAAGTTATCCAAGTCATATGCATCTTATGTATTGCAATTATCCACTGTCCCTATTCCTAATAAACTACATAAAGCTTTAGCAGATTCTAGATGAACCAAAGCCATAGCAGATGAAATGACAGCATTGTAAAAGAATGCCAATTTAACTAGTGCCTTTACCAAATGGAAAAAAGACCGTGGGTTGCATATGGGTATTTGCGGTCAAACATAAAATAGATGGGACTATTGAGAGATACAAAGTTTGGCTAGTTGCAAAAGGGTATACATAATCTTATAGTGTAGATTATCAAGAAACATTTGCACCGGTTGCTAAACTTAATACTGTTAGAGTATTTTTGTCTTTAGCATCTAATCAAGATTGGCGACTTCTTTAGTTTGATGTAAAAAATGCATTTTTGCATGAAGACCTTTTTGAAGAAGTGTATATGAATCCTCTTCAAGGTATATCAGAATACGATGACACAACAATGATGTGTAAACTAAAAAAGGCCTTGTATGGGTTAAAGCAGTGCCCAAGGGCTTGGTTCGGTAAGTTCACCAAGTCTATGAGCAACTCAGATCACACTCTGTTACTAAAACATATAAGAGGTAAAATCACTGCTTTAATTATCTATGTTAATGATATGGTGGTGATAGGTTATCACTACAAGAAATTTGGCTTTTCGCAACGCGCAAAATGCGTTGTAAAAAGTTTTGGCAACGCGCGGGCGTATGTTGTTGATACGCCTGTTGCCAAAAGTTCCAAAGTTTTTCACAACGTGCAATGTATGTAGTCATAGAACAATTACAATGTACTATGCGCGTTGTCATTGACATTTACCGCAACGCACGTTTAATGTATGATGTCTTACCGTGCGTTGTCTTAGACAATTTTTCTGTACGTTGTCTTAGGTAGTTTTCGCAACGTGCATTGTAGGTTGCATTAGACAATTTTCATAACGCACATTGTACGTTGTCTTAGGTTTAGAAAAAAAAAATAAGCAAAATTTAAACCCCATTGGGCTACCCCCAATCACTATCTAGCCCCTAACCCCTTGTATTTTAATCACACACACATTGTTCATATGAGGGTTTGAACCTAAGACAAACACCATCCCCATGAGAGACTTTACCATTCTGCTGTGAGTTTAACTTTGATATAATTACACACTTATTTATATATAACATATATGTTATAAAAAAAATTAATTCAATAATTTAGTGAAAAAATTAATAATTTTTATTAGTTGATAAATTTAACTCATTATGATAATCTTTTTAATTATTTTTATGATTAACAATTAAACATTATCAAAATTTTATCCCATCATTTAATTAAATAGCTTAGTTACTATAAATGTTCCATATATTTACAAGTTAAATTGTTAGTCATTAAATTTCTACCATGATCTATGAAAGTTAAATATTTAAAAATACAATAACTTTCTATCATAATTACTCATGTAACTATACATGTCATGTATAATAGCTAAATCATTTTATTTGAAATAAAAAAACAATCAGGTTAAAGGTCTATCGAAACCTAATGATATTAATCATTATAAACACACGACTCATAATGCAACTCTTATTATATAAGACAAGTCTCCATATTTTACAGTTAAAAGGGAAAAAGTAGAAGTTAAATCATTTTCAGAAAAGAGAAGGGAAACTGCATCACTTTGTTAATGATAGTTGTATATTTTAATATTTACGATAACAACGTCCATAATGTGTGTGTTGCCAAATATTAGCGTTTTCGCATTGCACAAGTCAATAATTTCGCATATGCCAACATGTATATTATATATTTCCTACGGGATATTAGTCTTTTTCGCAATGCACAAGAAAATAATTGCTAAAGAGACATATACGGCAACGTGCATAACATATTTGTTGTTGAATATTTACTTTTCGCAACGCACAAGCAATCAGTGCTAATTAGTCCCCTACGACAACGTGCATAACATGTGTGTTGCCGAATATTATCTTTTCGCAACGCGTAAGCAAATAAGTTGTTGCTAAAGAGAATCTTACGACAACGTGCATGATAAATGAGTTGCAAAATATTAGCTTTTTAACAACATGCAAGCCAACAGTTGTTAAAAAGAAACCTACGGCAACATGCATGATATGTGTGTTGCAGAATGTTAGACTTTTTCGCAACGCGCAAGGCCTAGGATAACATCCATAATGCATGTTGCTAAACATTACCTTTTCAACAACGTGCACATTTGTATGTTGCTAAAAAGAAACATACAGCAACGTGCATGATATGTATTTCGCTTTTCAACAACATGCATATTTGTATGTTGCTAAAAAGACACATACGACAATGTGCATGATGTGTGTGTTGCTAAATATTAGTTTTCAACAACGTGCACATTTGCAAGTTGCTAAAAACATATTTATAGCAACGTGCACAAAATGTGCATAGTGTAAAGAAGTAGCTATGACAACGTGCAATTTTTGTGTGTTGCGATATGTGTTCAATTATTGGCAATATTCGTTTGTACGTTGCCGTAGGTGATTTTTACAACACACATTTTCTGCACGTTGCGATAAATGACATTTAGCTACGTGCATTGTCTGTATGTTGCGATAGACCACTTTTAGCAACACGCGCAGCATGCGCGTTGTCTTGTTAATGTTGCAAAAAGTCATTTTTCTTGTAGTGTATGATCATGACGAGATTTCTAGTTTACAACAGTATTTAGCTTATGGGTTTGAAAGGAAACAACTTGGAGACCTTAAATACTTCATTGGGATTGAGGTAGCTCGATCAAAACATGGTATTTTCTTATCTCAACGGAAATATATCATTGATTTATTATCTGAGACATGAATTCTTGGATGTAAGCCATTTGATACTCCCATTGAATAGAACCACAAGCTATTTGAGTGTTTGAGTGCAGCTCATACAGATAAAGGAAGATATAAGAGGCTCGTTGGAAAACTAATTTATTTATTTCATACCAGACCAGATATTGCGTATGCAGTAAATGTGGTAAGTCAGTTCATGCATGATCCACGCAATCCTCACATGGATGTTATAGAGCGCATATTGAGATATTTGAAGTCTGCTCCAAGTAAAGGTTTATTGTTCTTGAATCATGGTCACCTAAAGGTAGAAGGCTATACAGAAGCCGATTAGGCAGGTTGAGCTGACAATAGAAGTTCTGCCTCAAGATACTTCACCTTTGTAGGTGGAAACCTTGTGACTTGGAGGAGTAAAAAACAGCTAGTAGTAGCAAGGTCAAGTGTTAAAGCTTAGTACAGAGGTATGGCATTTAGGGTATGTGAGTTGCTCTGATTGAGGAATTTGTTGGATGACTTAGGCTTTAAACTAAAAGGGGCAATGAATCTATATTATGATAATACGTCAACTATAGATATTGCTCATAACCTTGTTTAATATGATCGAACTAAGCATGTGGAGATTGACAGACATTTTATCAAAGAAAAACTTGAAGTTGGAATAATTAATTTTCCATTTGTGAAGTTTGAGAACCAACTAGCAGTCCTAACTAAAGCTGTAGCTAGCCTGGTGTTTGTCGACTCTCTTGTCAAGTTGGGCATGTGCAACATCCACGCACCAACTTGAGGGGGAGTGTTGAAATAAGTCAACCATTTTGTAATTATGGTGAGTCTTTTACGGGTAGTGATTGTAGCAATTGTACAGTAATTTTTTCCTATAATGTGGGATCTCCTGTAATCAAGGTAAATCCTTATATATATATATATATATATATATATATATATATATCCTTGTGAATTGTGATACCAATAAAAATCGTAGGAAATATTTCTTCAAACAATTTAACATTAAATTGACCAAAGCTAGCTAGAAAGAGGTAGAGAACATTAATTTCCATTTTCTTTCCTTATTATATTTCTAACAAGCAAACCACAGAGAAAAGTAAAATACAAAGCATGGGCTAAAGTAAAACTAAGAAATAACAAAACCATTAATAAAACCACAAAGAATGAAAAAATATATTATATGATATCCTATATAAAATAAAGGGGTAAATGCATCGACCTCCCTAAAGTTTGATATAATTGTAGCTAAAGAGCAATTATGGCATTTATCTACTTAAATCTCCTATACTCTTAAAATTTAACTAATAAAAAGATCAAATTGTCCTTAGGTATTAAATTTAAAAATAAAGATAATTTTTTTAATAAAAAAATTAAATTAAATTAAATTAATTGAAGATAATCATTTCAATGGAATTTAAATTAAAAAATCTTTTAAAATGGGAAAATAAAGAACTATTTTTAAAATTTTAATTTAATTTTTTAATATATATAAAGTAAATAAAAATGTTTTTAATTTTTAAATTATCTTCATTTTTGAATTAATTGTTTTTCACTGCTTTTTAAATATAAATTTATTATGATAAATTGTTTCTAAATTTTAAATTATTTGTGCTAGCTTTTACTATTTTTTTTATAAAAATAATATCTTCATATTTAAATTTTAATATCTAAGGACAATTTGAACTTTTTATTGTTTCAATTTTAAGAGTAGAGGAGGTATAAATAGATAAATAAATACTTGCTTTCTAACTGCATTTGTACCAAACTTCAGGGGAGATTAGAAAAAAGATAATGCTAGGCTGCTCAAAATATTTGTTCAAATTCATGTGGCATATGAATTGTTAACATCATATAAATATTTAAGTAATAAATTAGTTATAATATATAAGATGTACCTAGTTAATTTTTTATTTTTTGATATACCATTTGCAATGGCGACAACTCGAATCTTTGGTAATGATGACGCCCTTCACCATCAAGCCACCTTGGTCGGTGGTTACCTATTATTTTTTATATATATATTTTTAAAGTATTACATAAATTTGGACTTTTTAGGGAGGAAAAGGGTTTGAACCCACAACTTCATGTTGCAAGTGTGAGAGATATACCACTACACCAATTTCATCTTGTTGGTTACCTATTTAATTACTGATAGAAGAAAATGAATCCATATAGATTTTGCACAAGAACAAAAGTTCATTGAGTGGAAGTTTGGGAGAGATATAGATATAAGAGTTAGCTTATGTGGAAGATTTAGATTAAATCATATTTTAATAATAATAATATAAAAAAAAACAGTTAAAAGAAAAGAAGATAAAAGAGATAATTTTGTTAATCGTATGTTAATCTAATCTAAATATCTAATGATGATTAGAAAATTCAAAGGGTTGAGAGTGAGAGAGAAAAGAAGTCATCAACTAAAACATTTAGTGATCACATGGGGACCCACACCCACTAAAAGTGAAGAAAACTTTTGTTTTGTTTTGTATCGCCAAACTCAAAGATAAAAACCCTAAAGACAGACAAAAACCACCGAAAGCAAAAAAACCCATTTCGAAAACACTTTAGATTTTTCACTTCACCACTTCCCTTCACTAGCTCTATCAGCAGAAACAAACATCATCCTCATCATGCAACCGGCAGATCATAACTCAGAGCTGTACCGATTCCTGGCCCAAAACGGCGTCGGATTCTATGGAGGAGGATATCCTCCTCATCATCCTGCCGCGTCTAGTACTAGTAGTTGTGAATTGTCTACAATGATGATGATGCATCAGCATCAGCAGCAGCAGCAGCAGCAGCAGAGTTTTTGTAGTAATTCGTCGTCGTATTATCATCCCTCTTCCTTGGAGGTTTCAGGAATTACAGATCATGATAATACGACACCTCAGGATAGAGCACTTGCTGCTTTGAAGAATCATAAAGAAGCTGAGAAGAGAAGGAGAGAGAGAATCAACTCTCATCTTGATAAGCTTAGAACTATTCTTCCTTGTAATTCCAAGGTATATGCATTTTTTTTACTTTTCTTGTTATATATAATCTCCTACAAATTAACCTTCTCAATTTCCAACTTTAACAACAAATTTTATTTATTTATTTATTTATTTATTTTGAAGAAGTTGTTTCAAGAAATTGTCCTAGTAATGGGTTTGGTATTTTATTTAATTATCTTTTTTTTTTTCTTTTTTTCTGTTTTGGTTTTATTGGAAGTGTTTTTCTATCTTGAATTTCGTGTTTCGACAGTAGTTTGTGTTAGTTGACTGTTTGGCTATTGAGAAAAAGTTAGTCAAAGAAAGAATAAGGAGACTTTGTGAATCATTGATAAATGTCAAACATTTCAATCTTTTTGAATATCAATTATAGTGAATTCCAGCCATTTTTTTTTAAATTAATACAATTGGTCAGAGAACAAGAACCAGAATTTTTATTAATTAGATTTCTGCTTCATTTTCTTTCACTTTGTTTTTCTTAAAAGAAGCAAGAAAGTAGTTTGTTACACTTTTTTTGGTATAGAGAATGAATTCAGAGAGTAAAAAATCTTTTAACAGTAGAACTGTTCTGTCTATCTAGTTTGAAGATTTTGAAATGTTGAAACTGCAAGTACAGCCTTTGAAAAAGAAAATTAAAGCAAACTCAAAGTACCTTCCAAGTTTCTAGGGTTTGTTTGTGTATTGGGAAAGTGGTCAAGCTTTTTGAATATTTTTTTTTCTTTAATTACTTTTATTAATTTTCATTCCAATTTTAATCATGTCACAGATAGACAAAGCTTCTCTTCTTGCAAAGGTGGTTCAACGAGTGAAAGAATTGAAAGAACAAACCGTTGAGCTCACACAACTCGAAACGTTTCCTTCGGAGACCGATGAGATTACCGTGCTTTCGAGCGATTACTCGAGCGATGGCAGATTGATTTTCAAGGCCTCTTTGTGTTGTGAGGATCGTTCCGATCTTCTACCAGAACTAATTGAGATACTAAAGTCACTGCATTTAAAGACATTGAAAGCAGAAATGGTAACACTAGGGGGAAGAATCCGCAACGTTCTCATCGTGGCCGCCGACAAAGATCATAGCATTGAATCAGTCCATTTCTTGCAAAATGCATTGAAATCTTTGCTAGAAAGATCAAATTCTAGTGATCGAACCAAAAGGAGACGCGTTTTGGATCACAATTTAATAATCTAATTAGTAATATTAATATTGTATCTTCTTCTTTTTAATTTCTATCTACACATATAATTTGTGAGCTTGTTTGCAATCGTAGTAGTAAGTGTGTGTGTTTGATTTTGTTTTGATTGCCCAATGGAAAAAAAAAAAAAAAAAAAAGTGGAAGTAGTAGTGTTGTGGGTTCATTTGATAACTTGTTCTAGGGTTTATCTAGATATGAGAATCTTGTGATATATAAAAAGTAGGAGGGAATCAAAGAATCTCTTCTCTGATGAAATGTGTAAGTGATGTGATCAAAAGTGAAGTGTTTCTGTGAGTTCCAAGCTCATAAAAGGAATCTAGCACTGGTACTGGCACTGGAACTGGCATGCATAAATATATATATTTATATATATATATATATATATATATATATTTCATAATCTGGGAACTAGGAATTCTTTCCCGAGCATGTTTGTTTGTACAATGTTTTTGGAAAGAAAAGCACACCAAAGATTTTGAATTGAACTAGGTCTCTCTTAAGAGAGAAACAGGCTGTATAAAGGAGTTATCTGCACGAGAAAACTTTGCAATTTCAGCTCCAGCAGCATATATATAAAGAGATCAAGACAATTATTCAGAGAGCTGAGAGAACATTCTCACAAGAATCAAGAAGGATATGATCTTTTACTTTTCTTCCATATATGTTGCCAACTGGAATGAATTTTTGTAGTTTCTTTAGGCATGTTATGTGCCCTCATAGTTTTGTGATATGTCATATATGTGGTGGCTTCATTGTTTTACATGAATCCACATTTTAATTTAATTAATCAAATCTTTTGTTAAGACAAATATTAAAACATTATATCTTAGGGCCCATTTACTGATGAGTGACGAGGAATCCTAGCTAATTAACGAGAGAAAGGAAGTTAATTACTAAAATCAATTAGAAATCAGATTAATATGTGTGTCTCATATATAAATCAAGAATTAAGTTCCTATTGGAAAGAGAATTTGATTCTCCCCTCCCATCTAAGGAATTAAGTTTTCTTTCCTATCCTTTCCTATATAATTTGATTCCTAATTAGTATACACGCGTTAAATATATAAGTTGGATGAAAGCTTTAGATGAGTGTAATATTATTGGTTTAGACGACAAATTTTGGTCAAGCATAGATACAGTAAAATTTGGTGGTCAGACTGCTAAACAGCATTAATTTGGTGATATGATAACTGGGGCTAGTTTTGTTCAGACAATCTGATATATTGTTCAAAGCTTATAATTACCTTTTCACACGCTATCATTTTGATCCACTACTTGGTTCATAAATTCCACTTTAATTTTTCTTGCCCAAAAAAGAAAAAACAAAGATGATCAAGTCAGCAACGACAGCAAGTCATGTCCATCTCACATTCTCACTTGTATATTTTAAGATTAATTAATGGAATTTTTGAAAGATTAATAATATCGGTCTCCACAATCTTATTTTGGCTTGATAGGTCAAAAATCTGCTCCTCAAACAGCTTTATGTGTCAAAAATTTCTTAGTCTGCGGAGCCCACTCCATGCATGTTTTCGTTTCACATTCACATTATATATTCTCATAAGAGATCTCTTATTTAATTACGGTAAGGACTACCATGAAATCATATTAATTTAAATGAATTTTAATCTAAATTTTTTTTGTGGATGATAAGTTTATCAAAATCTACCTATGAAAAAAAATTTACGAATTTTTCAAACATTAAAACTATTTTTCTTGAATTTTCCTACATTTCACTCTTTTTTCGATGCCTTCATATTTAGAAAAATTGGGATAAATAGTTTTAGTATTTGAAAAAAATTCAAATATTATTCATAGGTAGATTTCAATGAACTTATCATCCACAAAAAAATTCAGATCAAAATTCATTCAATTGATGTGATTTCATGGTGGTCCTTACCGAAATTAAAATAAAGAATCCCTTATGAGAGACTCACTATATATATATATATATATATATAATAGGCTTAATAGCCAAGAATTTAATTGACTGAGCTAGGGATATTGTTGTTCAATATATAATCTTTAAATTTAATTGCATATCATAACAATTTCAAAAATCTGTGTAGAAAAAAAAAAATGGTTGTTCAATGATTATCTAATATAAAATAATCTCAAATTATTTAGGATTAAAAAAGCGTCTTGATAATTAATGATCATTATATAGTCAATTAATCTAAAATCCATATTTGACTTATTAGTTGCCAGAGATAAAGCTATGTTGAAAGTTGAGATTTATCTGAACTAATGATCATATGGGATTTTCATAATAGATTAGTGAGTTGTAACTTGTATGCATATTCTATCTACTTGTGAAATTCACCCATATATTTAGAGAGGGTAATTATATTGTAGATCAATTGACTAATATGAGTCTTGGTTTGAGAATATTTTACTAAGGATAATGTTTAAGTATTGACTGGTCAATACCCAAAATACTGACCCATCAATCGAAGTGTAGTACGTGGCCTTTTTTCTTTTACTTTTTACATTTATCTCCTTGCATTTTTCACAAATTAGGCCACGTGCTATACTCCAATTGATGGGGTCAGTATTTTAGATACTTATCGGTCAATACCCAAGCATTAATCCTTTTACTAATGGTTCACACCACCTTGTGAAATTCAGTGGCAGTTATTGCGAGATGCTTATTGCCTTTTCCAAGTACTATTTTATCTAGTAATAAATTATCTTAAATATTAGTCCTAATGAAGAAAACGATGTTGATTAAACAAAAATAAATGGATCCAACAATTGATGTTGAAAAAACCGTCTTTATAATTTCAGTGCACACTAAGGTAAAATTAAATGAACTCTCTCTCCTTTAAGATCCCTTACATTAACTTTTGTATGGACTTTATTCGATCAATTCTAATAAGTTTTAATGTGATTTTTTTGAGTTGGGATCCTCTCCTTGATCCTTGTTTTTCCTTGGCATTCTTCGAGTGTAATTCAAATATCAAATTGCATGAGAGAGAAAAAAGTGAACCAATCTTAACTATGAATTTTGTATTTTGCTTAGGTGTCATCGGATTATGGAAAGTCAAGGAAAAATAAGCCAAGGAGAGGATCTTGATCCGATTTTTTTTATGATAAGTTCAAAAACATAGAAAAACAAAACTACCTTCTTCAAAATAATAAAATAAAAATTAAAGTATTTTGAGTGCTATAACTTTTTTTTTTTTTTTCATTCTTCCTATGTTTCAAATTTTTCCAAGGCTTTATATTAAAAAAATCAGAAAAAAATAATTGGAGACTTTTTTTTTTTTTTTTTTTCAAAATTTCTTCACAAGTTTTTATTTATTTATTTATTATTATTATTAAAGTTACCATCCATAGAAAATTACATAAAAATTCATTATTATCAATTAAATTTCATCAAAGTCCTTATAAAATTGTAAATAATGGATTTCTTAGGAGAAAATCATTGTATGTATAATATTGTTGGGTTGTGAAGCCTGAATCAGTATTGTTACGCTACGCTGACGCCACATGGGGGTCGACAGTTTTACCCCAGATTTTATTATTTAAACTCTTGTATTCTTGAGGTTTAAAGTTATTATTCGGGACTATTCCAGTCAGGTTATGACTACGGCAACTTTGTAGCTGGAAGCTGGTTATTCGCCTATGGTAGCGGAGGCAGTGACTCTCTTGCGAGGAATAGAACTAGCTATGGATTCAGGGCTGCTGCCAGCTGTGGTGGAGTCTGATGCCGTGGGGGTGGTTAAGTTGGTGAATTATGGGTGTTGTAATTCGGCTGATATATATTGGGTTGGTCTTGGTTAGAAGATTACCCTGCTTACGTGGAACGTTGTGTTCTAGATGATACTCTAGACTAGTCTCTATTTCTCTATTTCTCTTTAATAAAGCTTTGCTTTTAAAAAAAATAAAAAATAAAAATAAAAATAAAAAATATATATAAAAAAAAAGTGCGAGAGAGAAAAAGGATATTCAAAGCCGAACTGGGAGAGAGTGTGTTTCACCATTATAAACACCGATTTTATATTAGAAGTTGATTGCAAATGTGTTCCGTAGATGTAGGCTTATGTCGGATGACGTAAAATCTTGTATCACTTTTTATTATTATCTATAATTGCTTTCATGTGTGATTGTTTTGATCAATTTTGGGTTTGCTTATTCTGGAATGAATATGTGTGATGACCTTTATATACGTGCACCTTTAATTCTTGATAATTTGTTTTTTTATTGCAAATTTGAGAGTTGAGGAGGATGATATGACACTAATAACTTTAATGATGCGGGTATGAGGGATTTACAAATAAGCCGCCTCAACATTTGTATCTCGAAATAATATTTTTGAAAATGACTAATAATTAAAACAAATAGAATACATAGGTGTTACAAGGAATAAAAATTGCAAAGCTTAATTATTATAGTAAACACTTTGCTTTTGAAGCACTTAGCTTTGTGGGAGGTCCTTTTTAAGTTGTAATCATACCCTTGTAGGATTAGGACGGCCACCAACCATCATCACATTATTTTTCTTTCAAGTACAAGTCATTCGAAAACATATTCATGCGATCAAATTGAATAGAGATCGGACAAGAACTAACTTTAAATCATCAAAATAAAACTTTAAAGATTTTTTTTTTCAATTTTGAAAAAAGAAAAAAGAAAAACTTAATTAGTATGTTGTTTTATTCTTTTGTTATTTGACGTGTAAGAACCAAAATAAACATATAGAAAACATACTTATGACTGCAACATGTAATTTGCAAAGACCAAAGTGTGTGAGTAAGCAAATATTGATGAATTGTTAATAGTGGGTGGATGGAAATTGAAAAACGTGAGAGCTCATGATTAAAAGAGGGCGTGAAAAAAGGTGGGGTGGTGACTGACAAAAAGGAAAAATGATGGGCAGGCAGTGAAGGTAGCGATAAAAAGAGACAAAAAAAATGTGAATGTGAATGAGAAATGAGAAGGCGTGGAGGGGTGTTTTATGTTATTTTATAAAACATTAACACTTTTTCATAAAGACAATTGCTTTGATTATTGGGTGGACCTGTCGGGGGGACGTGCTCATTTCTCTGTCGATCTTAACCTACTCCACTCAACACTTTGTTATTTCTCTTTCACTAATCATTACTACCACTTCCAATCTCTCATCATCATTTCCATTCTTATTTGTGAGACTCCAATATATCCCTATTTCCTGAAGTTTGAGGACTCTTGGTCGCTTGATGACTTACTGTGTTGCATGTGTTTCAAAATTTATCATCAAATCAGATTTCACATTTGAAATTTAGTTAGAATTTAGGGTATAATAGATGCATGTATTAATAAGAAGTTACATACATGAGTGTTTAATAGAAAGATTTAGAAAAAAAAAAAAGAAAAAAAAAAAAGATGAGGTTTGCTCAGTGATTTGCCACTCACACCTACAGGTTGTCTGTCACCTAGGTCAAGAGATTCTGGGTTCGAGTCATGCCCCATCCCCCTATTCCAAAATATTGTAATAGATCATGGTCTATTGATAAACTCCTCCCACTCACGAGCAAATGAAAGAAAATGGAAATTGTGTTGAAGCTAATTTTAGGTGGCTTGATCCCCTTCTTGCCTTAGTGGAGAAGTAGATTTGTTAAAACGTGATCAGTACTCTTAGTGATCAGGATGAAAATGATCGAGGGTGCTATTTTTTTATACATGGTCCAGTTCGAGAAGCCAGAGAGCGTAAAGTGCCATTAAGATGTGGGTGCTGATTCAATTCGCAAGGCATTCAAAGGCCTTATTGATCCAATCTGGACACCTCTTCATGGTAGAGCCATGATATGTGGGTGGGAATATCTTTGTTTTCCATTTCTGGGCTGAATTGGACAGCCAGAGAGGGTGCTCACTGAAGGTTTAAGTGGCCAAGTGGGGATTGTCATGGAAAGTTTATGCATGCACAGAGGCCCCTCAAGAACATACGAGGCCTAAGGCGAAAATGTTAAATTAGGTCTTTTGGTGTTAAATATTAAAAAATCAATTTTTATAATAAAAATCTCATACATGTTTGTAAAATGGACATGATGATCAGACTCAAAACTCTCATCATCAACATGGAAATGGAGCAAACACCATTTGAACTAAAGAAGGGATGTGCAATTTAATTCTTTTTTTTTTTCTCTAAATCCATAAATGAATATTTTTTTTTTAGGATAATCTAAATTAATTGGAAAACGGTTATTATCATTTAGTTGGAAATTAGAAGAACAAATTTATAAAAGAAATATAACTTATATCGAAAATATCAATCTATATTATAAAACTACATAAAATATAGATAAAAAAACATAATTTAAAAAAAAAATTATAAAAAAAAAAAAGCCTTAAAAGAGCCGGTTCTGTGCATGCACTTGCGAGTTGCGAGTTGATTACTATTGATATTAATTCGCATCTTAAAAGAGCTTTGTGACTTTCGTTGGATGGGGAATCTGTCACCGATTTATTACGTTACGAAAGATTACCAAAATTTTGCATTCAATGTGGGGGGTTTGGGGGGAATAATGTTAATCTTTAATTTGTTTGCACCCTATGGATGGTGTTTTACACTTTTACCTTCATCAAAGTGCCAAGCTTGGAATTTTCTAAACATCTTTGATAAGAGAAAAAATGTATGATTTAGGGTTCTTTTCATAAATAGTCATTAAATTATTAGAAATTAAGATTAAAATTAAGTTAATTGTTTTTGTCCATATTTTTTGTGTTGTGGACAAAAATGTATTTGAATGAGTTTTATCAAGTAAAATTGAAAATTGATAGAAAAAGGAGAGCGAGAAAGTAGATCTTGAGATAGAGAGAGAGAGAGAGAGAGAGAGAGACAGATAGGGATAGAAAATTAGAGAGAGAAAAATATAAGTTAAAGAGAAAATTGGAAGAGAAAGAAAGTTGGAAGTTCGAGAGAGAAAGTTATTGAGAAAATTGGAAGAGAAGAGAAAGTCATTGGTGAGAACGAAACTCGATCGATTTCGATTTCATGTGATTTCAGGCGCTGAAATTTGCATTTCGACATGTAAGCATGTCAAAATTTCAGTGCGTAAACATTTTGAAATTTCAGCTTGTAAGCATGTTGAAATTTTATCAACGTGTAAGCATTTTGGAATTTTAGCTTGTAAGCATGGTGAAATTTCATAGTGTAAGCATTTTAGAATTTTAACATGTAAGAATTTTGAAATTTTATCATGTGAACATGAAGATTTAGCATGATATGATGCTGAACAATTTTAAATAACTTTTATGGATAATTAGTCAGATGGTTACCCATTTGGTTGGGCACTATCAAAATAACCATTAGATGGGGAATTCGTTTCAAAATAGTCATTTTAGTTGAACATTGTGACACTAATGACCATTCCGTCACATTCCGTTAACTTTCTCTAATATTACCGTTAAATGAGTGGCATTTAGGTAAATAAGAGGTTACCTTGAGAGAATCAATTAATCCAATATCGGATAAATCTCTCCATTTAGGGTGCGTTTGGTACGAACATAGGACAGGACAAGGTAGGACGGGACGGGACAGGACGGGACAAGACATGTTGTTTTGTATTGTGTTTGGAAGGCCTGAGACATAACTGTAGACTGTACTATTATGCGTTTGGTATGGCTGGGACAGGACATGACAAGAGGTTCAAATGACCAGAGTACCCCTCTTATATATTTATATATATAACAACATATATTATAATATTATATATTAATATGTAATAATATCAAATAATAATAATATATAATATAATAATATATACAATAATATTAAATAATAAAATATATAATATATAATAATATATAACATATTATTATATATTATATATATTATTATTATTTGATATTATTATATATTAATATAGAATATTACATGTATTATATATAATAATATGATATATTATATTATTATATATAATAATATATATATATATATATATTATATTTTCTATATGTAATAATATTTAATATTATATATATATATATATTATATATATATATATCCCATATATAATAATAATATAATATATATATATATATATATGAAATATTAAATATTAAATATATATATATATATATATATATAATATTAAATATTATTACATGTACAATAATATAAATATATATATTTATATATATTATTGTATGGGTAATAATATTTTTATATACATAATAATATTTAATATATTATATATTATTATATATAATAATAAAATATTATTATATATAATAATAAAATATTATATATATATATATATTATATTTATATTACATATATATTTTATATAATATAATACATATTAATATATATATATATATATATGATAATATTTCATATATATATATATATATATATTATAATAATATGTTTATATTATAATATATATATAATAATAATGTTTAATATATCATTCATATATATATATATATTATTATATTTAATAATATATAATATATTAAAGATTAATATATATATATATATATATATGATATATTGAATATTATTATATATAGGATATATATATATTATTGTATTTAATAATATCTAATATATTAAAGATTATAATATATATGTATATATATATATATAGATGATATATTGAATATTATTATATATAGGATATATATATTATTAAATATTATTATATATATATATATATATATATAATATATTAGACATGATTGTAATTGTTTGAAAATTTAAAGGGTAAATTGGTCATTTTGTCACTTGTCCCATGTCATGGGACTAGTTGTCCTAGGGTCTTGGGTGGGACAATTTTTTGTGATTTTTGTCCTACCTTGTCCCATTCTGTCCCATGCTAAGGATGCGCCAAACGTGGGACAAGAACAAATTATCCCACGTTGTCCCGTCCTGTCCCGCGTACCAAACGCACCCTAAATGCCACTCTCATTTATTTTATTTTGTATAAAGGAAAAAAGTCACAATTAATGATAGGAAATTTTTTCATAAAATTTAAATTAAAATATTAGATACAACTTGCATACTTTCAAAAAAATAATATATATAAATATATATATATATATATATATATATTCAAATCTTCCTTTATTCTTTCATTTTTTTTTTTTTTTACCTCATTATCTAACTATCCTATGTGGCACTTCATTTTCTCCAAATACATATAATTGCATTGGAGATGCTCTAATGGAGGAAGAGAAGAGAGTTGTAGTTAGACCTAACAAAATTTTACACGACCCAAACCCATTCGAAAATAGTGGTTGGTGGGTCAAGTTTAACAGATCGGGTTGTTAATAGGTCAACCCATTAAGACACGAAATATAATGGGTCGGTTTTGGATTCACTCTTAAAAAAAACCGTTAATTCAATAACCCATTAATATAAAGATTTTTTTTTTTAATGTGTTTATGAAAGTTATTAAAAAAAATCTTTGTATAGTCACATTATAGAATTTATATAAAAAAAATTATCTATAATTATGGTTAGAATATATTTTACTAATTAATTTTTTAAAAATTTCTAATTTTTTTCTTTTTTTGAAAGAGGAAAATTTTCTAAATTAAAAACTCTAAAACTCTAAATCAATTATTTCACAATATTATAACCCTAACCCTAAGTTCCTAACCCTAAAACTCTAAAAGTAGCTAGTTAACTTGATTGCATGAGTTTGATCATGCTTAAATGCTATTTATTTTCAACTTTTTAATAAATCTCAAATATAATATTTTGTAACGAGCCGGGTCGGGTTACCCATTAATTTAACAAATGGTTTCGGGTTTGTATATTTCAACACATTAAGCTAACGGGTTGGGTTCGGGTGGAACAATTTTAACACAACCCAAACACGAAACGATACGAATTTGCAATAACACAACCCATTGCCAGGTCTAGTTGTAGTTATTAAAAATGACGAGAGAGAAAACCTAAAAGGAAAATTAAAATAATTAGAGTTGATGTGTAAGTTAAGTCAACAAACATAATTTATAGAGATTTTTTCTTTTTTTTTTTTTCTTTTTGAGTTAACAAATTTAGTTAAACTTATTGGGACGGACCAAAAGTGAATATTCTCAAAAATTTATATTAATTTTATATTTTATATTTTAAATCGATCATAATATATACGTATCATCGTGAAAACCTGATTGAGTCCGATATGAATTAAATTTAATGGTAGTTAAAAATGTTAGAAAATAAGAATTTTTTTTTTTTTTTTTTTTTTTTGAAAAAGAGAAAATAAAAGAATTGGAAGGACAGATTGGCTCTCCAATAAAACTAACTATACGTTCTATGTTAGGTTAGAAAATCGCGGGGCAAAACCCGCAAATTTCTAATGGCCCAACCCTCTAAATGTGCACCAAGTGCAGGTTGGAATCAGACCCGCAAAACATTCGGGTACCCAACCTGCATTTTACCATGAATGTTTGATCCATATTTTTTTATCTGAATTTTGTTAATTAGTCTTTCTATTATCAGTTCGAACTGACAATAAATATATCAATTCTTTGTATGTGGGCCATTAGATTTAAAAGATACTTTGACAAGTGCATGCAATCAAGTCAAAGTATTTAAATCCAATGACCCATATATAAATAACTGATATGTTTATTATCAGTTCGAACTGATAATAGAAAATCTATTTTGTTAATATACATAGACCCCAGAAAGAAGATATAGAAGCCAACAGGGACGTAGCTCAGCTAGTAGATGAACGAGATTGAGGCTTGAACAAATGACTCTCATGTGCGAAAGCTTTCAAAAAAAAAAAATACCTGGTCCCGAATTAAGAGATATTGTCAGGAAAAAAAAAAAAAATGGATATACAATATATCATGAATAAAAAAAATGAAATGAAACGTGAAAGAACTTTAGATGATATGAAAGAGAGGAGAGGAGAGCATTTTTGGCAGGTGTAATTTGAAATGGGCTGGTGGTCATGTTTGTTTAATCCTACAAATATGTAAATTACGTATTTCTTGTTTTTTTTGGTTTAAACCATCCAGTTTCCGGGTGGGGCGGATCCACCATATGGTGCAATTAAAATTACGTATTTTTTCAATAAAACGGACAGAGGTAGAGTATGAACTAATAACTATAGCACTAATAACCAACTCAATGATACTTTCTCTAGGTTGCTACTGCGGGCTTTACGCAAACGAAATCACACTTGGACGAGTTGGTATAAAGGAATAAAGTCTTTCTCTTAATTTATCCGGGAAACTACTGGGGGCTCATGTAGCCCATGCTGGATTAACTGCAACAGGAACTGAATACGCAACAGCAATCCGAGCCCCTCCTCCCCAACAACCGGCGCATTTGCTTCCGGAAGAAATCGAAGAATTTCTTGTTCTGAGCATTCATTTATGTGGGGGAACTCAAAAATATGAGGGGTGTATCCGTGTATGGCAATTGGTTATTGGCGTCACTTTGCTAGAATTTTCAGTTTTGTAAAATGACTGTCACTACTCACTAGTTTTTATGTTTCAGATTTATTATGGGCCCCCACTTCTCTAATCAGTTGGGCTCCAATGGAGAAACTGTACAAAATCCGTCTTTTAATGGTTCGCCAAAACGGGCCAACAAGGATACCAAACCCTATTCTCAGTTACAGTTGGGCCAACTTCCTCAAATCAAATTTATCAAACCCTGATATTCAAGAGCGGTGATAATGGCACCCTCTTAAAAACTGTATGTACACCCTTTACGTAATTACACTTATCAAAATTTTTAAAATTTTTGTAATTTGTAAATTAACCCTACTTAATACCAAAAATATCCTCTCTTTTTTTAATTATACTGTATTATATTTTTGTAAGTACACACCACTTATACATATTATTATGCTATTTAATCAATTTTATTATTATCTTTAATTATATCACTGTTATTTTTCTTCCCTCACTTTTTCTCTTCTATGTTTTCATTCCACAAAATCAAACTCTATTCTTCTTTCTTTTCTTTATCTCTCGTCATGTCAAGCAACTCTCTTTATTTTTTATTGATTGTTTTTTATTCACAAAATCACTACGATTTGAAGTTTTCTAGTTGGCAGATTCATTTTCTGTTTGTGAAAGTGGTAGGGATGCAAGATTTGTGCTATGTCCTAATTGATTTGAAAGTAGAAAAGTTTTTGATGAAATTGAAGAACAATTGATATTGATAACAAAACAAAAAAAAAAAAAAACAAAAAAATCTAAAGAGATTTTGATTTTGAAACTAATAATAATTAATTTAAAACTTTCACAACCAATTTTGGTTGATTTTGATTTATTCCCCATATTTAGCAATCAATTTGTATTTCCTTACAAGAAATTAAAAATATATTTAAAATTAGTATTTAAAAGAGAATCTAGGGTTGAACAAATGTAAAGTGTTTTTAATGATAAGTATATGTTAATATCTAATCATTAATAGGAAACTTTTTTTTTTTTTTTTTAACGAAAGATTAAAATAGCAAACTAATTAGTAATTATTAGTGGGTGTACTTACAAACTATTTAGTCTTCTTGGTAATTTTGCTTAAGGGTATTATTGGATTTTTAAAAACATATTAATTTGAGATGTAGATACAGTTTTTGAAGGGTGTAAATATCGCAACTCTAAAGAGAATGTATTGAAATTTGATTTTGAACATGATTTGGGGTTTGATTTAGGGCCTGGGCTTGGTAGTTGAGTTGCTTGGTAGTTGCTTCCTACGAACAAACATGTTATTATATGTTAAGCAAATATTATAAAATCCTAAACAAAGTTTGCATATTTTTGGCAGAGAATCTGATCAAATCCCTATGAAACTCCAACAAGGCAAAGGAATGGTCAGAGAATCAACCAGCTCCACCTGCTCATCCAACACATATGTGTCCATTTCTCATCATCAAATCCCTCCAAATGCCTCTCTCTGACTCTCTGACTCTCTCTCTCTCTCACACACCATTTTCACAAACAGAAAGAAAACAGGCAATTGGTGGGTCACCTACCAAATATCATAATCAAGATAAAGTGGGACTACTACAGTTTCATTATCATTACTCACAAGAATAATAACATTTCTCAAGGTATATATATTAGTGTCCACACAAAAAAATAAAACCCCAAAAAATTTAAAATAATAATAATAATAATAATAATATTAGAGTTTGGAGAAACTAGGTTTTGAGAGAGAAAGTGAGAGAGTTTGTGGGGATGCATCTCAAGGCATTACAGTGCCCAAAAAACAACTTTCCAAGAGTGATTAGCGGTGGTGTTATTGCCATTGGATTCTCAATTTCTCATTGATTAATTATCAAATTTGGTTTTATGTTTTAACAAACATTTGACCAAAATCACTAATTCTGTCTTCTCCTTCCCTTGGAAACATCTGTACCCCATGTTCTTCCATATATCTTCACATGCATTTTTTTTTTAATTATTATTATTATTTAATTTACATGCACCACCTCTCTCTATCTCTATCGATATCTCTATCTCTCTGCAGTGGAAAGAAGAAACGAATAGAATATATAAATACACAAACTTTAAATATTTATTGATCAAAGGAATAAGAATTTTCTTTGCAGAAAGAAAGATCCACTCTGGACTAAAGGGAAGGAGGGGGGCATCAATTCTTCTACTTTTTTATTTTTGTTTTTATTTTCCCTTTTTTTAGGGGCATTATATTATCTTTTTCTCATACTTTGTGGCCCTCAAGATGCTTACCAAATCCAATATCATTTCTTATATATATATGATGTTGTTTTGTTGTGCAAGTTTTTGCTTCCAAGAAATTTGTCATTATATATGTATTTCTTGTCTTTGAGTACCAAACAAACAATTAAAGATTAAACTCACCATAAACTACCAAGTAATAGCTTTTCCCACTTCCACACTTGCTTCCAAAACCCTTATTTAATATTTATTTATAATCAACTTATGATCATGCTTCATTGATTTGCACTACATTTATCTTTTCATTATTTATTTATTTATTTATTTTATTTTTACGGTGTTTATCTATCCATTTATCTAGACCATGTATTCTTTTGAAGCTTTTTGCTATTGGTAGGATTCGAGCCGTTGACTTGAGAGTCATTTGTCCAAATCTCAAACTCATCCATCTACTACCTGAGCTACACACCTGGGGACTTTATTATTTTTAAAGTTGAGCCACTAGTCAAAGAAAATACCTCTATGTATACGGGGCGATGCTATACGGTCCAAAAATTTGCTCAAATGGTAAGTTAAATTGATTTGTAATCATCACATATCAACACATCATCCTATGATTATATGGTTGCTATAAATCAGTTTAACACATCATTTAAGTGAATATTTTAAACAAATTTTAGACAAATTTTAGACAAATTTTTGGATAGCCTGGCATTATTTATGTGTATCTACTTGATTGAAAATTCGATTGAGATAATCAGATAAAAAAATAAAAGGTTTTTTGGGATGGAAAAAAATAGATAAGAAAGAAGGAAAAAGCAGAAGGGAAAGGGCCGGGGGCATGAGTTTGGTTTGGGTGGGGTGGAGGGATTCAGGCAAAGTATTTGGAATATCAAATCAACAAATGACTCCATATATATTGTCATAATAAATTATTGTGAATTTTGACAATATCTATGATTTGTATTATATAAAAAGGCATTTCTTTAACTTTTGTCCAATAACACACACATATTTATAAAATATTACAATAATTTATGATTTATTCAACTTTTAGCAATCCAAATTTTCCTAAACATCCAAAAAAAAGAAAAAAAGAAAGAAAGAATAATGCAATTTGACCATCAATTCCTGACACTGAAATGATCACAAACAATGGTGCCCATTTCAGTATATATGAAAATTATTACTCTTTTTTATTATTAATTATTATTCTTTTAAAAAGGCTAGACATAACTATGATTATTAAATTTAGTTTCAACGAAATGATTCCGAATTATTTGATTAATATGGCATATCGATGTGCATACTTTACAAACAAATTATATGTACTGAAAAGAAAAGATCATGATCTGCAACAAGAAGGTCCACTAAAAATATACGGTGTATATATATATATATATATAATTTTCCTATTGTCAGTTCGTTCTAATATAAAATATATTAGGACTAAGAATGTGGACCATTAATTCATACTTTGACTTACAGTGTATACACTTATCAAAACTTTTCCATAATCTATGATCTACATTCTTCGTCCTGATATATTTTATATTAGGACGAACTGACAGTAGAAAGACTATATATATAATAACATCACAAACATATATAAAAGTTATTGTAAAACCAATAATCATACCTTTCCCACTTGAAATGATTTTGTTCTGATGCCATATTCAACACCTTTTTTTTTCAACTTTACTAATAAGAATTTATTCTCGTTTACCTTCCTAGCCTTCTTTATATGTTCCAACCGAATCCGAGTTAGAGAGGTTGTTGGGGATAATTTCTAAGTGGTTCATGCATTCATTTTGCTTTAAAAAAATGAATTTTTTTTAAGGGTTTGGGTTGTTTCTTTTGTTTGAGTTGATCTTAGACATTTATGTAAGTTTCAATTTGATAGAAATGGGTAGATTTTAGCCAAAAGATGAAGTTGTAATAGCATCAAAGTAATAAAGTCGATCAAAATGCCATTGACTTAAAAGATCAAATGCTTGAAAAAAAAACAGGAGACTTAATAAGTTTCGACCAAAGAAAAATCAAGTCTCGATCAAAGGTTTTTATATATATATATATATATAATGTGTGGAAAACATAAGTGTGTATTTTTATTTATTTTTTTTAAGAAAAAAAACATATGATTTGTGTGTTTTTACCATAAACACAATTTTGATGCTATAAAAAATCAAGTTATTAAATCGGTACACACAAAATAAGTACCAATAAGTGATAGAAATTTAAGAACTCTTTTTTGTAAATGAAAATCTCATAGGATTAGAACTTTAGTTGATGACTTTTTATTTTTATTTTTAAATATTACAATAATTCGGGATTTAGAGAGGGGGGAGACTCAAATCTACAATTTTGTGGTGTATGTGTGAGGGATATATTACTGGACCAACCTTATCTTGTCTTTTGTTGATGACTCATTAACCAGAACTTATTTGAATAAGAAAAGCAGTTAGTGGTTTAAGAGATGAGTAGTTCAATGGTCATTAATTGGGTATGGAAGTAGGTCCTAATTAAAGGCTCTTTCTCATTAAGAAAGAGGTGGCATATCATTTAATTGTTTAAACTCAAGGTGGGTGGGGGGTCACAAAGAGTAAACATCTCCAAATATGTATGAACGAAGGTTTGCATTTCAATTGAAATCAAGATTACATTGGATTTGGGGTAAAATCAGCATTCAAGAAAGCTCATAACATATCTAATTTGTTAATTGATTATTGGTAGTGATAAAATAATATCCATTTACAATGTATTTTTAAATTTTGTGGTTTTCCTTTCGTTGTCTATATGGGAAAGATGAAAGAACAAAAAATGTTTCCATATTATTTAGGGATGTGATCTTTGGAGTCATAATGAATGAATTACCAATTTCATTTAATATTTTATCGGTTTATATAGAGTTTTGAATAGGGATGGAAATTAGGGAAATAAGGATAGATATTGGTTCCCCATCCCTATCCCCATTTCCCAACTCCTTCCCACATCCCTCCCCGTTTTCCCATTTAGGGGAAATGGGGATGGGGAAGTTTGGGGGAGATATCCCCATCATTCCCATTTCCCTCAATCCCCAATTCCCAATCCTTTTTTTTTTTTTTTTTTTTTTTTTTTTTTTTCATTTTCCTCATTTGGCTAAAAATAATTACTAAAACTTATTCATTCAAATAAAAAAAATATTACATATTAAAAATTCAAATAAATTTAAGAGTTAGAGTTAAAGAAGTATTTATACCTAGAGTTAAAATTAGGAAAATGATGAAAATAAAAATTATTATAAAAAAAAAAGGTTTTGGGGGAAATGGGGAAAATGAGGATAAAGGGACCAATCCTCGTTTCCATTTGGGGATGATTTTTTCTCCAAAATGGGGATGGGAATTTGGAGATTTTTGGGAAATTGGAGAAAAATGTCATCCCTAGTTTTGAATCTAACTCAATTCAATAATGATTTACAATTGAACTAATTTAAAGTGAATATTTTAGTTGGGTTCAAAATTTTTATAGCACTCTTTACAGGGTGAGTTTTAAGACTATTATTCTTCTAATAAGTTAAGTTTAACTGGTATCTAAAATGGATTTCTTTCAAAAATGCCCCTCACAGTAACCAATTCACATTTTTATTTTTATTTTAAACTTTTCTATTTGACCTCCAACAGACCTCCAATGGAGGTATGTTCGTTCGACCTCCAATGGAGGTCAATGAAGAAGATGAATTTTTTTTTTGAAAATTTTGTATTTTGTCCAATAAGTCTCGGAATTTACAACAATACCCAATAAGTCTAGGAAATTATAAAATAAATCTCAAAAATACAAAATAAGTCTTGGAAATACTCATATACGTCTCGAAAATACAAAATAAGTCTTGGAAATACCTAAATAAGTCTTGAAAATATAAAATAAGTCTAAGAAATTATAAAATAAGTCTTGGAAATATAAAATAAGTATCAAAAATACCCAAATAAGTCTCAAAAATACAAAATAAGTCTTGGACACATGGAAATTAGTCTCGGAATCATTTTCAGTAGCCAAGAGTTGAAGAAGTTGAAGAGAGAAGTGTTGTTACTTATTAGAGAGAATTCGTTTAAGACAAGTTGAAGAAAGTAAGAGAAAAGAGAAAAGAGAAAAGAGAAAAGTTAAAGTTAAAAAGCAAAAGTTAAAAATAATATAGAATGAGTAAAGTAAGGGCATTTTTAGAAGCCACTTACTTTAGTGCTATTTAAACTTTTAAGTTATTAAACCAGTGTTACTCTTAAAAGTCAACAAAAAAAAGAGTTCTATTTCCATGGTTAGATAATAGGGTCTTTCAGAATGTAATAATCTGATTCATCAATCTAGTCAATCAAATTAATCCTGTTATATATAGATTTATGTTTATATTCAATATCATTGAAACCGACTAATTTTGATATAGATTTATGTTTATATATAGATTTGTATGAGAATAATCAAAACGATTGATCTTACCAACTATGTTATCGTATTATGGAACAATTCAAGATGAGTGAATTAGGTTTCAAAAACTAGTAATTATGGCTAAGAGTGGCAAAGAGTGGTCGATCGGGAACCAGTTTCACCTAGTTCCAGTTGCCAAAAATGGATTCTGTAGCTGCATAAATGGTCAAGCCGCCCTATGACTGCAGTTCCTAATTTATGTGTATTTGGGAAATTTTAGAAACATTGAGATTCTAAAGAACTCATGAATTCAAATGAGTTCAAGTATCTAAGTTCATGATGGTTTTGCTTAGTTAAGGATGATTAAACTCTTTAGCATGTCTAAACAAATATTGCACATCAATTACATACAAAACAAAATCTTAATCTAAAAAAAACTTCTCCATTCACTACAAAAAAAAAAGGCCTTTTCCAAAGGCTAAATGCCGTCGGAAATACGTTTTCCGATGGGAAAAAGCCGTCGGAGGCCGTCACAAGTACGCTCGTCACAAATAACTATTTACCGACGAGCCATCACAAATACTAATATTTTTGACAGTCATGGCCGTAAAAAAAAAGTTTAATGATATAAAAAAAATGACATGACATCGACTTGACAAGCGCCACATCACCCATGCCCAATTGGAACTACATTAAAACTCTATGCATTTTCTGGTTACTCTTACCATTTTGCTTTAGAGTGGCGATAATGACACCCTTTTTGGTTTAAACCATCCGATTTCCGGGTGGGGCGGATCCACCATACGGTGCAATCAGCCCAGACCACACCCCGACTAATCCGGACTCGCACCGGGTCGGCCCACTAAGGGGTAAAGTGCTCCCAATATGTGTAGCTCCGTTCACAAGGGGAGTTGAACCCACGACCTTGTTTAAGGGATGAGAGCGCCGAACCACTCACACCAACACATGATTGGTATGACACCCTTTAAAAACTGTATCTACACCCCTTTCGTAATCACACCCATCAAACTTTTAAAAAAATCTCTAATTTGTAAATAAACCCCATTTAATGCCAAAATACCCTTTCTTTAAATATACTATATTATATTTTTGTAAGTACACACCACCTATGACTATTATTATGTTATTTAGTGCTTATTTGGTTGAGTTTTCTACTGGTTCAAAATGTTTACCAACGTCTATTTGAGTTTTTTAGAGTTGTTTGGTTGGGCTTTTAAGATTGTCTATTTTAAATTGAGTTGAGACTAGTAGAGTTTAAACCTCTACTGAGCAAAAGCTCATGAGGAGGTGCTTCTCCAAATAAAACTTTTTTTTTTTTTAAATGTCTACCAACCAAACATCTATGATTTTTTTTTTTTTTTTTTCAAAAACTCTATTTCTAATAGATCTACTACAAGTAGATCTTTTACCAATAGATGTTTTTCAAAAGTCTAACCAAACAAGCTATATCAACTTTATTATTATTTCTAATTTTGTTATTACCTTTAATTCTCTTACTATTCTTTCTCTTTCTTACTTCTTTTCTCTTCTTGGTTTTTTTCAAAATCAAACTCCATTTTTTTTTTCTTAGGTATCGAGGATCTCGAATTTCGTCCAGGCACCCATCCGCCTATCCTCCCCAATTACGTGGCACACTCATAGCCAACTTGTTGGTTTTGATAGTCTATTTGTTGGATGTTATGGAGTATGACAGATAGGAAACCTCGGCCCACACCCTCGGCCACACAAAAATGCAAGCGGGTAAATCAAAACTCGCCTTCGCCTGGGTAGGATTCGAACTGTTGACCTGGGGCTAGGAGTTACCCGTGCCCCAAGCCCGTCCTTCCACCAGCTGAGCTAGTGCCTTGATGGTTATAATGTAACTGCCAAGAGTAGAACCAAGGACTTGAGATTTGCATCCCAAGCCTTGGACCACCAAGGCAACCACCTCGTGGTTAAACTCCATTTTTCATTAAAACTCTATTTTAAGATTTTTTATTTTTTTTTAATTGGAGAACCACTTTCTGTTTGAGAGACTTATATGGATACAAGATTTGTGTCATGTCCCAAGTGATGTGGAAGTAGACAGGTGTTAAATGATAATAAATAAATAAAATAGATGTTCGATGAAATTGAAGAACATCTTCTTCTTTTTTTTTGACAAAAAAAAAAAAAAAAACATATAATATTGATAAATAAATAAAAAGTCTAAAGTGTGTTTGAAAGAAATAAAAAAATTACAGATAAAATAGTTAATTTAAAAGTCCGTTTATATACATAATGATTTTGTTCTTCTAATAAAAATTAATTTAAAACTTTACTTTTTCACAACCAAATTTGTCTCATGATTTTGATTTATTTTCCATACTTAGCAATCAATTTGTATTTCCTTAAAAGAGATTGAAAATATATTTAAAAGAGAATCTAGGGTTTATTAAAATGGAAAGAGTTTTTATGATATATGTTAATATCAAACCATTAATAGGAATTTTTTTTTTTACAAAAGATTAAAATAGGAAACTAATTAATAATTATTGGTGGGTGTACTAACAAACAATTAGTCATCTTATAGTAATTTTATTCAGGGGTATTATTGGATTTTTAAAAACATACTAATTTGGGGTGTACATACGATTTTTAAGAGGTGCAAATATCGTCATTCTTTGCTTTATATCAGATATGTTTTGCATACTATTTATATATAAGCTATTGATATGTTTACATACTATCTAATTAAATATATTTTTTGAATAATATTTAAATATAAATATTGATATTGTTTATTTAAAATAATATTTTATTAAAATATTTCCCTTATCTGATAGGAAATTATATTTTACTACTACTTTATTGTTAAATAGGAAACGTATATTATATCCTTATTGATTTTATTTTTTATAATCAACATTTTACTAAAAAAAATAATTTATTAATTAATAATTTAAACTTATTTCAGTAAAATTTGTAATTATTTTGTATGATAAATAAATAGATATTAAAAAAAATTATTAGAGTTTTTTTTATAAAAAAAATCTGATATAATAGTGTCACTAAACATAATTAAAAATAACTAAATCTTCTTGTAATTACTAATAATTTTGCTATATTTTATATTTAGTTAATTTAGTAAGATGTACCCATTATTTTATTGTTAAAGTATGGTTCCGTCTAATTTTCTTGCAGTGATCGTCATAAATTTTAATTTATTTATTTATTTACATTATCTATGACATATTATTTGAAAGATTCATAATTAAATCAAAATATCTGGCGAAAAAATTGACAGAGTGATTTCTCTAAAACAATACTGATAAATAAAAAATAAATAAAAAGGTTAGTTATCACTGATGCTCCCTAAACTCTTCCAAAATATGCACTATGCCCCATATATTTTTTTTTTTCACCACCAAACCCCCTAAACTCTCACAAATTGGTAAATGCCAACTGTAGATGTCCCATCACAGGGGGCAAAAAACCCAAGTGTTTGTCAAAAAACGAGAGTTTAGGGGGTTTAGTGGCGGAAAAAAAAAAAGTATAAGGGGTATAGTGCATATTTTGGAAGAGTTTAGGGGACATCAATGCCAATTACCCATAAAAAAATAACACATATAGTGATACATTTAAAAGATTGAACTGCTTTTTTCATTATTCTCGACAGTATAAAAAGTGACGTCGGAAATGTTGTGTTACTTTTTCCTCATTTCCAACGGCACAAAGACTATCTTCGACGATGGTCATTAGGCCATCAGAAATATGGTATTATATTTTTACTCATTTCTGATGGTACTGATATGGCCGTAAGAAAAAGTACTATTATCGATGGCAATTAGCTTCGTTGAAAATAGTTCGTCACTAATAGGCATTTTTTTGTAGTGATTTGACTGAGGCAACTTGTTAATTCTTGTTTCTTTAGCTCTTCATGCATTTCAATTAATTTCTTTAAGAAATTAAAGTCTTGCTCATCGATCTCCAATATAATTGAAATTTCACTTGACACTATGTTTGGTAGGAGAAAGAGAGAGTATGAGGGATGGATGAATTAAGAGGGAGAGAGAGTAGGAGGGATGAGGAGGATACCATCTATCCTTCATATTGTTTGGTATTGAAAAGAGAGTTGAATGGATGGATTGGTATATAATTTATAAAATTACTATATTGCCCTTTAAAAATTTGGAGGGCATTTTTGTCTTTGCCCTCCATTCACTCTCCCTCCTTTCTCATCTGTCCATCATTGGATAGATCCAAAATGGTGGGCCCGGAAGGAGGAGCTCTCCCTCCTCTCCTCCTCTTCCCTCTCTTCTCCCTCCAACCAAACAAGGGATTGGAGCTCTCTCTCCAACCCTCTCCCTCCCTCTATCTTTCCCTCTTACCAAACAAAGCCTAAATCAATTCATTATCAAAATCAGGTATAAAGTCGTCATACTAATAAAAAATTGAATTATCTCAATGCTTAATTGATACAATAAAAACAATTCATATACAGTACCTAGTAATTGTCTAAAAAATCGGAGTGTGATAGAATAAAAAGGAAAAATAAAAGAGGCAAAATTTTCTCATATTTCACTTATTTTCCTCCCTTCCACCTTTAAAACGACAAGTGATCGAATTTGTTTGCCTTTAAAAAGAAAGTAAAGGGATTATTCATCATACAAGTAAGGCATAATTATTAATGATGTTAAGTTGCAAAAAGGAAAAATTTTTGAAGTACATGTCTAAGTAGTTGAGAACTTTAGCTAACAAAGTTTGTATTAATGGTATATATAATTGACATATAACCAACTTTGATGTTGCATGAAATGGGAACTTTAATGTTATTGTAGAAATTGTTCATGAAATTCTTCCCCACTATATTTTCATGGCAAAAAATAAAATAAAAATGGTATTAGTGACAAATTGTTTACAACTCAAAAACTTATTTGAATTTTAAGCAACAACGAATAAGAAAGGAAGCCTATTATATCCATATATAATCCAACTAGATTATTTTAGTGAAAAATTGCGTTTGTTTGCATTTAAAGTTTCTTCTTCCAATGAGTTTTTTTTTTTTTTTTTTTGTGTGTGCTTAGGAAGAGTGTATCTTATAAATGAGTTATTATATAACAGTGCCAGCCTCATCCAAGTTTCATAATCCCTTGTGCATTGCCACCTATACCACCTATACCATGCATTATGCCCGGATGTCAACCCATAAAAAATAATTCGAAATTTTTAAATGTGTTGTCTCGGTGGTTGGAGATCGACTTCACAATCTCCATCGATACCCTCCAAACTAGATTCAAATATTGTCACCTTATAAATATATTGTATTGTCATTTCCTAGCTATAAAACCGTAATAAGTGTGAGAAGACCTCTCCCGATATTGGAAGCTGAATTCTTCTAATTATGAGTTCAAGTAGTTGTAGGCTTGTAGCTATTGAACAAAACCAAGTCTTTTTTATTGTTTTCCATTTGTTAAGAAAATGTTCATATGATTAATACAAATGCAATCTTATCCATATTAGATCTCCACGTACTACAATTAAGCAATCACAGCAAACATATATAGGTCACCTACCAACATAAACGAACACTCTTTTACACGAGACTTTATGAAGTGTTCCACAACCGAAAGAAATCTTTTTTTTTTAGGTGATAATAATGGAAGTCGAATTGGTGAAGAGTGAAATAGAGTTTAATAAAAGAAGAGAGTGTTGATTAAAGAATAGAATAAAGAGCTCTCCTATGTCACAGCACGTACAGGACCAAACCCTTTTATTTTGGGACAATGAAAGTAGATGCACCAACTTTTGTGCAAAAAAAACCCTACACACATAAAGGGCACATGTCCTGCAATTTAAGGTTACAATACTGTACACTAATTTCCCATTAGAGATCATAAAATAGCAAAATACTACCCAAAAAAAACAAAAGAAAAAAAATATATGATTGTCTGATATGACTTAGTTGTAGGTGATGTTCATTGAGCATGACAATATTTCATATTTGATTCTTCTCAATACTAAAGTGATGCAATTCGAAGAAAAAAAAGGAACAATACTGAGGAAATCTTCAAGTGTAAATTGTATAATTTTCAACAAATGTTAGGTTGGAAAAAGTCTTACCAGAGATTAAATTGTTTAAAGATTAAATGTAGACAATAGTTGCATAAAATAAATACATAAAAAGGATTGTTGAAAATGATGATGATGATGATGAAACTGAAAATGAATTAGCTAGGTTGTATGGATCGAGAGGAGATTTGATCAATTAGAAATCATGCATGGACCACTTTTTATATAGCAATACTAATCACGTGATAGTGATAATACCAATTTAATTATAATTATAGTCAAATGATCGTAATTAATTGTGTGATCGTGATGACATTTTCATCATTCAAATATACACAAATTATTATAAAAGCATATTTTTTATATGAGTTCCAAAAATATATACAGTTTTCCTTTTTCTTTTTTATTAATAAGTATATTTCTTAAAAGTTGTTTAAACAAGACGATTTCAAAATTTAAATCAAAGCTTAAAAACAAAAAAGAAATGCCTTTTATTCTGCTTTGTGAGGATCATTATAATTTTTCATTTTTTTTTTATTCAAAGTTGAAAATTATAACATAATTTTTAAGAATTATCACAAACCCTCCATATATCGAATTTGAATCCTCTACTGATCTGATCTTTTTTCTGATCTCACATAATCTCATGACACATAAACATTGCAATGAATGTGTGGTTAAGATGTGATTGGTTTCAACAACCACTTTGTCAACAACCAATCATATGAATTAAAAAGATCAAGAAAAAGATCAGATCAGTAGATGATCCAAATCCTCCTACATCACCTCCCATTCAACATCGATGAAAACATATGTGAAAAGTTTTCTCTCAATATTATGAGAGTAGATATATCATGTATTATTTGATATGTGAGGAGTTTTCTCTCATATTTTTTTATTCTTGTTGACAATATCTATTAATTCGGGACTATGTATTTTTTTGAAGGCTTTCGCCATTGGTAGGATTCGAATCCCTGACCCGAGAGTCATTTGCACAAACCCTAAGCTCGTACATCTACCAGCTAAGCTAAGCTACGCCCCTATTGGCAAAAGTTTTCTCTAATATTATTTTGGTTCATGCATTGATTGATCTTGACGGACCCAGTTTTTAAAAATATATTACTTATTAATCTCCTTGATGAAGAAACAACATTATAATTTTTGAAAGTTATATTTATATATAAGTTGAAAATAAAAAAAGAAAAAGAAAAAGAAGACAAAGGCATTCAAAGGCAGGAAAAAAGCAAGTCAAAGGCTCAAAGAGAATAGTGGTGGGTGAGTTACAAAGTTGAGATACAGCTAGCTGCAATTCATCATCCAAATTCAATTCTCAATTCAATATTTCAATTCAATTCAATTGTATATAATGCAATGTATAATGTGTAAGAGAGTGAGAAAATAGTGAAATCAAAAAAAGACAGGCTGGAAGGATCCAAAACACAACCCCACTTCTTCCATTAATAATTCAGAGTGTGTAGATCAATCAAACAACCCCAAAAAACTTGATATTTCCACTCCCACATATTTACCCATTCACAATAAAGCTTACAAAAAGCACTAATAAACAAACAAACAAACAACCATCCATTCTTTTCTTTTAATCTTTTCTTTTTTCCATTTTTTTTAATTTAATTTTTATTTTTTTATTTTTTATTTTTCATATTTTCTTTCTTTCTTTCTTTCTTTTTCTTGTTGCCTCTGCTAAGCATCTTTACCTTTCCTTTTTCTTCTTCTTCTGTTCTTTTGCCTCTCAGTTCTCACTCATTCTATTCATAATCCATTCCTTCTTCCTGTAAATTTCCTTGCTTCTCTCTTCTCTTTGCTTCCCCAGTTTTTCTTCTTCTTTATTTTTTTATTTTTATTATTATATTTTTGTTCTTGCATTGTTTCTTTGATCAGTAAAGTTGAATTGCTTTTCTTCTTCTTCTTCTTCTTCTTCTTCTTGTTTTTATTATATTTTCTTTCTGGGTTTCTTTCTCTTCTCTCTTTGAATTTGATCTTCTGGTAAATTTTTACAGTGACAAACAATTTCTGGGTTTTTGGTGATCCTATCAAATCCAACTGCTTATAGTTTGGTTAAGCTTTTTGTGAGGAGGATTCTTGAGTTCTTATTTCTTCTTTTAAGTCTCACTGTCATGGGACTCTGTCATGGAAAACCCAATCAAAATCAACACAAGCCATCACCACAAAACCCAACTCTTGCTTTTGAAGACGAGCCACCACCGAATTCACAACCCAAGAAATCCTCAGCCTTCCCATTTTACAGCCCAAGTCCACTGCCAAGTCTGTTCAAGAACTCACCGGCTATACCCAGCTTGAATTCAACACCTTTGCGCATATTCAAGCGTCCGTTTCCACCGCCTTCACCTGCCAAGCATATCCGCGCATTGCTTGCGAGAAGGCATGGTTCTGTCAAGCCCAATGAGGCCTCAATTCCTGAAGGAAATGAGAGTGACATTGCTTTGGACAAGAATTTTGGGTTTTCTAAGCAGTTTTTGGCTCATTATGAGCTTGGTGAGGAAGTGGGTCGTGGTCATTTTGGTTACACTTGCTCTGCTAAGGCCAAGAAAGGCTCTTCCAAAGGCCAAGATGTGGCTGTCAAAGTTATTCCCAAATCTAAGGTAATCATTCTTGCTATAACATATGTTACTTTGTTTATATTTTGTTATATTTTGTCAATTTGAAGAATATTTCCTTTCCCCAATTTATAGCATATATCTAAAGAGTGAAATTGTTTTAATTTAACTTGTTTTGCTAACAGTTTGATTTGTTGGGAAGGATATGGGTGTGCTCTATAGAGGGATATTGAATATTTTCTCTGATATTATTGTTAACTTGCATGTTATGAGTATTTGGTTCTAATTTGAAACTTTCATAAATAAATAAAAAAATCTTATTTTTTTTACAATGATGCATCAGTGCATTTGAATGAGTTCTATACATTGTGAAATCAAATAGATTATTATTATTATGATTATGATTATTTCCGATTTGTTATGGAAAAGTAGAAGTAAATTACGATGGAGTTATAGATTTGTTATGTTCTCCATATTGCTAATATAATTATTGCTCAAGAAAATGACCTTTTGAAGGAGTCATTTTCCTTTCAGATCATTGGCGTATTAGTACAAGACTCGCCATTTGGCATAGTTAGTGTTTTCCTACTTCGAGAATCAATTTACGATATGTTAATTTTTGGCAGATGACCACAGCAATTGCCATAGAGGATGTAAGACGAGAAGTTAAGATATTGCGGGCGCTGACAGGGCATAAAAACCTAGTGCAGTTCTATGATGCTTATGAAGATGAAGACAATGTTTATGTAGTAATGGAGTAAGTTTAAATCCCTTCACTGTTTTTTAATAAAGATCTTGCTGTGTTACATTAGTAGTATTATAATTTATATGTTAATGGTTCGTGATTGTGACAAGGACTTGGACTGACATCTCCTGTTGTATTTTGGTTCCTTGGGATAAAAGCCTAAGTATTAACACATGGCATGTATGTGTAGATGCAAGCAATGTCATGAATTCGTACTGGATTTACTGTGTTTCGTCAACGCTGACATCATTGCGACTTTGATGCCCTTTATATTTTGGCTAACCTGGATTCTGATGTTAGATAGTTTCATAGAGTTACAACAATGAATTTGACTTGACATGGTCAGTCAGTTAAATAATCAGTCTATATATTGCCTCTGTGGAAGTTAAGTTAGCCGGCTGAATTGCCTATACCTGGTCAAAATACTTGACCGTTCAGGGCTTGAAATATTCTTGGGGACAAATAAGGGTTTTTCCAGTAGCATATGCTGATTATGAGTTTATCTTGTTGTTCATTTCTTTCTTTTTTATCTACCCATTAGATGTTTAATTGGTTTTAGCTTCTGGAGCTTACCCTTATTTGTATTTGACGTTTCCAGGTTGTGCAAAGGCGGCGAACTATTAGATAGAATACTTTCAAGGTACCCATGCTGCTTGCACCTACATTTATCTTAATTGTAAACCCTTGGCCTGTTTGGTGATCTTCTAACTGGCTTTCCTAATATTTTCTCTAGGGGTGGAAAATATTCAGAAGAAGATGCAAAAACTGTTATGGTTCAGATTTTAAATGTGGTAGCTTTTTGTCATTCCCAAGGTGTAGTTCACCGTGATCTGAAGCCAGAGGTAATTAACTCATCAATATCATCATTTTTTATCTTTCACTAATCCAGGGTTCAAATTGTATAATCATATTGCATTCTGTATCATTTTGACAACAAAGTATACAAACTGGGGCATACAATGTTAACCACATTTATCACAAATATTTTTCAAGTTAAACAAAACAGGCATTGAATGCAAAGCTAAAAATATTATTATCTGGTGTTCATGTTGCCAGTGCTTTCTTTCTTAAATTTGTCTATGCATGTCTTAGACAGTGCTTGTGTTCTATCGTAGTGTATCTACTTTGTTTTCTTGATCAGTGGCTGGATGCACTGAATAACAATCCATTCCATTTAGTTATTTATAGTTCTAATTTTCACTTTCTTTTCTGTTCTCAGCTTATGTTTCTTCTCCGATGGCATTTCTCCTTTTCTTATTCTGTTGTGTTGTTTTCTGTTTCAGAATTTTCTTTTTACTACTAAGGAAGATAATTCACCATTGAAGGCCATTGATTTTGGGCTATCTGACTATGTAAAGCCAGGTCAGAACTACTACCTGTGTCGCTTCTCTCTCTGGTTTATGTTAATATGTTCATTGGTGCTTGACTATTCAAATAACTTGCAGATGAGAGGCTGAATGACATCGTAGGGAGTGCATATTATGTTGCTCCTGAAGTTTTGCATAGATCATATGGGACTGAAGCCGATATGTGGAGTATAGGGGTCATTGCTTATATTCTTCTATGTGGAAGTCGACCTTTTTGGGCTCGTACAGAATCTGGCATCTTCCGAGCTGTCCTTAAAGCAGATCCAAGCTTTGATGAAGCCCCTTGGCCTTCTTTATCCCCCGAGGCAATTGATTTTGTGAAGAGATTGTTGAACAAGGACTACCGTAAGAGACTAACTGCTGCTCAGGCTCTGAGTAAGTCACCAATTTAATCAGGCCCCATACATCGACATTGGTTATCCATGAACAATTTCTTTGATGGTCACCACTTTGATTTTTATATCTCTTGTGGACCTATCAGTATGCAACCCAATCTAATAGTTGGGGGATTAGGGAGGTTTCTTAAGTATCACTATTCCACCTGCTTGAACCATTATAAGTTCATAGTTATTCATATTCTTGTGCAATAAAAAATATTCTGGAAATTGATCGTTGCTACCTTTTATTGTGCTTAGGTCATCCATGGCTGGCCAATTATCATGATGTGAAGATACCTTCAGATATGATAGTATACAAGCTTGTAAAAGCTTATATATGCTCATCTTCTCTACGAAAATCGGCTCTAGGGGTGAGTATGATTATGTAGCCGTTGTTAAGTTGTGTTATAATGTTTCCTTTGATCATGAGTTGATTATTTTAGATTTTTCATTAATGCCTGATTAATTATTTTTTCCAATTATATACTAATTTTGTTTGTTTCTAAAATTCATTTATTGTTAGCAAACCCATAACCTAATAACACATCCAAAACCTTAACAGCTGGTAAACCTAAATCAAGATTGCCAATCTTTGCGATATATGCTAATTAAATCATCCAAAATTGGAGGCGTAGAATATAATTGATATTTGAGTTGGTAGGTAGTTAGGGAAATGCGTAAGAAAACGAGATGGAGGAAGGTTTAGAATTTGATTTTATATAAGTAAATTTCAGAGAATTCATTGGATCCAAGCTTTCCCAACTCACCTGGCCCTTTTACATGTGGGAAAAGTTTCGTGAAAGTGTCAGGTCTAGATCATCTTCATTGATACTGTTGAAAAACAGTAGGGAAAATTACTGTGGGGCCATGATTGTCATTGAACTGCCAAATTGTCTGAATTTCTTCAGATTTACTTACATATTTGATGTAAAATTTTGTATTTAAATCTCAAGAGCAATGAATAAACGGGAAAGTTATGCCATGGTGACAGGCTCTTGCAAAGACATTAACAATGCCTCAGCTAGCTTATCTACGGGAACAATTTACGTTGCTGGGGCCAAACAAAAATGGATTCATTTCTTTGCAGAACTATAAAACGGTCAGCTTCTTTTTTATACTCGTCTTTTCAAATAATTTATTTTTTTTCTTGATATAATATAAATAGTGTTACCACTTTGCAGGCAGTAGTGAAGAACTCCACAGATGCCATAAAGGACTCACGGGTTCTAGACTATGTCAGCATGGTAAACATTTATAGAAGCCAATTTGTCTATTTTGGCAATAATTAGTTTCAAATGGTCTATTATAAGACGGTAAAAATTGGTAAGAAAATTGCTGATTCTTGTGTGATACAGATCGGTTCTCTTCAATATAGAAAACTGGATTTTGAAGAATTTTGTGCTGCTGCCATAAGTGTGCATCAGCTGGAAGGAATGGACACTTGGGAGCAACATGCAAGGCATGCTTATGAGTTGTTTGAAAAGGACGGCAATAGACCCATTATGATTGAGGAACTTGCCTCAGTATGCCCTCTCTCTCTCTCTCTCTCTCTCTCTCTCTCTCTCTCTCTCTCTCTCTCATATGCATTTGTAGTACAGTTCCTAGTCATTTCAATCCTTGATATTCTGCCGTTCTTCATTCTACGAGTGCAGAAAGAGCCTTAAAGCAAAATCGGTTTCTTTACCAGTATGTTGTATCCCCTAACGAATAGCAGAATACTAACTTGTGATAAATTTGCTTTTATTAGGAGCTTGGACTTAGCCCGTCAGTACCTGTTCACGTCGTTCTCCAAGATTGGATAAGGCATTCAGATGGGAAACTTAGTTTCTTGGGATTTGTCAGACTTCTACACGGTGTTTCTTCTCGTACGTTCCAGAAGGCTTGAATCATAGCAACTCATTTATCCTTCTCATTCGCCTACGAAGATGTCTAAAGGGTGGGAGGAAAGTGAATTTCCCAACTCGGGAGCCACCATGAACAGGCCAATGTTCATCTTAAATGCAGGACAAAGTGGATCGGCATGGATGCTAATGAAGCTATTTACAGCATGTCATCACCTCAAATTTCTTTTCTTTTGGGTTCATCCCCCTATTATATAAGGTTCTTTTTTTCTTTTTATGATTTAGTGTTTTATGATTGGTGTACTTGAAAAGTAGAGGATTGTACAGATGAGGGTAGATTGCAAAATGTATGATAGTGTTAGCAGAATCAGCTTTAAACCTAAGTTTTGTGGATTTTGGGTTTATCCCTGGTGGACCTTTCATAATAAATTACTTCCTTTCGCTGCATAAAATTTTCAGGTGATTTATGCTGGATTTTTTCTTTTTTTCTTTAAAAAAATATTTCAAGAAGTATTATGTCATGCATTTGACATTACCAAACACATGCTTTTAAAATATGTATGGTGAGACTCGAATCTTTCACCACTAACCTTAAAGGTGAGGTGTACTACCGAAAACACTTCAAATCAGGTATTTTTTTTTGTAAGCTTTTGCCATTGGTTGAATTCGAGCTACAAATTTAAGAGTCATTTGTCCAAATCCCAAGTTTATCCATCTATCGGTTGAACTACGCCCCCTGTAAGCGATTGGTGCTACCTTTTAACTAGTATCTTGAAGCAGTAATTATGCGTCTAATTGAAAGAGTTTAAATAAATTAAATAGTCTATGCTTTTAAGACATTGTATGTGATGAAAGTTTGCTAAATTTTGAATCGGTGAATCCAATAACGAAGAAATGATTATAATGTAATTGTGAATTACTTTGATGATTAAAATGATAACTCACATGTATTTTTAAAAAAATATATTTTATTAGAAAATTAACAAAACCCTCGAGAATCGTTGGGCATGTGGATACATCAAGAAAGACCACACCAGAACCGCTTGACGTGATAACACCTAAACCTTGCAAGGGACACAAAGATTGACGATATGCCAAACCCATCACAACGCCTTTCCATGCAAGCAAGCTTGCACGGACGAGGCCACACTCACTCTTTTTGTACTGGTTGTTGGCACCGCAAGGGACAATGACTTGGGCACTAAATTTCGAGGCTCAACTGTTTTATTGCCTTTGAAATTTTCTATTCATCCCACTGATGGGGTCATAAAGGCAATAATTGTCACGTTTTACCATCATGTATACCACCACTGCATACCTACCCTCAACAAGAAAAAGTGATAAATAGATTAATATCACAATAGTAAAAAAAGAATCTTACTTTAAGGCAACACACAGATGGAAAAAATGATTCATCAACTGCAGAGTACAGAGAAAAGAAAAAGTGATAAATAGATTAATATCACAATAGTAAAAAAAAATATATTACTTTTTTGGCAACACACATGGAAAAAATGATTCATCAACTACAGAGCAAAGATTATAATCATTGTAGACCGTGATAGATACATTAACCCAGGCCAGAAGAAGAGATATAAAGAAGCATAACTAATCAAAGCATATACAGTAATCTACTCTTTAGCCAGGGTAAAATCTAATGTCATAAGAGTTGCACGTCATGTTTCCACGATAAATTTAATATGGTGGAATGAAATTCCCAACAACAACTTATACACATATCCAAACAATAACTGGATGGTCTTAATTGTTGAGAAAAGGCATATTAGCTAGAAGATATTCTATAATTTCCCCTAACTGTGAAAAAATGAGCTTCCATTTATTAAATTTTACTTTATATAAAGGTACCATTTCACTTAATTACTGCTCATTTCTCTACCATGCCTTTCAGACCTAGGGCCCAAAAAAGTTAAATGCTGACCAGCAATCCAGCATAACCATAATAGTCTTGCAAATGGTTTATTGAAGAGGCTAAATATCAAAATGTTACTGATAGCTTTCGACAATCATTGGAATCTCAAGTTCTAATAAAGATATCTAAATATTTAATATAACAATAATTTACTAGACGAGATGAGATTGGTCTGGTGGTAAAACCTCTCACACTTGCACCACGAGTCAAGTCCTCCCCCCTCCTCAAAAAATCCCAAATTTATGTAATAGTGTAATACTTCAAAAAAAAAAAAAAAACAAGAATTTACCGAGGCATTCTCGCTCTCCATCAGCATATTTCACTCTAATGGAACTCAGTTCCTAAAAATATATATATATATATATATATATACAAATTATAAGAAAATGGAAACACCAGCATCATGAGGTTTCTTAGTTGTTATCCTGGCAGCTAGGAACTCACCCCAGCAAAAGTATACTGATTGCGTAGAGCTCTGACAGCCTGGCCAGCTTCCGCAAATGTTGTATATTTAACAAAGCAATAACCTGCAGAAAAATATTTCATGCTACATCCATTTAACTACCACAATTACTTCAAGTCTTCAAGATGACATGTGATGGCAGCAAAAACATGCATTGGACGTAACCACATGTACAAATTTCTCAGAGAAAATTCATGAAATTATAAATTGAAGTTCAGACTATTTGGGAAGCACAAAGTGATACTGATATGAACAAACAACATAGCAGCAATGAAATAGCAACTCCAAACATTATGCAATGTCACTCTTAGCCAAATAAAGAACAAAGCTTTCTGAAAATTAATGGTACAAGTGAGACTGACAATATACTGTCTTGATGGCAGTAAACCAATTTTTTTTTTTTTTTTGGTGTGCATAAATATAGAAATAATATAAAATACCAAACACACACAAGAAGCAAATCACATGGGAGTTACAGAGCAGTCAAAGTTTATAACAGATCGTTAATTCTTTTTTATAGGGAATCAGAAAGAACATATTTCAAAAACCAAAGTATACAATGAGTGAACAAAGCTGTTCACCAAAAAAAAAAAAAAAAATGAAACTTGTATGGGGACAGCCTCAAAAGAATAAACGAAGTAAGGCAAATAGAAAATAGTCCATAAGGAATAAAAAAATTCCCAACATCCCCATTCATTCTGTATGTCATGGTTTCTTTTTATCCTGCAGAAAATTTTCAGAAACATTGATCAATCAACACCAACATAACAACTTACATCTTCTTCAGTTCTTGGCAACAAAAAGTTTTGCAGGAATGCCACCATCAATATGATCTATGAAACCTGTAATAATAGAGAAGCTATACAGCTTCAGTAACCTTAAGAGAAAGATAGAAGTTCAAATTATAAATTGAGAACAAGTAACATAATGGACATGTCAAAATGGAACAGAAACAATACTGAAGAATTCTCTTTAAATAAAAAAGAAGAAAACAAAGCCATAATTGGGAAAAACATTTATCTCAATGAAAATCATAACTATCCCGAGAATGGTTATATTTTAAATATACTTACAACACATTCTTTTGTCGGGCCAATATCATGATTCTTTGTCAAACCAAACCGAAAAATGCACACCCCTAACAACAAAACAGGAAAAGAACAACTTGGCCTCAACGCCTCAGATTAAATTGTGTTTCATGGAAATTACTCTCAAAGTATATTTAACACCATCATAGGCATGGGCATATAGTATACAAAAAAAGCAAAATAAACAGAAAAATATATAACTATATAAGTTAAATAACTATACTCTCTGACAAGCCACCAAATGCATCAAAAGCTAAACAAAAAAAAAGGGAATCACAGAGACGCTTGATGATAAAAAGGGACAAATTACAATGACAAGTTATTTGTTTGGGGCCTTCATATTTCATCCAGAATAGCATTACATGAAATGATTCACGGAGCCCGAAATAAATCAGGCTACAACATGACCATCCTTCATATCTCCGTTCTTCTATAACAATCACCAGGCCAACTAACATAACAAAACATTATGATGAAGTTCACAAACAAAAAAATTAGCTACAGAGAAGAATCAAAATAAAAGTGAACATGTTTTCCACATAATGCCTCAGTTACAATGAGATATCATCATAATCATATCTGATAATACGTGCATTTTAGAAGCATCATTGGCAAAATGTGATATCTTATAATGCAACGTCAAGAATCATGGACAAATAAATCAAAATTTAATTAATACCTATAATAATATCTGTGTTTTTGGGAAAATTTCTAATTTCAAAAACAAAATATAAAGCATAACCTAACTGTTATTCAGACCACTGTTTTCAACACACCTCACTGGTTTGGTCCCAAACCTCTTGCTTTCATTTAAGACAATCCCATAATGGAAATAGCAATAGCATGCAGTGAAGGAATCTGAGAACAAATAAATAAAACAAAGCAGTAATAGAGAGAACGAAACAAAACGAGACCTGAAGAATAACCGCGAGAAGGTTGATGGAAGACACTCTTCCGACTAGAATTCACCACCCAATTGGTCGTACGGCCGGCCAAGAACAAGAATTGCGGTTGAAATTCATCAAAGGACGCTTTCTCCTCTGTTCCACTTCATTATCTGAAACCCTAATTCGAGAATTTTG
Source organism: Acer saccharum (assembly GCA_030490815.1). Lineage (NCBI taxonomy): Eukaryota > Viridiplantae > Streptophyta > Magnoliopsida > Sapindales > Sapindaceae > Acer > Acer saccharum. The sequence continues at coordinate 50,984,132 of CM059866.1, forward strand.
GTAAAGTAAACGAAGAAGAAGAAAAGAACAGACGATAAAGAAACAAACAGTGGGAGTTACCGTTACCGATTATTGGCGGTTTGGGTGTTCTGCATAAATTAATTTATTAAAATCATGAAAGTATTATGACACGTGTCGCTTTCTACACTTGCCACCAACCAAACTCATTAAGGTGACAGATGTCTTGTGTTTGGCTTTCAAAGTCTCTTGACCTTTTTGCTTTAACAAATGATTGGTCCATCACACCTAATAAGAGAAGCAGTCTGTTGTTATATTTCCTATATGATTTATGATTCACAACAAGATTGACGATTTACCTTTTTTTCTTTTAAAAAAAAAAAAAAAAAAAAAAAAAATCTTTTTATTTTCTTGAAATACTTTCTTTCTTTCTTTCTTTCTTTTTTAATTTTTAAAAACACTTTCAATTTATTATTTATTTTAATTTTATATTTTAGATAAATCATTAGTTTTCTTTTTAATGTTTTTTAAATTATTATGTTTTATATTTTTTTAGAAAATAAATTTTTACTGTTAATTTATATTTATAAATCATTTTAATATTATTTATTTTTGAAACTCAATAAATCATTTTGACAAGGGTAGAATTGTAATTATATATAGAGTTGATCGTTAGTATTTTGGTCAAATGGACTAAAGTAATGTATTTTGGAAAAACAAAGGACTCAAGTTGCTAATATGACAAAAACGTTTAAATATATGACATTTTATCAAAAAGTAGGGACTTTAGTGAAATTATCCCATTTTATTTTTTATCAAAGCAACCTATAGTTTATTTATTTATTATTATTATTATTTATTTTTTTTGAATTTATGATTTACAAGTAACTTTAAAAAAATGAAATATTTTAACCGGATAAGACTTTCATCTGATTGGATCGGACCGGACTTGGATACGTTTGGATTCGGATTTTGGAAGAAAACTTTTTCCCCTTTAAAAGCCTGAAATCGGACTTTGAAAATTTTGGATCGGATTTTGAACACTATTTGGACCGGGTTGGATTCAGATTGTACGGGACCAGATTCATGGCTGATCCGACCAGCTCTTTTGATACATCTAAGTTCAAGTGTCATTTTACTTACGAACTAGGGGTATTTTAATAAATTATTTTAATTTTTTATTTAAAAAAATCAGTTAATTATGTTAAGTTAACGGCATGGTTAAAGGTCTAATTATTTGTTTAATTTCCAAACAATAAGAATTTAAAATTAAAATTGAGAAACGATAGTGTTACACATGAGATTACTGAAAAGGACGAGTTGTAAGATTAGTGGGAAAAATGGAGAAAGTAAATAATACCCTTCAAATATAGAGTTTTGTTTTTAACCATGGGAAAGTACCATACCGCCCACCCCCCCGGCAATGGTGGCAGGGGGTTTGGGTGGCTAGGGTTTGATTATGATGATGAGATGGAGATAAAATTTCTGGAGATTTTAAGGTTTTTGGGAGATGATTTTTGTTGATCGGGATTTTTGGGAGATGAATATTGTGTTTTTGTGTTTTTGTTTGCAAATGAAGAAGATGATGTTGTGTTTGATAAAGAAGATGATGATGAAGATTTTGAAGAAGATGTTGTGTTTGATGTTATTGATCGATGAACTATTTTTTTTAACAATAGGATTATTTTTTTAATATTTATTTATTGTTTAATTCTTTTTTAATTTTAAAACAATTTAAATAAAAATTAATAAAAAGAGATCTCCCAAAGATGGACAGTGAAGATCCATATTTTAATTGTGTTTTTTTATTTTAAGTATATTTTTTATTTAATAAATATTTTGAGGGTTATATGGTAATTATATGTGGCAAACTGAAGGATAAAACGGTCATTTGACCCTTTGACTTGACAATCAACGCCCCAAATGGATGGAAAAGGTGACAGAATGGGCATTTTTAACGTTTCTTTGTTTTTAGGGGGGAAAACGGCCAATAAGATGAAACCATGTCCTTGCCTAAACAATAGAGCAAACATCAGGGGAGAAAATAGTACTTTCCCTTTTAACCGCATACAAACATTTAATCGTTTGTAACCACGTGGCATGAGAAATTATCCGTATACTCTCCAATTAAATGAACACTTCCTTCAACATCTAAAACGCATAGTTTTTTGTTTTGAAAAAAATAGTAAATCGTGAAGGTAAGAAAATGCAAAGACGTGCAAGTGATGAGGGAATGCACAACCCTCTCTTTTCTAAATAAGTATAAATAATTTCAACTTGAATAGTTCAATATCAATAAACAAGAGATATATATAGCCCATTGATTTTTCATGATATTATACATTATATTTTACGTTTATTAATTATATATTTCATGTCTTTCTTTTAAAAAAATATATTTCACGTTGTTAAAACATTTGTCACGTTTTTAAAACATTACCACGATTTTAAAATATTTGTCACGTTTTGTAAAAATATATTTCACCTTTTTAAAACATTTGTCATAATTTGTAAAAACATATTTCACATTCTTAAATTATCTCTCACGTCTTTAAAACATTTGTCATGTTTTTTTAAAACGAAAAAAAAAATGTGAAACTTTTGGAAAATCGATTTCTCGGTTATGTTCTTCTGATTTTACACCAAAACTTTACACAATTGATCAACAAACACAATACCCATGATTTTCCAACAATAAATGTGATTTCCAGTGAAGTTTTTATTTGATTTCATATAAAATTAAAGAGAAAATGAAGAAGGAAAGAAGGAAGAGGAAGGAAAAAGTAGGTTTATATGGGTAAAGCTATAAAGGGATAGTTTGGTAATTTTTTAGTTTAGACCGGCATAAAATTTTACAACGTGGTTATTAAGATCAAAAAAAATTATGTTGTTAAAAACAAATTCCTATTATAAATAAATTGAAATAGTAGATAAAATAAGAGATGAAATGATAACATAGATAAATGAAAGGAAGTAAAATAACAACATGAAATAAAATGAAGGGAGTAGAATTGTTACTGTTTGTATTATTGATGGATTCGAGATTACAGATCTAAACAACAAAACTAAGCTTATCTATAGGTGAAGATGACATCGCTAAATACAGGCACATGTCATTCAAAGCTCTATTCTATTGCCACATATTGATGAGTAAGCATGCTAGAAGAATCCACTATATTCTACCTTAATGACCTTGAAATTAGAGAGGTGAAAAAGGTGAAATACAAACGGTGGGGTGGTGGTAAATCCACAAGCTTCTACAATACTCTCCCTTGGATTTCCATAATTTGTATCTTAATTTGCTAGGAAAAACCCAGTGGGACAAAAACCTTAACAAAAATATATACAATGTTCTTCTGGATCAAGTGGTGTGGATGTGTTCATAATTGCCTCATTAAAACCTTTCCAGTAAAACCCAATGGGACAAAATCCATTAGAAGGAAAAAGAGTATAGTACACATATGTCCATTAAAAATTTTGCTTCCCCTAATTGAACTTCAACATCAATCTTGTAATCTATAGAGCCGACACATGCTAATCATATACCAGTTTCTCAAAAGTTGATGTAGGCAATGTTTTGGTAAACAAATCTGCAAGATTATCTGTAGACCGTATTTGTTTAACATCAATCTGTCGGCTCTGTTGAAGTTCATGAGTATAAAAGAATTTAGGAGAAATATGTTTGGTTCTATCTCCTTTGATAAATCCCCCTTTAATTAAGCAATACAAGCCACATTATCTTCAAATATCGGTGTCTGTATTTCTGTAGATAATGAGAATTCACATGTCTTTTGAATATGATGAATAACTGATCTTAGCCAAACACTTTCTCGACTTGTTTCATGAAGTGCAAGGATCTCTGAATGATTAGAGGATGTAGCAACAAAAGTTTGCTTTGTGGAGCGCCAGGAGATTGTTGTGTCATTATAGGTAAAAACATATCCCGTCTGTGAACGAGTTTTATGGGGATCAGATAGATACCCGGCATCAGCATAACCAAGTAAACCTGAAAAGTTGCTAGATTTTGAATAATATAATCCTAAGTCTTTCGTTCTACAAAGATAACGAAAAAAATGTTTAATCCAATTCCAATGTCTTCGAGTTGGTGCTGAACTGAATCTTGCAAACAAATTCACTGAAAATGCAATATTTGGTCTAGTACATTGAGCCAGATATAATAAAGCAAAAATTACATTAAGATATGGTACTTTAGAACCAAGTATCTTTTTACTTTCTTCAATTGGCCAGAATGGATCTTTCTTAGGATCAAGAGTTCTAACAATTATATGAGTACTTAATGAATGTTGATTGATGGATAAGTATTCCGTTTGATTTATGCTTAATCTTCAGGCCCAAACAATATTTTATATTTCCTAGGTCTTCCATTTCAAATTCCCTTTTCAAATATTCAATAGTTTTTAGGAGCTCTCCAGGAGTTCCAATTAAATTCATATCATTAACATAAACTGCAATAATAAAAAATCTAGATTCTGATTTTATTTATTTATTTATTTATTTTTATGAAGACATATGGGCATATAAGATTATTAATATATCCTTCTTTTATCAAATATTCACTGAGGCAGTTATACCATATGCGCCCAGATTGCTTTAATCTATACAAAGACCTTTGTAATTTAATCGAATATAAATTACGAGGTCTCGAGTTGTATGCTTCTGGCATTCTAAATCCTTCAGGGATTTTCATATAAATATTTGAATTAAGTGAGTCATATAGATAGCCAATTACTACGTCCATAAGACACATTTCAAGTCTTTCTAAGATAGCCAAAATTATCAAAAATCGAAACGTAATTGTATCCATCACTGGTGAATATGTCTCATCAAAATCAATATCAGGTCTCTGTGAGAAACCCTGTGCTATGAGTCGTGCCTTATATCGCACCATCTCTTTTTTCTCATTACGTTTCCGTACAAAAACCCATTTGCATCCAACAGGTTTGACGTCTTCAGGCATTTGGATTATGGATCCAAATTCTTTACGTTTGGCTAATGAAGTCAATTATGTTTGAATTGCTTATTTCCATTTAGACCAGTCAGACCTTTGCTCATAATCATCGAGGTTATGAGGCTCATAATCATCATTTAAAATTTCAGTAGCCACTGTGTACAAAAATATATCATCGATAATTGTTTCTTCATGATTCCACATTCCTCTTGTATAATTTATAGAAATTTTCTCATTTCTATGGTCTTGTATCTCTTTAGAGATTCCTTCTCCTGTAGGGGTTTCTTGTGTCCTTTCAATGACATCTAACTATTGTGGAGTTAATTTAGAAAAAGTGGATTTATTTATAATTTCAAGAATATGATCCTGATATTTTGTTTTCTTCCTTCGGGAACAATATCTTTCGAACCAAGTGGTCTACCACGCTTCTGGCGTACAGTAGATGATTCATTTGCTATTATTTGTTTAGATCGCTTTTCTGGAACAATCACCCATGCTGGTACATTAACAGTTGAGATATATGATTTTGTTACCCTAGTAGCATTTGTAAATGCATCTATTATCTGATTTGCTATTGTTTGAAGATGAACTATCTTACATACTTCATTCTCACATTAAGATGTGTATGGGTCAAAATGAATTAGACTAGGAACTTTCCAAGAAAGTTCACACTTCTCTTTAAGAGAAGTTTTTCTTTCCCCTAATGATGGGAAATTTCTTTCATCAAAATGACAATCAGCAAATCGTGCAGTAAAAAGATCACCAGTCAAAGGTTCCAGATACCTAATAATTGATGGAGAATCAAGACCAACATATATTCCCAAACGTTGTTGGGGTCTCATTTTAGTTATATGTGTAGGTGCAATTGGGATATATACTACACAACCAAAGGTACGCAGATGAGAAATATCTGGTTGATGGCCAAATACAAGTTGTACCGGTGAATATTGATGATAAGCGGTGGGACGAAGACGAATTAATGCAGCAGCATGTAAAATAACATGTCCCCAAACAGAAATTAGTAATTGTGTTCGTAATAATAAAGTTCTTGCAATTACCTAGAGACGCTTGATAAGTGATTCTGCTAATCCATTCTGAGTATGAACATGTGGAACAGAAATTGGTAATTGTGTTCGCAATAATAAAGTTCTTGCAATTACCTAGAGACGCTTGATAAGTGATTCTGCTAATCCATTCTAAGTATGAACTGGATGTTCAACATCAATCCTAATTGATCTGCAGTATTCATCAAATGTCTTGGAAGTAAATTCACTAGCATTATCAAGGCATATTTACTTAATCGGATGATCGGGAAAATATGTCCGAAGCCTGATAACCTATGCAAGTAATTTTGCAAAAGCAACATTACGTGTTGATAATAAGCAAACATGTGACCATCAGATAGATGCATCAACTAGGACCATAAAATAACAGAACGGTCCACTTGGTAGATGAATAGGTCCACATATGTCCCATTGAATCATTTGTAGAAATGATGGGGATTCAAAGCCAACCTTATAATGGGATGGTTTTATTACTAATTTCCCTTATAAACATACAGTACATAAATTTTCGTGGGATAAAAGAATCTTCTGGTTCTTTAATGGATGTCAATGAGAATTTTCAATGATTCTACGTGTCATTGTAGATCATGGGTGACCAAGACGGTCATGCCAAAGCATAAATATTTTTGGGTCTGAGAACTTCTGGTTCATAACTGCATAAACTTCTACACCTTTTATAAGAGTGTAATATAATTCGGATGATAAAACACGCAGCTTTTTCATAATGAGTTTCTGGCCTGAATCATGAGAAGTAATGCACAAATACTCAATATTCTCATCATTTATAGTTTCTATGTGATATCCATTACACCGTATATCTTTGAAACTAAGTAGATTTCTTCTGGATCTACTTGAATATAAAGCATCATTGATACATATTTTAGAATTGTTTGGTAACAATATCATGGCTCTACCGGAGCCTTCTATCAGATCTGCTGGACCTGATATTGTATTAACATTTGCTTTCAACAAAGTTAAATTCAGAAAGTATTTCTGATTCCGCAGAATCATATGTGTCGTTGCACTATCGACTAGACATATATTTCATGTATCTTGCTTTTCAATATCACCCAATTTACCGTTTAAAGACATATCCATTCACAAAGAAAAATAAAGCGCATATTAGATAAAGTGATCAAAAGTATATATTACGGTATGGACATTCCAACACCAATTGAAGTGATCACTTTATCATTTGGATCATCAAGGAAATCAGAAACATTAAACTAAGTGATATCCATAAAATATGAATCCTCCATAAAGTTGGTTTCAAGATTCTTTCCCTTTTCCCTTTCTTTGATCGATGTTTGATAAAGCCCAACCAAATGTTTAGGTGTGCGGCATGTACGTGACCAATGATTATGACAGCCACACCTGAAACAAATGCCATCATCTTTCTTAGCCCTTTTTTGGATATTTTTCCCTTTATGTGGTCTGGCCTTATTAACATTCCATTTCTGGGGAGTGTTTTCACTATTTTGATTATAACCACCCGGACCAAAATAATCATATGCTCTTCCGCGACCCTGACCACGACAGTAGGGACCGCTACTACGACCACAACCACGACTGCGAGTATGTCCTCCAATAGTATTAGCATTCACTTTTGGGAATGCTGTAAAACCGATTGGGCGTGATTCATGATTTTTTATTAAGAGCTCGTTATTTTTCTTTGCAACCAAGAGACATGAGATTAGCTCTTGTTGACCACCAAAAAAGGCCCAAGAAATCAAATGAGCAGTTACCCCAGTACGCCACAGGAGGATCAGATCCAGAGCAGGACTTTTAGGCCATTGTGAATGCCCCCGGTCCCAAAATAACCAGACCCATCACACCTCCTCCTTCACCTCTAGGACCCCTAAAAAATTCCCGATCTTCGATACAATCGGGACCGCCTCCAAGCTAGGAAGGTGAATTCTAGAACAACCTTGCTCTAGCTTCCACCTTGGCCTCAGAAGACCAACGGGACTCACTAGCACTTCCAAGAGGAGCCGCTTAGGTGGGATGTCCCGAACTACCAGGTTGAACAAGGCGAGGACCACCTAGGTCCCTCAACCTCCCTTCCCTAATGAAGTTACCCTAAGTATGTCAAAACCATCTAGAACTTCCACCAAAGTCACAAGTTGAACCCGTGAAGGATTCGTGTAAGCCCTAGCAAAGAAACCGGTCCAAAAAAGGGAGGAACCCAGTAGGTAATAGGGGTAAGTAGGCATTAATTTCAGACAGCTAACAATGGAATGGAAAGGTGAGGAATCGATAGCTCAGATTGGCCCACGCCAAGCGACCTCGACGGCCCGATAGGGGTCTAACTTAGCCCTACCAAAGGTCAACCTCAATCATTACCAAAGAGGGAACTTGAGTTCCAATAGGCAAGGAGAATTCGAAAATCGCTTAGGCAGAAATAAGAAATGTTGGAAAGAAGCGCCTGACAGTGGCAGGGTTATAGGCACTGCCATTGTCCCCTAATAGTCCCAACATGTGAAAGCGACTCGTCTATCCAACTCAGGCGTTCCCGGCCAACCAGAACTCAGGAAAACACCACATTAACCACCTACGAAGCGCCTACCTGGACACTAGGGCATAAGGAGCACCATCTTAGCCATCCATGACGTGTGTACCGCCCATGCCCAATGAGAACTAACGGTGGAGATCACCTAACGGTTATCCCGTCTAAAAGAAGGTCTCCCACTTACCCGCCGGACCGCCACATCAGCCCTAGGGCCTAGCTGGAGAAATCCTGACCCTTCAAAGAAGCGGTGAGGATCATACCAAGGGCCCCCTCAAGGGAAGATCATCCTCACCTACCACGTCCTAGACCATCTATAAATACCCCCACTTGAGAGAAGAAAAGGGGTTGGACAAAAAAGAGAGTTTAGCAAACATAAGAGAAAGGATTTTTTCTACTATAGAACGACTAGTCTCCGCTTGGAGACCGGATAATGAGAGGAAATTTGTTATGTATTGTACCTCCCATTTCGAAAGTTATAAACACACCATGCATAAATGAGAAAATATCACCAATCGCGCTTCTGTACAAGTGCCCGCTTGTGATTCCCCTAATATCTTGCGAATTGTGTTCAACCTCGGTTGAGATTGGTACCAGCACACCCTTGGGTACCGGTCCCGGCTAGCTACTAGAACAACTAGGTCCACCTAAAGACAAACTTCCTGTTACTATCACTCGATCGCTTCTATCCCGGTACCTCTTTACCGCGGTAAAAGCGAGACCCGGCCGTCCTAGACCATGCCTGGGCCCCTCCGACCACGGAGCTTAGCTCCGCTCCGCCTGGTCTAATTGTTATCTGGAGAATGACACTTGATTTCTTGGATAAAAACTCTGAATATTTTAAGAATCGATGTTCTCGATATTGCTGTTGTAATATCATATTCGAGGCATGAAAGGTTGTAAACGTTTTTTTTTAACATATCATTTTCTGTTACCTCTTCACCACATAATTTCAGTTGTGTGGTGATTCTGAACAAATCAGAGTTATATTTAGAGACTAATCTATAGTCTTGAAACCGTAAATGTTGCCATTGATATCTGGCATTTGGTAATGCAACATCAGGTTGGTTGTCATATCAATCTTTTAGCTCTTGCCATATAACTTCTGGTTCTGTGATAGTTAGGTATTGGGCTTTCAGATCCTCATTCAGATGGCGATGGATAATAACCGTGGCAGTAAATTTGTCTTGTTTATTTGCCTCGGCCCCATCTTCAATGGTGCAAAACAGGCCTTCTGATTTTAAAAGTAATCTGGCGTCAATAACCCAGGACATGTAGTTGTCCCTAGACATTTCTAGTGCAACAAATTTCAGATTTGCAAGCTTTGGCATTATTACAGCTTCTGGTTATCTGAAAATCACAATTGGAATCAGAATTTCCGTTCTAATAAAGATCCGAGGAATTTAAATTTTCAGATATATAAAGGAATATTTACAAGTAAATAAATCCAGAAGTTTCAAGTTTCGATAATGATAAATAAATCCATAAACTTCAGGTTCTGGATGGGTGACCAAACTGTTTAAATAAAAATTGTGTAAAAGTAAATAAAATGCGAGAAAGTAAATCCAAAACTGCAGGTTCTGGTATTAATAAAAAAAAAAATCTAGAAGCTTCAGGTTCTAGTAATAATAAATTCAGAAGCTTCAAGTTCTGATAATAAATCTAGAAGCTTCAGGTTCTAGTAATAATAAATTCAGAAGCTTCAAGTTCTGGAAAAAATAAACTCGTGTTGATAATGTGTTATAAATAAATTGAAATAACAGATAAAATAAGAGATGAAATGATAACAGAGATAAATGAAATGAAGTAAAATAACAACATGAAATAAAATGGAGTAGAATTGTTACTGTTTGTATTATTGATGGATTCGAGATTACAGAACTAAACAACAAGACTAAGGGGTCGTTTGTTTTTTTCATTTAAAACTTAATAGGTCTGAATAATTATTATTATGTTGTTTTGTTTGTTTTTTTAAATGGTCAAACAACTTAAAAATACCAAAGAATAACTTAAAATAAAAAGTAAAAAATCCTGATTTTTCACTTAATTGCAAATCACTTAATTGCATTAAATGCAATCCAAAATCTTTTCTTCCGATATTATCCCCTATATATAACATATTTCCAATTTCATCATAATTATATATGGTATAAAAATATTTTTTTAATATATTAATTATTTTAAATAGCTTTAAAAATAAAAAAGAACCCTAATCACTTCTCATATTGATGTTTAATATCAATACTTTATTATGATATTAGGGTGATGTATTTATATATTATTTTTTTTTAGAGTGTTTTGTGTAAGTTTTTCTGCTGCCCATTTTATTTTATTTTTTTAAAAAAAAAACATTTTTTTTCTTAGTAAAAATGAAGTTTGTTTGTAATCGAATAAGAAGATCATGATCATATGTGTTCTATATAATTATTATTTTTGGATTTTTTTTTATTCCATATTATATGTATAATTGTTTAACATGGGTATAAATGTAAAATTATTTATTTTTAGACAATTTTACTTTTAAAAAACAAATGTGTTGACAATACATTCAGATGTGAGGAAAAAAAAAAAAAAAACAGTCATTCAAGTTTAGATTTCAGTCCCTATTCAGTCTTCAGAAAAATTCAGGACTGTTAAGTTTTCAGACAAAAAAAACAAACGACCCCTAAGCTTATTTATAGGTGAAGATAACATCACTAAATACAAGCACATGTTATTCAAAGCTCTATTATATTGCCACGTATTGATGTGTAAGTATGCTAGAAGAATCCGCTATATTCTACCTTAATGACCTTGAAATTAGAGAGGTTAAAAAGGTGAAATACAAATGATGGGGTGGTGGTAAATCCACAAGCTTCTACGATAATTCCATATAAAAATTAGTCATTTTTGTTGATTCTCACAAAAGAAAGGAATTATTTTTTTTCTTGAAAGAAAAAAGAAAGGAATTTATTTCAATAATGAGCAGAAAAGGGCCAAAGTCGTAATTTGCACATTAGATTAATAGATTTGACTTTTGAGGGATTTTAATGAATCTAACGGTTGAAAGAAATGACATTTCACATTTGGGTCTTACGTGTTGAGCGGCAACTGGCAAGATCTAGAATTGCAGATTATTATTCTTGTAAAATATATTGATTAATTATTGAAGCATGTAGAATGTAGAAGCATCATCACTGAATTTTAAAACAACTAGCAGCTTTTTCCTGCTTGGTTTCCATCTCCATCTCCATCTCCATCTCCAACTCCAACTTTTTTTGGTCTCTGGAATGGCAACAATTAACAAAACCCCAAAACCAAAAGCAAAACCAGGATCCCAAATGTTTGGTCTGGTTATGTGCATTTCAGTCTTTGCATTCCTTTTCCTGATTTCCTCTCTACTTTCCACAAATGGGTTCTCAATAATCTCCTCTTCGATTTCTCTCAGAAACCTATCCAGATCCAAGAACCAGAGACAACACACCCTCCATGACAAGTACTTGTATTGGGGCAATAGAATTGACTGCCCAGGTAAACACTGCGACACTTGTGCCGGTCTTGGTCATCAAGAATCCAGCCTCAGGTGTGCCCTTGAAGAAGCAATCTTTTTACAAAGGTATCTGCTTTACTTCACTTGAATACTCTCTGTTGTATGTGTTTTCCAATAATATCAGTCAAACTAGCTCTGTTTTATCTTGCTTGGGATTTTTTATTTATTATCGTATGGATCTTTTCACTGATTCAATGTATGGAGTTTTTTTTTCTGCGTTGTGTTTACTTATTCAGAATTGTTATGGTGATGGCTCATTGTACATTTATAAGGTTGTTAATTGTGACTTGGGTGATTCTATTCCTGGCCACAGTGAAAATTGTCTCGAATTTTTATTCCTGTTTATTTTTCAACCATTGCAGAACTTTTGTGATGCCTTCTAGGATGTGTATCAATCCAATGCACAATACAAAAGGCATACTTCATCATTCTGACAAGGCGAGTTCAGTGGAGAGGTAATTATTGTTCAAGCATTATTCCTGATGCTTGATTTGATAGGAATCTCTTTTGCCAATCTTCTTCCACTGTTCTACATTTATTTCATTTTCGTGCTTTGGCTTTTTAATACTCCAAAAAATATGAATAAAAAATGATCATTGATTTATCAACACAAGAAAAACTCATTATCAGTTTTAAAAAGTGAAACTGTGACATCTGATTTTTTTTTTACTTCTTTTAGTAGCGGGACAGCTATGTTTTGTGCTATGGACTCTTTGTATGATATGGATCTAATATCTGAAACTGTACCTGTAATTCTGGACAATTCAAAAATGTGGTATCATGTACTATTGACAAGTATGAAGTTGGGCGCTAGAGGGGTTGCCCATGTGGAAGGAGTTAGTCGAGTTGATCTCAAAGAGAATAGTCGCTACTCAAGTCTCTTGCTCATAAATCGCACTGCAAGCCCTCTATCATGGTAATTTAATTATTTACTCTATTCACTTTTTCTTTTTTAAGTCTCAGAGCCTGGTATTGCTAGCTGCACAGGTCATTTGAGAAGGAAGGAGGAAAGGGAAATGGGTTGCGGTGAAAAAAGAGTCCATTATTAATAGATAGTTTAAAGAACAAATATGTGCTTTACATTCGTTGTAAGTACTCAAAATGCTTTGGGAACTTAAGAAAAAAAAAAGGTGATATTATCATAATACCTCCTTTGAATTTGACTCGGTCACACACCCTTAATGTGAAAAAAGGGGTAGTTGAATGATTTGGCAAAAGTGAATATATGGGTGGATATATTTATTGTCATTAACTGTTGGAGTCAGAGTCTCTAGGTTTAAGCTTAATTATGTGGCCTAATGCCTAATTATCAGACGCTGATTGAAAGAGTTGTGAACTCTGGAGACTTGGGTAAGCTCTAAATTAGTGTAGTTGCTATCAGTTTTATGTGGTAAAGAGTCTTGAATTATTTGAATCAAGTTTGAATTGGATTACTTGTGAAATGCTATCCGACGTTGTCTGTTATTGACAAGTGAAGATTTCTGAATCTTGCAAGTTATGCATAGCAGCATAGGCCTAACTATCAGTCTTTCAGGTTTATGGAATGCAAGGATCGAAAAAACAGTAGTGCTATAATGTTGCCACATTCATTTCTCCCATCTATGGCATCAGAGAAATTGCGAGATGCAGCAGATAAGGTATGTGATATATAATTCCATTAATGTTCTTTTTAGTTACTGGAACTTGCATTTTGCTCCAACAACATTGTTATGTATTTCCTGTTTTCTAGCATTGTTCGTTAACTGAGGTTTACAAACCAATCACTTGCATTTTATGGTTTTCAGCTTGTCATAACTTTTTTTTTTTTTTGTTGCTCTTAACATATTGTAGGGAACCGGATACATTCCCTTACTCTTTACGGTTACTGGATGGTATATATGTAGTTGCATAGACATGTCTTGTTTAGGCTAGTAGCTTATCTTTTTTAATTAATTTGAAGTTATTTGCAGTAAGCTTTTAGTTAATGAAATTCATCCAAATCTATGCCAGTGTAACCCTCAAGTGAAATGAAAAATAAAATTAAAATAAAAAAAAAGGTGGTGGATATTATCTTCGTGCTAGTGTTCCTCAGCGCTTACGTGCGTTTTGTATTACTAAATTCGAAATCTTAGGGTGTGGTTGTGAAACATACCTGGGGTAGTATCTCCTAAGGAGCTTGAAAGGAGAGGGGTTTCACCTGGGGTTCAAGTCATCATCATGTAGAATCTATGTTGAGCCAAATTAGAAATTTAATAAAGTTGTATTTATTAGCAAAATTTTAAATTTCACACTAATAAGAAATAAATTGTCAGATCTGGTTGTAAGTGTGAGAATACTAGTTCTAGTGATTTACCAATACGGCAATACCTTATAAAAATCTTTCTTATAAAAAATCATAGAATGTTAGGGCGTGGTTGTGAAATCATAAGGATGGGATTAATGCCATGTACAAATGGAGGCGTATAAGATATGTTCTCTAGGTTGTAAGTACGAGAATGCTCATTTCAAAAAATAAAAAAGTACGAGAATGCTAGTTCAGGTGACTAACATCTTATAACAATCTTTCTTATAAAAAAAAAAAAATCATTGAATGTTAGGGTGTGGTTGTGAAATTTGAAGATGTTCATAGTTGTAATTGAAAGAGTTTATTTTTATTTATTTAATTTATTTATTTTTTGTGGGAAACTAAGAATTTGTTGATTAAAAAAGTGAACCTGTAGTCCATTGAAGGGACCTTATAACCCAAAAGAAGGATCACCTAATATATATATACACAGTAGAAAAAGTCTCGCTTTCATTTACAGCCACCCCAAAAACTATCCATCATGATTAAAGAGTATATTTGTCAGAAAGAAAAAAGAGACAAAAATCTCTGGGTAGTGGGGAGCTGGAGGAAGGGGGAAGAGTATAAAGAGGAAGATGATATTGGTGAGTTCCAAACTTCTTTCTTCATTGAAGATATGGTTTGAGTTATTCAAATTATGGAGTGGATCTGACCAGCCAATGTTAAATCATTGAGTAAAGCAGGCTGACTGGTTGTTTGACCGTTTGAAGTAATTTTATAAAATTTAAAACAAGTTCAATATTGGCTGATTGTTTGACTGTTTGACCAAGTTTTGCAATTTTTGGAATGTTCACGGTATAAGATAGTCGTCAGGATGCAAAGTACATTTTCTGTTTTTGAGGTTTAATGAGCCATTAAATCAATCATAATTGTATTGCTTATAAGTTAATATGCTGGAGAGTATAGGAGGAAGCTATGTTTGAAATGTCTTAACCTAAACTAGGATCACTACAACGAACATCACTATAGGTTCTCAACCTCAAATAAGTAGGAATAGGGCTTTCACTTCTAGATTATAATTTACACTGGCAATCTTTATTTTGTTGGATAAGGGAAAATATACTGATTTAATTTTGTAGACTGGTATTGATGTTTGCAAGCTCTTAACAGATTTTGTTTTTGTTTTTGCTTTATTTGCTGCATCCTATAATGCTCCCGTTGCATGTTCTAATTATCAAATTTCAAGTCTCTTTAGATAAAGGTACGCCTTGGTGATTATGATGCCATCCATGTTCGTCGAGGTGATATATTAAAAACCAGAAAAGACAGATATGGGGTTGAAAGGACCCTACATCCTCACCTAGACAGGGATACGCATCCAGAGTCTATCCTCTGCAGGATTAAAAAGTGGGTTCCACCTGGCCGAACTCTTTATATTGCTTCGAATGAGAGGACAACTGGGTTTTTTTCACCACTATCCATCAGGTAAACAGTCAAGTTTACATAAAGTCTCTAAGAGTTAGAACTGCATATATATGGTTTATCTGGAGTGTAGATGTAAACATGTGGTTATTTCTGACATGGTTAGTGATAATAGAAAGCATATGTATTTGCCATTTCTGGCTGACTGGAAAACTTATTTCTTTTAATCAAACATCTGAAGCCCATACACATGATTTTATCTTTCTTATTTTTCTAATCCATGACTAAATATTGATATTGTATGGTCTTCACTCTTCAGAGTAAAAGAAAAATGCCATTTTTTGGCTGTGTTCTTTTCTTTCATTTTAGGGGGAAGAGTGGTAAGGGGATCAAGCTGTCTGTTACCCATGTGATTTTATAAGCACTGCCAATAAAAATACGTGTCAGTATCATTTCTATGGAAAGTACTGTTTGTCTCAGAAAACAGTAAGATACATTGAAGTGTTGGTGGCAGTGCTCCCACATTGTTGGTTGGGTGGTATTGATTGTTGAAACCCTGGAGCAGTAGAGGTATAGCTGACCTAGGTGCAGTAATAATGACAAAGAAATATGGGGTTGTTTGTGTATGTGTGTGTGTCATTGTATCTGATCGTAGTGACCTGAGCTGTGGTGTGATTGGAGTTGATTTAGAGGTTGTAGTGCAGCGCATGATGGTTGTGAAATGGTGGAGTTACTTGGTAAACTCATCAAACCTTTGGAGAGTTCATTCAAAGTCCAGACCCTGAAATTTGGTTTATAGATGAATCTTGATAGTGTGAGGGTCATTGATCTTATTTCTGGTGCCTCTTGTTTTGATCTGTGTAGAATGAGGGCACAAAAGTAAATTGAAATTTGACTAAAACCTTCATGGCATCATCCGGCTATAAAGTTGACCTTGTTTTTTGGTGACTGATATTTGCAGGTATAGATTGGCATATTCATTCAACTATAGTTATATTCTGGATCCTTTGATAGAGAACAATTACCAGTTATTCATGATTGAGAGGCTTATCTTGATGGGAGCCAAAACATTCATTAAAACGTATAAGGAAGATGATAATGATCTAAGCCTCACGGATGATCCGAAGAAGAACACCAAGAATTGGCAAATACCTGTTTATAGCACTGATGGAAAGGGGTGCTGATCTTGTGTTTATTGAAGTTTGATTTCTGATTCAATCCTCTATTTTGTCCACTCACTGCATGCATGACAGTGATGACACTGGTTTTTTGTGGTCATTCTTTAATGTCACAATACATTCATATTGTAAATCAATCAAAATCTCGTAGCTTCGTGAGAGAATTAAAGATTATGAGGGGTAATGAAGCCTCAATGGTTGCTAATGTAAATTGTGGTCAAATTCACTATACAGGTTGTGTATGTAATCTTTGAATATGAAAAAAAAAAAAAAAAAAAAAAAAAGTGTAGGGGAAGTATGTAAGGAAAATCATATTTTTGTATTTATTCAACATTTTTGAAAAGGTAATGGAGGTTTTTGTATTTTACCCTTTCTTTCTATTTTTAAGTTGTAATTTGTAACCTATTTTTGTTGGACAAAATATGGAAAATCACACCACATCCCCATCAGCCTCACTCAGCCTATGTCAGTATGTCACTATTTGAGAATATGGGACCGATCAATTATGAAGAAACAACACACTCTAGTGTGACACCTTCTCCTAAAAAAGAATTCTCAAACGAATATTCTAAAAATAGAATCTAGTTTGCTCGAGAGAAACCAGAACCTCTCCAATGTTAGTATAAACTACTTACAATTATTGATAATAACAAGCCTTATTAATACAAGAATTTCACAGTGAAGCAACTATAACAACAAATAAAATGATTAGATAGAATAAAAATCCCATGCGATAACAATCTATTCAAATTTAAAATTAAAATAATTTTTTATCTTATTTTTCAAAATACGTGATCGTAACATGTTTCATTGAGAAAATCAACCATTCATCCATCCGGTGTCATGCACTATAACCACGGTTAGTCGGTTATCATACCATGTGATATGACTGGCCGATCAAATGAGTTATTTATTTCATATGACATGTTATTAAAGGGTTGAATGTATTGCACCCGTGCGGCCGTGCATTGTTGGTTATTGTATGGTTGTATTAACATTTGACACCTCCAAGATTTGACTGCTCCATGTCTATACCCATTTGTCCTATTTTAACTACATACAAAACAAACATTTATCCTTAAAAAATTAAAAAATTTAAAAAAAAACTTGCAAAACAAACATAATTATATAGTCCATTTGATAATGTCTATTGAAGGGATGATCCCTCCAAAATTTTATTTTGTTTTATTGTTGTCATTACGGTTACCACACAAATTACAGGTTGATGTGGTGAATGGTATAGTAATGACAAATCACTTAGCACATCATTTAGATCGATTTTTGAGTTGTCTAACATTCATGTTACAATAATACTACTTTGTCTAAATTTTATGTCCAAATGATGTGCCCAAATGATTTACAAGATTTAAATGAATGGATTATAGTAATGCTATATCATTTAGGCACCGAATTTTGACACAAAATTTGGCCACTAGCTTTAAGCATTAAATTTGGACAAAGCAGCATTACTTAGTGTTAACCAATAGCGCTCATACTGGAGTCCATTTTTGTTCACCCTCCTTCAAGGGGTGAGCAATACTCTCTCCTAAAAACATGACATGTGTCTATGGATGGATAAAATTAGTGAATTTCAATTAATTAATTAATTTTAATTATTGATTTTTTTTAATATCTTGTTTCTATCCTATTTTATTTCTATTAAATCTATTAAAAATTATAGAATAGATTTCTTATTTGATTTCTATTTAATATATATCAAATTTCTTTAAAATTCGAATTCTATTCTATTAGAATCCTATTATTTAGATTAATATAAATATTATTATTATTATTATTATTTTTTATTCAAGTTCCAGAAGTTGGACCCCTCTCTATAATTTTTTCTTTTTCAGGTTGTGAGACAAATTCAAATTGACTATCCAAAATGCAAATAAAGAAAAAGAAAAAATTATAGGGAAGGGCCGGTTTATTGTTGGATGTAGAACGAATAGATTCAAGAGATGAGAGAATTAAGGATGGGTGATAATATTTGCACCCCTCTAAAAGACTAAAACCGTATGTACACCCTAAATTTATATATTTTTAAAATTCCAACATTATCCTAAAATTAAATTAAATATTTAATTAAAAACTATAATAATTTTTGTAACTATTTACTTTTTCGAATTTTTAGCTAACTAAATCTTTTATTAAAAAAAAAAAAAAAAAAAACTAAATCAAATTAAAATTAATAAAGAAAAACAAAAATCCAAATAAAAAGGTGGAAAAGCCATTATTATTCTCTGAAGAAAAGATGGAGGAGGCTGCTCAATCCTTAGAGTAGAAAAAGATGGCCTCCAAAATTTATGAGGACTGCGGCTCCCTGACTCTTTTAATTTTGTATTTTATAACATTCTCTCTGGAAAGATGGAGACGTAGGATAGGAGATATCTGCGTTTTTATTTTCTTATTTTTTTTGTGTTATTCATTTTTCCTTTTTATTTTATTTTGGTTAAAAAAAAGAAAAAAAAAATCTAACGTACATTAAAAGGTGCAAAACAGAAAACTTATATTTTAGATATATTTTATAATTTATTTATTTTATTTTTTTAAAAAGGGCATATTTGGTAATGTGAGGGTGTGATTACAAGATTTCTTATTTTAAAAAATTGTAATGGGGTGTACATACAAAAAGGGATGCACATGCAGTTTTTGAAGGGTGCAAATATTGCCGCTCATTAAGGATACCCACCAGAAAGACTAATCCAATCCATAATGATGTACCAGATCCATAAACACATGTCATATTTTTAAGAGGGGACAATGCTCACCTCCTTTTAAGAGGGTGAGCAAAGTTTTGACACGTGGAAAGCCACGATTAGTGCTCACTCAAATGGCACGTGCAATCTCTTATAGTAGTTGCTCGCACGTGTGAAGCACTCTGTATAAATATATCCTACAGCACACACTCTGTCAGCGAAAGCGACGAGATAGAGTCCTAGAGAATCTATCGCCGGAATATTCCTCACTTTCAGGTAAAACTAAAAACTTTATCTTTTTATTTTAATTTTCAAATTTCCCGGAAAATGGGTTTTCTTGTTGAATTCTATTGTCCTGTTTGGTTGCTCAGAAAGTGAAGGAATCAAGTAACTAACTGGTTGTGTGATGCTCATCGAAGTCGAATAATGTTATTCATCAAATACTTGTATGTATGTTTAATTGCATGTAAAACTGTATTTGATTCAGATAGGGTTTTTCGTTTTTAAATCGGATAAGTTTTAATTTCATTATAATATAAAAATTTATGTTTTCTGATTCTATTGATTTTCATTGGTCCTCTTAGCAACCAAATTGTCTTTTACTTAGCGTAGTTAGATATATAATCATTAATCAACGTAAGTAATGTTATGTGTAGAACGTTAATTTTATTATGTTATTTGAATTATTAGTTTTATTGCATTAGTTTAATTGATTGTGTGTTAGGAATTAATCTGATGTCTTTAGTAATTAATTAGCAGAAGTTATTTTTCAGTTTAGTTTATTATGTATTTATATGTTTGTACGATGAATGAAAGGAGGACAGGAATTGAATTGCTAGTGAAACTCTTCTGTATTTCTGTTGTCTTTTCTGGAGATTGGTTATCTTGAATTCAACCACTTGTTCATTCCCTATTCTATCCAAATTCTTTTATTAATTTAAGTTTGTACGTTCCAGTGAACTGTGAAGAGAATAATCATTTTTCTCTTTTTTGCAGGCAAATCACAACCATCATTCTTGTGTTGTCATGCCGTACCTCGTTCGTGAGAATCTATTCATTGGAAACATAGGTGACGCAGCAGAGATTCTTCAAAATGGTAGCAGTGAAATAACGCATATTCTATCCATTTTGAGCTCTGTGTCCATATCGTTTTTCACTGAATGGCGTAGCAGTCTTTCAATCCCCTCTAAGGAGATTAAGAAGGTTTATGTTGGTAGGCCTGATGGTGGTTCGGGCTCTGAGGATGATTCAGGTGATGGGTCAAAGAGTTCTTTGCCCCCGGAGAAGCTCTTGTACTCATTGGAAAATGCTGGCAAGGATTTGAAGCTGGTCAGAATGGCAGTACCGATCAGAGATATGGAGAGCGAGGATTTGTTGGATTATTTGGACGTCTGCTTAGATTTTATTGATAGGAGTAGAAAGGAAGGGTCTGTTTTGGTGCATTGCTTTGCAGGAGTGTCAAGGAGGTATATTTGATATTAAATTTCCACATTTTAGGACATTAGTGTGTCTACATTTGCATTTTTCTTTCTATCAATTTTAATCATCTAAGGTGAACACCAATGTGGTTTTAGAGCATATCTTATGAGGTTTTAGGGCATCAATTGTTTTATTTGAGCGTACTTTTAATTCGGGTAAGGTTAAAATGAAAGAATAAAATGTTGCTGGATGACTGTAGGAGTCAACTCTTAAGTCTGCTGTGTTTGTTTCCTGATAAAAAATCAAAGAAATCTAATGTTTAATTACATGGTAGTGTGGAATGATGGTTATGCACTTATGCTTATGACAAAATATATACTAGTGTACTGTCATTAATTTTATGATTCTACAATCAGATTTGGAGTTCCTATTTTATGCTCACATAACATCAAATAATATATAAATCTTGTATCGGCCTGAGAATAAGTCAAACCTGAGGCGAGGTTTGTGTAATTTGTCCTATACATGATTGACTATGTTTTTCTTCTTCACCTGCACACTAGAATTGTATTTGTTGAGGGTTCCAAGTGAATTTGGCATAATACGCACAAAGATATAACTCTCTTGTCCTTCAAAGTTTTCAAGCTGGCCGAAATGCATTCTGCTATAATTTATTCTGGTTAATGGTGTGAAGAGTTTTCATGTTGTGTTGACACTCATTAAATGCTAGATTGTTACTTGTTCAGCTGTTCTTGCTCAACAGAAACATGTGATTCTATATTTTTATTAGGGGCACCTTTAGGTATCCTTCAGTGTAGAAATAAGTTTTTGTTACTATGTCAATATACCGTTTCTGATAATTAAAAAAAAAAAAAAAAAAATACTCACTATATTGATATTATGTCAGAAATTGTTCAGAACAGGCCTACATTGTAATATTTTTTTCAGTTTTCGAAATTGTAAAGTCTCAAGGGTTTACGCCTTTCTTTGTATGTGTTCATTACAGTGCAGCTATCATTACAGCATATTTGATGAAAACCGAACAACTGTCTTCAGAAGGTTTGAACAAATCCATTGCTTGGTTGGAGTAATGTGGGTCTACTTGTTGGTACATGATTGTGGCTTTTATTTCATTATTATGTGAAATCTGTACGGGTGTTGTCAGATAAGATTATAAATATTGTATTGGCGATTATCATTTAAAACTTATATATTGCTTTTTCTTTTTCCATTTTTTTCTTTCTTTTTGCCAATATTCCTGCAGATGCACTTGAATCTCTGCGGCAGAGCTGCGAGTCTGTTTGCCCAAATGATGGCTTTTTAGAGCAGGTGATGTATGGCATTGAAATTTTAATCTTTGATTTACACTGGTACTGAATTTTAGCTCTCTAAGTTTAAGATCTCAATTGTCTAGTCTGCTTTGAATTTGTAAATGTATTTTTCTTTCATATTGCAGTTGAAAATGTTTGAGGAAATGGGTTTCAAGGTTGATCATACAAGCACCATTTACAAGCGGTTTCGCCTAAAAGTTTTGGGTAGATTGGTTACCTTCTTCATTGCCCTCTTCCCTCTGTCTGATTTATTCAAAGTTTTAGTTGAGGCTAAGAATTACATTTTAACATCTGTTAATTAAGTTCCTTCTACTGTGTGATTCTGTAGGCTAATTAAACAAATAATAGAAACTTCTTAATTATCTTGAGTCATTTGTTAACTCGAAAGAACAAGAATAATTGACTATAGATTGAGAAATTTGTTGGATAATTTGCAAAATTTACCATGGCTTGGTCTGCTTTAACTCGTTTTTCCCATTGAAATGTTGTTTAAAATAGGTTGTTCTTTAAATAGCCACTCATTTTGTTTTTATTTTTATTTTTTATGTTTAATATTAGCTTACAGGTAAACACTATTATAATTTGGAGCTCTATATATCCCTTGCATATCCTTAGTTACTATTTTCTTTTGTTTTTTCCTTATATTATGAAATTTAGAAGAAGTGAAGGTAGATTCCTATTTGCATGTTTTAAGAAAGGTTTTCTGCCCTATGCTCACAGGTGATTGCTATAACCGTGGAGAGAGAATAGACAGTTCCAAATTTGGTGCTGATCCTGGCTTGCCTGTAGAAGTTTCATCTGGAATGGAAGTATCACCAAATGGAAGAGGTACCCCTGCTTATCGCTGCAAGAAATGCCGAAGAATTGTTGCATTGCAGGAAAATGTTGTGGATCACATTCCAGGTGAGGGTGAGAATTCCTTTGAGTGGCACAAGAGAAGAAGTGGCAGTCGTTTTAACAAGTCTGATGAGTCTGAGTGTTCTTCTATATTTGTCGAACCTCTTCGATGGATGACAGCAGGTAACATAATATCTACTGAAATTCTTACTTATAGAATTTAACAGAATTTACTGAAATTCTATATGAGCTAGGACTGCCTCTTATATAGCTATTCTTTCAAAGAAATGAAGTTAATAGCACAAGCGTGCCTGTTTTCTGTTTAATCAGTTGTGGTTTTAGATGCTATTACTTTTTTATTGTTGACTGCACCTGCTGTATGTCATAAAGAAACAAAAGATGACATAAAGGGAAAAAGAAAGTACCTGTTCGGTAACTTTGGCATTGGACATCCCCAAAACTGGTACTATCAGGTTGGGTGAATTCAATAATAGGTGCATGTTGGCATTCCAGCCTTCCTTCTCCTTTCAGGACCCGTCTGAAAGAGAATACAGTATGTCTTCATCTTTGGTCGTGAATATCTGAATAGGGTGACCTGCCCTGTGGTATCTTTCCTTGTGAACAAAAGAATTAGAATAGGCTCGTCAACTGGACTGTGTGTTATCTATATAGCGGATCTTCGACTTGAAGCAGTTCAAAGTGTTTCGGGCTCTAGGATTTTACACGATATATTTAGGTTACTAATGTGAATAATTCAGGACATGCTAGCAAACAACTGCGGCTCTGCATTTTGAGTATTTGGGTTACTTTTTCTTTCTTTTAAATTCAATTCGTTTGGGTAATGTAATATGATCCTTGTTTTCCATCTCCATCATCACTATGGCAAGGACAGGCTTTAGTTGTGCTAATATCTGTTTTGAATCAGTTGAAGAAGGTGCATTGGAGGGGAAGTTGTCGTGTGCTCATTGTGAAGCACGACTGGGTTACTTCAATTGGTCAGGCATACAATGTAGCTGTGGGAGCTGGATCACCCCAGCCTTTCAGCTCCATAAAAGCCGTGTAGATATCAGCAGTGTTTAATTTGTCTCCACTAATAATTTTGTACAACATCATTGCCGCTTATACAGACATATAAAGCCGGAGTATCCTGCAAATTATCGAAGAAACAAAGGTATCAACGAACTTTGAGGGGCTGCGGCTTATGGAGAATGGAACTAGTGCAAATGGCATCTTGTTGTAGTGGTATGTATACTGATAATCATAAGATCTGGATTTACGAATAGGTGAACCATTTGGCTTGATATTCATATGCAGGCCTTCTCTATGTAATGCTTTCTATTTATTTTATGAAAATTCCTTGAGGTTTTACTTTTTACACAAAAATATATATATATATTTCTTTTCCAAAAAATTAACTTTTTCCTGTCTGCTTAGTGAGTCACCGTTAAGAAATAAAACATTGATTAAAAATTCATTTATCAAATTAAAACCCTAAATTAAAATTTATAAAGAAAATTATTACAAATAGAGAACAGTAATGGAGGAATAGAGGAGACTTATGGCATCCTCCTATATTTGGGGAGTAATGAGCTTCTTCTCGTAGGAAGGAGAAGGTGTGAAACCTCCTCCTCCCAGTTTTGGGAGGAGGCTCTACACCACCTGCTATCTATGAGGGGGTTGACGATATCAGGGGTAAATAGTGAAGCATTTGGTCCCATTCAAAAGGTTAGGAAGTCACTTTTATACAAAGGCTTTTTTTTTTTTAAAAAAAAAAAAACACTTTTTATACCATGTTAAATAATAAAATTGTACTAATGGCCCATTGCCTTGGTGGTTGGAGTCTCCCAAAAGGGTGCTCCACCACCACGGTTCAAACCTTGACCTTGGTATGTATATATATATATATATTATTTGTCCCACCTTGAGTGTGGGTGCTCTCTCCCTAATAGTTGCTTTGGAGTCTAATCTCGTTGGTCCCGGCAGTTGTTGTAACATCAAAATAATAATAATAATAAAATTGTAAAATTAAATTTCATTGAATTATATTTCTTAAGACAATAGTATAAGTATGTCCACTAATCTATCCATATCCCAAAATCTCGAATTATTGTAATATTTATAAATAAATAAAAAATTATATTTCTTGAAAAGTGTTAAATGAATAATTGTCTACTTTAATAAATAAAAAAATAAAAATAAAAGTAATTGTGTATTATATGTTTAATTCTTTTAAACGGAAAAAAAAAAAAAATTATGTGTCTTCATAATAATGAACATCAATTTTAATTTCAAATTATTTATCTATTATTGTACAAATATTATTGTCAGAATTTCAAAAATCGTAAAATGGTTACCGAAGCCATAACAGTGGTTGCTAAAACCGTGAAATTGGCTACAAGTTAACATTTTAAAAATCGTAAAATGCTTACCAAAGCCGTAAAAATGATTTTCGACGCTGTAAAAATGGTTATCAAAGCTGTGAAAGTGGTTACAAATCAAAATTTAAAAAATCGTAAAATGGTTACCAAAGCTATAAAAATGGTTACAAGTCAAAATTTTCAAAATCGTAAAATGGTTATCAAAGCCATAAAAATAGTTACCAGAGCCCTAAAGGTGGTTACCAAAGCTGTGAAAGTGGTTACAAATCAAAATTTCAAAAATCGTAAAATGATTATCAAAGCCGTAAAAATGGTTATCGAAGCTGTAAGGTTACCAAAGTCGTGGAAGTGGTTAGATGTCAAAATTTAAAAAAATCTTAAAATGGTTACCAAAGCTGTGAAAATGGTTACAAGTCAAATTTTTTAAAATCGTAAAATAATTACCAAAGCCGAAAAAATAGTTACCAAAGCCATGAAAGTTGTTACAAATCAAAATTTTAAAAATCGTAAAATGGTTACCGGAGCCGTAAATGTAGGTACCAAAACCGTGAAAGTGGTTACAAGTCGTAATTTTAAAAATCATAAAATGGTTACTAAATCCGTAAAAAAGTTACTAGAGCTGTAACGGTGGTTACTTGATACCATTTCGGTATGGAAGAAAAAAGGAAGTTACGATAACAAAGATTAAAAGGAAGATGAATAAGAAATTTAAAACCAATTCACCACTTAGAGATATAGAAACACCACCCCAAGATACAGAACTAAACATAGGAAATCTAAACATTAGTCAAACAGCTTTAAATAAAACTAGGAAATAGCTCCAATTCAGATTTTCAAAGAAGTCATAAATAAACTTAATGAAAACTAGATTCAGCCCCCTGCAACTTAAAGCCTTCATCCCTAAGTAACTAAATGGCTGTTGGCAAAAGTAAATAAGACTTGAGACCCAACTGGAGCATATGGACCGAAACTTGAAGCAAAATTTGAATCCATAATTTGGGCTGTAACACAGGCTGAACTTGATCCATCATCATTTGTAACACGGGCTGTACTTGATCCACCCTCATCATTACTAAAGCCATGAAAGTGGTTACAAGTCAAAATTTAAAATAAATAAATAAATAAAATAAAAAATAAATAAAATAAAAAATTGTAAAATGGTTACCAAAGCCATAAAAAAGTTATTAGAGCTGTAATGATGGTTACCAAAGCCGTGAAAATGGTTACAAGTCAAAATAAAAAATAAAAAATAAAAAAAAATCGTAAAATGGTTATCAAAGCCATAAAAATAGTTACCAAAGCCATGAAAGTGATTACAAATCAAATTTTTTAAAATCGTAAAATGGTTACTAAAGCCGTAAAAATTATTACCGGAGCCGTAAAGGTAGTTACCAAAACCGTGAAAGTGGTTACAAGTCATAATTTTAAGAATCGTAAAATGGTTACCGAATTCGTAAAAAAGTTACTAGAGCTATAATGGTGGTTGCCAAAGCCGTGAAAGTGATTACAAATAAAAATTTCAAAATTATGTGAAAAAATATAATTATTTAATTTATATTAATTTAATATGATTATTTAATTTTGTAACTTTTTTTAAAAAAAGTTATATTTGTTTTATAATTTGTTTTATTATTAATATATATTTTTTTATTAAGAATTAGGGAACAACCAGTTACAAACCGAGTAAAAGACTGTTCCCTTGAATTCTTTAATGTTTGGCTGCCACTTGGCAGCTAAACATTGAATGAATGGATAATTTCCAACTGCACATATAGGGATTTTTGAATCTATGTATATCAGTCAGCTCCATCCACCTACGAGCCATTCGATGCCGGTGGAGTCAACGGCAACCTCTTTTTGATGGGCCTTTTTTTTTTTTAATGTTTTTTTACAAAGAGTTGGTCAACAACTTTGTCTAACGGCAGTCAATATTTTCCGAGAGAGAGAAGAAAAGTTGAATGTACGTGTTATTTCACCTCAAGGGTGTTTGTGCAATTAATCCTAAATATTTAAGACAATTTGCATAAACATCTCCAGACATTTAGGGGCCGTTTGATAACTTTTTCGTTTTTCAGTTTTTGTTTTTTTGTAATCTGAAGTTTTCGAAAAACTGATTTTTGGATTTTTTGAATTCGAAAACGCGTTTGGTAGCAATGGTTGAAAACAATATTCAAATAATCAAAACATAAAAAACATGTTTGGTATAATATTTTTAAAATCATTTTTAAAAGATTAATATTATAAATAATAAAAAAGTGATATTAAAATAATTAAACATTAAAACTAAAAAAATTAAAATTAAATAATAAATAAATTTAATTTTTATCATCAAACTTATCGAAATCATCATCATCCTTTTGGTATAGATCCATTAAAACTGAAAACTGTTCTCAATGTTTTATAAAATAGTTTTTTGAAATTGTTCCACCAAACGCGTTTTTCCAGTTTTTGTGACTCAAAAAACAAAAAACAGTTTTTGAAAACGTTAACAAACGCGCCCTTAGTGTATTTTGCATATTGATATTGGTGTAAATTTGGAATTGATGTTGGTGGCACTGATGTTTTTAAATCAAGTAGTCGGGCTAGATAATAGGAAAGAAACAAAGTATGAAGTAAACAAAACTTGGTTTTCCTT
Source organism: Acer saccharum (assembly GCA_030490815.1). NCBI lineage: Eukaryota > Viridiplantae > Streptophyta > Magnoliopsida > Sapindales > Sapindaceae > Acer > Acer saccharum. The sequence goes on from CM059866.1 coordinate 51,012,320, forward strand.
TTAGAGAAGAAGCCTTGAAGGCCTGAACGTTTTATTCCTGAGATCGCTGCCAATCAACTCAACCTCTCTCCATTTCAGTTTTGATGCAGAGCTGGATTTACAAACTTAACAGCAACTAAATAAGATATGCATGAACTGTCTCTGGAACTTGTGAGAACATGCACATTTAATGTTGTAAACAATTTGTACAGGCTCCTAAGCTGCAGTTATATCAGTGTATAAATATGGTCATGTCAAAACTCGACGCTACATTACTAAATAAACGGCAAAGAAAAAGATAAAAAAAAAAAAAAAAAAAGAAGAAAAGTGACGAGCAATGCTTCAGAATCCATGAGTACCATGATGTTCCTGGAAGCTAATCAATTTTGGTCACCATAATGGGCATTTATCTTTTAACTGCTGCTTCTTGATATCAGCAATATTCTTCTGCCTCTGAATTCAAAATAGAACAGGTTATCACATTCTTCGCAATAAACTAGTGTGACTGTGCTTCAAGAAGAATGTTTGTTGCTGCATTGATGTCATTTCTAGCATGCACAAGTGCCTGCCTGGCTGAATTCCTGTCAAAGCCCATAGAAACCAGCACAGCGATGGAGTCTTCCGTCGGCTCTATGGTGGTTGGCACTGGAGAAGGGTAGGTTCTCTGAAACCAAGCAGAACAAAAGTTGTTAATTAGAAATCACATTAAAGAATATATTTATCTCATATGCATAATTTAATCAAATTACTTTCTTCAGCTAAAAATTTTCATTAACCAGGATAACATCAATGTTGAAGAATTACTAAAACGTCAACTTATATCAGATTTGCATTTTCTCTTTGTAAGCAGCAGTTCAGTTCAACCAAAGATTGTTTCCTTAACATCTCATTCTCCCACTCACCAGTCACCATCCATTAAAAGGTCATTTTCGCAAGATATAGAGATATTTGTATAAATAAATAAAAACTAAATCAAGTCTAATAATCCTTGGATGCATGTTCCTGATTGAGCTCAGCCAAAAAAATTTAGTGCTCACGTGTAGGGTCTAGTAAGATTCCAAAAGCAACCCAAACAAATTGTTACTACAAACGTTTTTTTATGCAATAAGTTGACCAAATTCAAATCACATATGATATACATAAGCAAGATCATCAAAAATGTCCTGAGGGAACAATGCCAACAGATGAATGTGCATGCCCTTATATGTGAGTTAGCAGCAAGCTAGTTTATAATGAAAACAAATTGGAGGAAAAGGGCAGAGTTTAAACATTAAGCATAGCACTTGCCTCCACTTGGCGCCCTGCATAGGATGGTGCACCTCCTACAACATTCCTTGTAGATGCAGCAGGTGAACTCCCCATAGATGGCCAAGAAATCCGTGAAAAGAATGAAGTAATGAACTCAGGGAACTGTCACACAAGAATAGACACACATATATATATATAAGATACTCGTTTGTACTTGTGGAGCAAAAAAAGCTCGAATCTTAATCTGCACATACATATGATCATGCATACATCTCATTAGTTAACACAGTATAGAACTATTATTTAAAACAATCAGAGAGATGATTTTTCATCATCATATTTTCTTACAGTGGTTCATTCAGAAATGGTTATGGAACCTATTATTGTGGCAAATCCTATTGATATCATTACTTGTGATGGAAGCCTTCATGGACATGTATAAAAAAGTATATCACATGTAAGCTACCACACACCCATACCAAGCTAACCACTTAAAATTATAGTTGCAAAAAAGGAAGGCTTCTTCTTCTTACAAACACACATACGCGCACACACAGATATATACACATAATTATCATTTTTTTTTTAGTTAAAAAATCATCTTGTTATTATTTTACAACCAAAATTTCATTCAATATCACCTTTGCCTTGCGGATGCGAAAGACATTTAGACGATACAAGGAACCAGCAAGGATGCCACATAACCCTGGCAACATAGATCTTTTCCAGGATGATAAAAAAAGCTGCAAAACAAAAAGTGGAGTTAGATTGCTAGTGCCAGAGGGAAAAGCAGTGCAGGTGTGGCAAACACTAATATAAATTATGCTCACTCTTACCTGAAGACCGGCAAGATATATGAACGTCTTATCAGAAAAACGGACACCAAACACACGAAACCTTGTTGAAACTGGAATGTCGAAGTAAAAGGGTATGAATGAAGCAAATATAAGACCATATGGTCCAGATGTGAGTAGGTTCATTGCGGGATCTGCAAAAATTAGATATAAGTACATTCTGAAGTTCAAAGCAGTTTAACATTGTGGCGTAGAGAGCATTAACACTTGACTATGCAGAAAGATGACGTGAATCCTGTCATCAAAGTCTATAATTGTAACACTTGACTAAGCAGAAGGATAGGGATCTAAGCAGAAGGATAGGGATGATAAATGAAAAGCTTGGCTGCTAATACTTTTCGTTTTTCCTTAGAAGTAAACAATAAGAAACGAGAAAAAACCACTAGACATTCATGCAGTTTATAATAAACCATATTATTCCATAAGCAGCAATATTATAGACTTGATTCATGCTTATCCTTATCTCGAATTCCTAAAACCAAGATCAACCAGAGACCTAATAATCTTAATAAGTCAACTAAATTGCCAAAATACGTACATTCCCTATAAATCAACTAAATGTCCAAATGTCTTAGACTAACACACCAAACTACAACTGATTTAAAATCCTAAACTAAAAGTAACATAATTTTCAAAATCATGTGAATCTAACATACATCGAAAGTTATATGAAAATCCATTATTAACCCTATTCTACTGAAATTTTGAAGTACATAGAAATCAGCATTTAATCCTTTCTCCATGGCAACATAAAAAGTGGTCCGCTCATTTATTAAAAGTCAATGATTCACTCACTTTTTTAGTAGATATGCAAACTTTTGAAATGTCTCTGCTACCTCTTTTGTGAAACTAATGAAATTAACAATCTACAAATGTGGAAAGAAAAAAAGATAAATAAAAAAATTTAAAAAGAAAAAAGAGAGAACCAAATAGAACAGGAATATTAAGCAGTGTGAAGAGCATAATAAACAATGTATTTACAAATTAAAATTTGGAAGAGTATATAAGGAATCATAGATAGAATATGTACCTTTAAGAAGTGCTAGTGTAAGGACCTCAAAGAGTAACGAAAATGTTACAGAGAACAGGATGAAGACCTGCACAATCACACACTCAAGTTTAAGAAAAAGAAAAAGAAAATACGCCGTTTTATATCTTTTGATGATTGACGGTACCAAGGACTGGCTATAGTAAAAAGACTAACATGGATAGTGTTTGATCAAACCATACAAACCCAATTTACCAAATATCGGATTCTAACACCAGCTCATAAAGCTAATAATGCAGAAAAAACCATATTTGAAGAAACAGCAAATGTTGTCGGTATTTAACCAAATATGTGACTCTAACACAACCTAAGAAAATCTTTGACACCAGTATTTAAAACTGCAACTGCATATAACACATTCAATATAATCAGAGACAGGACTGGTATACAACACGTGACTCTTCCTTAAATTGCATAGATGGATTTCAAACTATTTTTTTTTCCTCTTAATTCTCTTTCCATTTCTATGGTCATGGCAACATAGGGACTATTTGTTTTTTTGCCACTTAAATCTTTAATTCCACTTAAGAATTAAATTGAGTGAGTTTAGATTGTTAGTTTTTTATTTATATTAAGTTAAAGCGTCTAAATTTAATTTAATTACTTACCTCATAATGGAAAAGTGATTCATCAATAAATTGACATTAACTTCCTAAATAAACTTGTACCATTAAGTTATTACCAAAATGTCCCTAAACAAAAAATCTATGATCTTAAACAAACCCTAACCCTAACCCTAACCCTAATCTAATTTACTAACTTCAGTAAGAGGGGCTGCCGGCAATGATTGGAGGAGGCCGCGCCTCCTCCCATACAATTCAGGAGAGGAGGCTGCCAGCGGCATCCATTCTGTTGCAGGTGACCTCCTCCATTCAATTTTATTTTATTTTTTTACATTTTATTTCCTATTTTAATAAAATTATAATTAAAAAGTATTAAAAAATAAGCATTTTAAAAAAGTTATATTAAAAATAATTCAAATTCTTTATTTTAATTAATTCAAATTCTTTATTTTAATTAATTCAAATAATTAAAATTATAAAATGTTATGCTTATCAAAATAATTTTGATTAAATATCAAATAATATTAAAAGGTTATAAATGTATAAAGAAACTCACTCTACATTTGTATTAAGTTATCTCAAAAGTTTAAAAAATAAAAAATAAAAAAAAAAGGCATTAGGAAATCTTAATCATTAAGACTTATAAAATTTTTAATCAAATTATGACCTGTTAAGATGTAAGACGAAAAAATTAACACCACCTAAGTTAGATCTTCTTCCTATCAAGAAACATGATGTTATTATCTGCTTGTTCAGAAATCAACTCTCCCAATATATAGAGCAAGTTAGCAACTGCTTCTTGGTGGGCAAAAGTTACACTATCCTTCACTCTTTTTTTTCAACCCTCATGATCTTCCTTCTCTTTAGTCTAACTTGCATAGTCCTCTCCTAATTAGGTAATTAGTGATAGGATAATACATTTCTGAGTTTTATTCAGTAAATTAAATTGCCACTTGCATACTTCTGCTGTTTCTAATCTTTCAATTCTACAAACAAGTATCATGTTTTGATTGGATAAGCATACAAGCAGATTCCATATAAAGCTATAAACAAGCCTTAATCAAAGCATCATAAAGAACTTCCTTTTAATTCATTATCCTGGTTATAAAAGCAAGTAAAATAAAACAAATTTAATCCACTACATTGGGTGGACAAGTACTTCAGTCTACTTTACAAAACAAGGTAATTAGATAAGATGCATTGAAAAAATTCATGAGTGGATAAGATGTAAGATTACTCACCGAATACTTATTGGAGCCTATCTGTCTCTCAAAAACCCTGAAGTAGTATAGCAAGTATAATCCAAACATTAATTCTGGTGCAGATGAAAAGGCAAAAACCGACACAATCAACTTCCAAAGGCGAAAATTCCTGAAAATATCCTGCCAATAAAAAGAAAAAATCTTATTACAATGCGTCTTATTGAAGAGCTTGTGGTATAACTAGCAAGGAGAAAAATACACTTGTATATGCATGTACACAAAATATTGTAAATGTAATACAACTCCTATTCCATTATGCAATAAAGATTATGAACTTGTCCTAGAAGAGGATTTCCTTTTCTTTGTTTGCTAAACTATATGCAATTCTAATTAGTAACTTAGGATTTAAGAATGCGCTTGCTCATATTTAGGACCATAATAGTAATTCCATCAATTCAATATTTTTTAGAGCAAGAAAATGGAGTGATGAGTGAGAAAGAATAAGAATGAGAGAGAAGGACTAAGAAAGGAACTCTTGTAATGGAAGGGCACTTTTGTGCTCAAACCTCATTTAAGTTATAAAATAACTTAAATTCCTATGTTGATCAAGTATGATATTTCCCCAGTAACTATACTGATCCAATATAGTAGTAAAATCCTTACAGTTATGTCAGAGTATATTATTGAAATTATAAATATGGGATATTAGGGGGATTTTGGCACTTATTTGAGTCTAACTTGATTACAATAACATCAATTTGGTCTATAATAAATTTAGCTTAAATTTATTCAATTAAAATTATCTTGACTTAACAAACCCTAATCTTATTAGGACAAGAAAAAAGTCTACAAACACCTATGTAATATAATACTTTCTTACGAACTGAGGAACTGACTAAAAACTGTAGTGTTATTTGGTTTATTAATGAAGATATGGATGCTTAGTGTCTTCTTTATTTTTCTCTTCAGTTGCTGCGCTGGCTCTTGATTTCTAAGTCTGCTCTCATGATTTTTATTTTCTGACAATTCTAGCTCAAGTTACAAACATCCACCATTCATCAGACTGTACACAGTCACAGTGTAGTTTCTGTTGTATTCAAATGTATTCAGTGTTTTAAAATTCGAACCGAGGCGCTGCCTCATGGCCAGAGGCACCTCAGGGCAGCCTCCTTGGCCCTCAACTGGCGGGTACGCCTCTTTGGCTTGAGGTGGCAGCCTCAAGACCAAGTCAAGGCGACTCGGTCTGAGGTGGTAATGATACACAGTGTTCTAAAACTCGATCTAGGCGGTCGTCTAGTCGCTCGGTGGACCCCTGCCGTGCTTATTAGACCCTAATCAACGAGCCTAGGTGGCGAAGCCAACGCGGCCTAGGTCAATTGTTTTTTTTTTTAAATTAAAAAAAAATAAAATAAAATAAAATAAAGAAAGACCAAAACGACGTCGTTTTAGGGTTTTGTTTAATGAATCCCAAAACAACGTAGTTTTGGGATTCATTAAACACAAAATTCTTTCTCTTCCCAGTTTTCAAATTGAGGTGGCCACCTCGAGCCCTCAACCACCTTGCACAACCTTTCGCTTTTTAAAACATTGAATGTATTGATTTCACAACTTTTCAAGTTAGTAAAATCAAACAAATTTCTTTTGAAACCATAACCCCGAATCTCAAATCAAGATACATTTTTACATGTACCTATATTCTAAAATCCCAAATTTTCAAGGCTGTCCTGCATCAAATTATCATTTTCAAACCATATGGCACAAAATAGATTTCAAAGCAAAAACACTGTTCGATCATTATTATATAAGTTGAAAAGAAAAAAGTTATTCAAAATGATAATCAAAAATTCACAACAACAAAGGTATGCTTTCTTTAAGGTATGCTTGCTTTAACCATCTGTTTCAGAGTGAAAAGATTATCATACATACAGGTTCTTGTTGCTCTACCTTAAAGGTTCACTGTTATAAAATGTTTTATTATATTTCAACACTGCCACATAATGAGCACCTGAGTTTTTTCCTAATTAAGATGTGTTTCATGGATCTCATGATTAAGGTTTAGGATCTCATAGATTGACATCTACAACTACCATAGATGTTCCTGGAAAGCTTTAGAATCAATTCATAAACCATGAAGCTTTAATCAGGTTAAGTGTCAAATGAATTAAAATATTTCTAGAAAAACATAAGCTACATACATTACATCAATTGCTGTCAGCTGAGTTGTTCTGCAGAAAAATCAGTCAAATTTGTACTCCCAACCAAGTTGGATAGAACAATTACAGAAAATATTTAGTCCTTAGTTTAACACTAAAAGGAAACACCACACTGCAACCAGACAATTACAGATGATTTCCATAAAGAAAGCTTACATTAGATAATACATGGAATTAAAAAAAAAAAAAAAAAAAAAAAAAAAAGGTAATAAAATGGTTGTAAGACATTGGAGATTCAGCATCATGGATTTATAACAACTCATGCAGATCATCATAAATCAGCCAACATAAGCAGTACAATTCAAGCCCAGCAAGAACTAGTATACTTAAGTTCAAATAATAATAGAACTATCGAGAATATGTTGTCTATTATCTACCTCTAAAAGAAAAGTTCAAATCATGGCTCCAAGAAAATATAAAATCTAGAGAAAAAGTTAAAACAAAGATCTAATTAATTCACTAAATATACCAATAAAAGAACCACACATATCCTAAAACAAAATAAAAGGAGGTTAGAAAAAGTCATCGATGTTAAAGATGATATATTTTTAGAACTTCTACAGTAGAAAAAAGGCAAAAATGAATTCACTCAACCTTAAACTTGTCCAACGAAAGACTAACAAATTCAATTCCAGATGTATGTTAAAAGCATTTTTCACGACCAATGTTTTAAAATGTGCAAGGCGGTTGCCTCAATTCGAAAAATATAAATAATGCAAGAAAAAAAAAATTAAAATACTAAAATGGAAAATCATCCATAACATTTAATAAATAGTCCTACATTGATATTCACAACCAAAGAAATGAATCATAAATTGACAAATCAAAGACAGAGAAAGTTTTTGAATCATTTAAGGAGCCAGAACAACAATATTAGAAAAGAGTAAAGCTCATAAAAATATTTGTTCTTTCTTCATTGCTCATAGTGTTGCTGTAGCAACAAACATCGTAGTTCTTTCAAAATAAATGTAGAAAACTAACTTTCAGGTTAAGAGTTCAAATCTCCACAAATCAGAAGTGGAACTTGGGATTCGACAATTATTTCTAGTCCATGAACAAGATCTGCAACCTTAGGCAACAAAAAAAAAAAAAAAAAAAAAAGCCAAATATATATTAGTTATTTTCTTTTCAGGAAAATTTAATTAGAAGAAGATACATTTAGATAATAAAATGCAACTGACACAATTTTACATCCGGAAGCTTAGTATTTGCATGTATACAAGTGTTTGCCTGAAATGAAAAGCATAAGTCAGTGCAAAATTCCAATAAATTGAGATTTAAAGCTCTAAATAAAATGCACACCGTACCACACGTATTCTAGTTTGGAAGGCATCATCAGAGCAGCCATTTTCTATAGCTTCCAATACAACAAGAAGTGAAACATTGTCCTGCAAAAACAAATTATTTAAGTTGAAGAATACATGTGACACGGGAAACAATTAAAGTGGGAATAGACCATAATTCATAGACAGGGCAGTTTAAGACATTAGTACATTCATTAGTCGAATGCAAGCTTCATTTGTTAGTCTAGGTCCAAGATCATCAACCAGTGGTAATGCTCTATAGGCAAACTCAAGTCTCAAACCACAATCATCAATTCAGAATGATTAAACCACTTTTAACCTACATCATTATACACAAATTACAATTTCAAAATTTAAAACTGTATTTGTGTGTATAATGATGTATGTTAAAAATGGTTTAATCATTCTGAATTGATGACTGTAGTTTGAGTTTGCCAATACAGCATAGCCACTGGTTGATGCTCTGGGACCTGGACTAAAAAATGAAGCTTGCATTTGACTGATGAATGTACTAATGTCTTAAACTGTCCTGACCAAGAATTATGGCATGTTCCCACTTTAATTGTTTCCTGTGTCACCAGTATTCTTAAATAATTTGTTTATGCATGACAATGTTGCACTTGTTGTTGTATTAGAAGCTATAGAAAATGGCTGCTCTGATGATGCCTTCCAAACTAGAATATGTGGGCTACGGTGTGCATTTTATTTAGAGCTTTAAATGTTAATTTATGGGAATTTTGCACCGACTTATACTTTTCATTTCAGGCAAACACTCGTATAAATGCAAATCCTAAGCTTCCGGATGTAAAATTGTGTCAGGTGCGTTTCAATATCTAAGTATCTTCTTCTCATTAATTTTTTTTGAAAAGAAAATAACTAATATATATACGAATTTGACTTCTTTTTTTTAGCCTAAGGTTGCAGATCTTGTTCATGGACTAGAAACAATTGTCGAATCCCAAGTTCGACTTCTAATTTGCAGAGATTTGAACTTTTTACATGAAAGATTAATTTTTTGCATTTATATTGTAAGAACTCTGATGTTTGTTGCTACAGCAACACTATGAACAATGAAGAAAGAATAAATATTTTTATGTGGTTTACTCTTTTCTAATCTTGTTGTTGTGGCTCCTTAAATGATTGAGGAACTTTCTTAGTCTTTGATTTGTCAATTTATGATTTATTTTCTTTGGTTGTGAATATCAATGTTTAGTGGCTTGGAGAAGAACTTAGGGTTTGACACTTTGATGGTCTTGGTTCTTGGAGTCTTGGAGTCGTGGATAGGTGAGAGTATGGATGAGAGTAATTCTTCTGCAGAAAGTACCGACTTTTTGTTCTAAATATGAACTTAGGGTTTTATGGGTTATATAGTCTGGATTTTTTTATTTTTTTTTTTAATAAAGATTAGAATTCGCGGAGGTAAGCCCTCAGGTAAGGCCTTGCACCGCCTCAAGGCCAAAATCGCATTAAGGCAGGTCTGAGCAAGATTAAGGTAGAGGCAGCCAACTCAAGGTGCTTTTGGCCATGAAGCAGCTGAGGCGCACCTTGAGGCGCCGCCTCAATTCAAATTTTATAACACTGTCCACGACAACAAACAAAATGATCTTGAATAAGATCTAATAAGTCCAGTAAATGCACAAAACGATGAAAAAAAATCAATAGTGAATACCACAATTTCTTATAAATGGGCAGCAAAGTTAGATTCTCAATGCAAGCTATCCTCTATACCTTTATCAATGATAAATACAAGTTGAGCATGACTTCCATTAAAGAAATTGTCACATGAGCTCTAAACTAGGTTAGACTTGTAGATTTTTTTAAAATGAAACAAGAACTGGATAATCGAAAACTGATCACAATTCAAGGTTTTTAAATATAAAACACAGGATAAACTTCGAGTTCGATCAAAAGTGATAGGTCAATAACTAAATTCCCTTAATAACTATACCTCAAACAGGAAAACAAAACAGTATAAACTGGATCAAAAGATACATTAAAAGTGCAAAACAAGCAAATCACGTCATATTATTGCTTATTGATTGTGATGTCTATAATTTATACCTCCACAAAAATACAATAACCACATACCATTTCTAATTATACTGAAACTGCAAAAGCACATCGCCTAAATGATCTCCAATAATGGTAGACAAAGAAAAATACAACCCATGATATAATTTATTTATTTTTTTCTATTTACTCTTACACCTAGACTTTTGAAAACCAAAATAGTGAAACCCAAATATAATCAAACTTAACTTTGAATACCAAAATTGAACTTCCGATCATGATCAGACCATTACTAGCGGAAAAAACAAAAAACCCATTTACGATTAAACAAACAAAATTGAGAAAAAAGAAACCTGATATGATAAACCAAGCTTGTTGAAACGGCCTTGGATCCCAAAGAAGAGGGTGAAGAGGGCACAAGCAATGACAAATATTCTCGTGACTGGAGCATTATCTTTGATGCGAACAAACCAACAAAACAAAACAAAATCAGTACCAAAAAATGGAAATCAAGAACATATCATCGAAGTAACAAATCAGAAAGACAGGTGGGTACTCACTGAAACCAGAGGGGCCGCCGTTCATCTTCTCCTCTCAGAGAAGTAGAAACCAACGACCAAACTGTCTTATGATGTCTAATTTACTCGTAGTTGAGTTAGCTGTGTTTTTTTGTGTTTGGTTCTCTCTCTCTCTCTCTCTCTCTCTCTCTCGCAGCTTCTCTTCTCTATTTATTTTCTTTCTTGGAATTTTATTTCGTTTTAAACTCACATGGTTTAATTGTTTTTTTTTTTCTTAATTTTCAATAATGTTTGAAATTACTAATGTTTATTATTTTACCACTTTGGGCAATAATACTCTTGTTTTTCATATTAGCACTCACTATTAGATCAACAAGTCAAGTGCTTCAATAAGTCTCCAAGTTATAAAAATAAATTTCGAATGCATAAAATGAGTCTCAAAAGTATATATTAATAAGTGTTATTATCAATAAGTCTCGAAAACACTAATTAAGTTTTGAAAACATACATTTAGTTTTGATAGCATAACAAAGTTTTAAAGGCATAAATAAATCTTGAATGCACAAATTAGTCTCGATAATTAAATTATCGGTGTAAACTATTTTTATTAATGTTTGTTAATCAAACACAAAATAACACGATTTTTGGTTCTAACATCCATGAATAGTTCAATTTGATAGTCCACATATTGTCTAGATGGTAGCTTCTTTGAGAGTTCATGGGGCATGACATCATGTAACTCATCAAGGATGGCTTTTATTATTGCGGGCATCAAATCCATTAGGGTGGATGAATCATCTCCATCGTTTAATCTCAAAGAGTTGCAATAAAACTTACTAGAGAATGGCATGAGTAAGCTGATATCATAAGAACATATTTGGACACAAGGCTGCTCGAAAGATTAAGAAATGAACAGACAGAAAAGGGTGACACGTTGAATTCAATGAAGGAGACTTAGTGCTTATAAAACTCTTGCCTCAACAATTCAAGGCCATATGTCAAGTTCACAAAGGGTTAGTGAGAAAGTACGAAGGCTCGTTCCTCGTCATCAAACCCATGGGTAAGGTCTCCTAGCAGGTGCAACTTCCATCAAGCCTTATCATGCCGACAAAAAGGACCCGAGCAGAGCACTAACTGCCGTAGTCATCACATTCGACAAAGATGTTGAGTGCATCCCTGTGGATCGTTGATTCGAAAAAGATGTGTCCCAAACTATACTAAGTATTTAGAGAAGTGGAAAAACCCACCCGACAATGAGGCTAGTTAGGAATGTGAAGGTACATTATGGCAGTTTAGTGAGCACATTAAATACTGCAAGGAAGAAGGCGTGACAAGGACGTCACGAACTTAAGTGGGGGAGGATGTCACGACCCACCCAACTTTGTTTGCTAGGTCATGCCCAAACTTGGTACCCAATTATTTGAAAAGGCTCGGCTCACTCTCTAAGCCTAACTTCTAGAATGAATTTATTGTAAATATGTTGATATTTTGGAAGAAAATTATAGATAGTGGTAGTTATGGTATGTAAGAGCATTTATGATGGTAAGTGGGGTAGATAGGAAAATTTATGAAGGTCAATCATCACCCTTAGATTAAATAAATCATAGTTATCCATTGAAGTGCGACATAAATAGGTACGTTCATTTAGGGTGCGTTTGGTACACGAGACGAGACAGGACAACATGGGACAGTTTGTTCTTGTCCCACGTTTTGCGCGACCATTGCATGGGACTGGATGGGTCAAGGTGGGACAGAAATCACAAAAAATTGTCCCACCTTGCCCCTTGGCCAACTTGTCCCATGGCATGGGACAAGTGCCAAAAAGACAATTTTGCCCTTAAACATTTTTAAAAATTACAATCCTGTCCAACATATAATGAAAACCTATTTTCCCTTTCTTTCTCTCATTTCCTCATCTACCTCTCTCGATTGTTCTTGCTCCCATCGGCCGAAATCCACTTGAATCTCTTTCTTTTGCTTGAATCAACTCGAATCTTCAATGAACAGGTATGTAGTCTACTCTCAATCTAAATTTGTGCTTTGATTTAACGAAAATATGTTTCTTCTTTCTCTATTTAGATTGAATTCGATCTAGGGTTTGGGCTAGGGTTTTGTTTTGTGAGAAATTGGTTTGGATGGTTGGGATTGATGATTGCTTATGTGCTTACTTGATTTATACTTGTATTTAGCTTCAAATCCATCTCTCTTCAGTTTTCTATTGTCTTCGTTTTAGTTTTCTATTGCCGACGTCGGGGTTCTCTTCTCGTCACTGCTATCTCCTTCTCTCTATTGCGTCTTGAATCTAGTGAGTTTCCACCAGTACTTGTCTTCTCTTTAGTTTTGGTTTGGTGGGCTGCTCTTCTTTGGGCTATATTTCTGCCATGTTCCTCTTTGTTTTGCTGCCTGTTTCATCAGGTCTGATTAATATATTTGTTTCAGCTGTTCAAAAAAAAAAAAAAAAAAAGTAGTTACATTTCATTGTATTTAAATGACATTAATGTTGTGTAATAATGCCCTTAAATTACTGTTGTCGATTGATTATCATGTAATTTATTTGAATATCATTGAGATGGATAAGAAACATATATAAGAATTTCTTCTTTACAAGATTTTTGTTTATGTTCTTTTTCATCTTTTTGTTTTTTTGGGGGTTGTTCTAGTGCTGTTGTTTTGTGCCACTGGGGTGTTGTTTGTTGGTTGTTTAGGGGGTTTCTTGGCTGCTATTTTGTTAGTTTGGTAGCCTAGTTCCCTTGTTTTGTGCTGTTTCTCCTGCTTGCCGTGTGGCCTTTATAAAGTTTACCATTTTCAAAAAATATATATATATATATATATATGGTATCAAATATATATGGGGTATATATATATGGTATAATAATATATGGTATCATATATATATATATATATAATCTGTTATGCTGTGCTATTTGTCTCTGTTTTGTTTTGGTCTTGTAGTTGGGTGTTTTGCATGGGTTCTTTGTGTTGCTGGTCTCTTTGAATGCTTGTGTGGCCTCCCTTTGGCCTTTAATAAAGTGCTTATGCTATTCATATATATATATATATATATATATATATATATATATATGGGCTGTAGCATATAGATGGATATGGGACTGATGCATATCTACATTTGTCTCGTTTGGGAGATTCACAAGAACCCTTGCCATGAATTAAGGTTGCAATTTCGAAGTAACTTAGATTGATTGATTATCTCAAAAATCAATTCATGGAAGTTATGTGCTATTGTCAATTTATGTAGTAATAAATTGGCAGTTTTTTTTTTCTCCCATGTGTATATTATTGCTCTTCATTTCCTGTTATATCAATTGTTAATCCATTATCTTAAAAAAAAAAATTATTATTGTGGTTATAGCATAGATCTTGTTTATTCACGAAGTATATTGGTTGGAATATACAGACTTACTCCTACCCGGAATTGTGCCGGTAGAGTACACTTATGATACAACGCCACGTATTTATGACTGAATATATGATTTAGCTTATGAATAATAATAATCGTATAGTTGGATCATAATCGTATATTTATGAACATGTGATTTTTAATTTAGCTTTAGCAAGATACATGGATTAAATTGACTGAATATATGCTTGTTTTGTTTGATTTTTATAATATAAAGCTATGGATGAACATGACAATCACTTGATAATACTCATTAAAGCTTGGAGGTTTTACGTACACATGATGATGTGTTTTGCTGCAATTCATATTTATTTATTTGAATACGAGAGAAGACATGTTGAAAGGAGAATTTTAGGTCAAAAGGCATTTTCTAGACTTCAAATTAGGTTAAAAGAAATAGAACATATCACACGTGAAAGTGATACTAATTGTGTATGGGAGTTACGAATAGATAGGAATGCATTTGAAATATTGTGTGATTTGCTAAAAACTCGTAGTGGTTTGTTAGATGATGGTAATGTCACCATAGAGGAGCAAGTTGCTACTTTTATAAACATATTAGCACACCATAACAAAAATAGAAGTATTCAGGTTAGATTATATAGGTCTGGTGAAACAATTAATCGGTATGTCCATTGAGTTTTACGTGCTTTATTGCGTTTGGAAGATGTGATATTTATCAAACCAACTCCCGTCCCAGATGATTGTACGGACTTGAGGTGGAGATGGTTCAAGGTAACCATTTTAACCAAACTATTATATACATTACATATTAATTTATATTATTCATATAAAACATGAATTGTCTTTGTTTTTTAGGGTTGCCTAGGAGCAGTAGATGGAACATACATAGAAGTGACTGTACCCGAGTTCGATAAACCAAGGTATCGAATAAGAAAAGGACATATAACAACCAATGTATTAGGTGTATGCATTGTTTTAAAAAGCGGTTTGAGGCGGCCGCCTCGAGGCGGATTCGGCCGCCTCGTCGAGAAAACGCACTGGTGCGGCCGCACCAGCAGATGAAGTTCAATCGCCCACCTCCGCCGTATGAGGCGGCCGAATATACGCCGAATCATGTTAACTCGGGTGCCTCGGTCATGACTTGGTTTTTTTTTTTTTTTTTTTTAAAGAGATCCAAAACGCAATCGTTTTGGAGAAAGAAGAAGAAGAATTTTTTTAATGACATCAAAATACCCAAATCGAAGCCCTAGATTCCATTTCAACTCTGTTTCTGTTCTTCAACTTCAAGGCTTCAACGGCTACTTCTCCTTCACGATCGATCGACGACTGGTTCTTCACTTCTTCACTCCGGTGACATCGACGACTGCTTCTCCTCTCTGGTGAGTTCTTCTTCTTCTTCTTCTTCTTCTTCTTCTACTTCTGCTTCTTCGATCTTCTTCTTCTTCTTTTCTTCTTCTTTTGCTTCTTCGATCTTCTTCTTCTTCTTCTTCTTCTTATTTTTCTGCTTCTTCGATCTCCTTCCCCTTCCCCTTCTTCTTCTTCTTCTTCAATTTGCAATCTGCGATATGCTTTTTTTTTTTTTTATATCTTTTAACGATCTGCTTGTGTTTTTGTTTTATTTTTTGTTATCTGTTATCAGTGTTGAGTTTAACACTTATACTGTTATCAGTATTTTTATATTTCAATTTTTATTTTTTTTTTGTTATTATCACCCAAGGCAGAGACAATATTTTTTGTTTTTTTATGTTATCAACATAGTGATATCTAGCAATTGTTGGTGTTGACACGACATAAAAGTTGGCAATTGTTAGTGTTGACACATATCACATATGACATAAAAGTGTTGGTAATTTATATTGTTATCAGTGTTGTTGGTATTTTATTAGTGTTAACAGTGTTGGATTATTTTGTTAGCTTCATTTGCTCATAGCTTGACTTGATTATTTTGTTGTAGAATTTTAGATGTCGAGTCGAAAAGATCCGGCATGGAAGTATGGGGTTGAGGTTGAAACAGATGAACAAAAGGGATATAAATACATCCAATGCAAATTCTGTGATAGAGTATTGAAGGGTGGAGTGTTTCGGATGAAGGAGCACCTTACGGGTGTTCAGGGTAATGTTGTCCCGTGTACAAAGGTCACCCTAGAAGTGAGAGAGGAAATCAAAACGTATATCTTGAAAAATGATAGTGCAAAAAAGAGGGCACAATTGATGCATGAAGAAAGGATTGATAATTGTGTCACTCTAAACAGTTTATCCAAAAAAGGTTCAAGCTCAGGTAGTGTTACTAAAAGAGGAATTAGAGGACCAATGGATCGATTTGTCGTGAATGTGGAAAATGATATGGTGGAGGATTTGGGGGGAAACGATAGAGGAGTTAAAGGACTTGAGAAGGAGGCACGTGAAAACACATGTTTGGACATAGCTAAATTCTTCTACGAGAATGGACTCGCCTTTAATGTTGCTAGTAGTCCATCATTTGTCAAAATGCTCCGTTCGGCTGGGAGTTACGGGCGTGGTCTAAAACCACCTACAGCACATGAGTTGAGCACATCACTATTGTCCAAGGTAGAAGGCAATACCCAAGCAATCGTAGAAGAAGTAAAGAAAACATGGAGTAAAACAGGGGTGTCTATTATGTCGGATGGGTGGAAGGATATCAGAGGAAGACAGTTGATTAACTTCCTTGTAAACAATCCGCATGGGACCGTGTTCTTGAAGTCGATTGATGCTAGCGATGTAATTAAAGATGCTAGGCTATTGTTTAACCTACTGGATTCGGTGGTTGAAGAAGTTGGAGAAAACCTTGTGGTTCAGGTGGTGACGGATAATGCATCGAATTACAAGAAAGTGGGTGAAATGTTAATGCAGAAGAGGACACGGTTATGGTGGACGCCGTGTGCAACTCATTGTATTGATCTAATACTTGAGAAAATTGGATCTCTACCTCAACACCAAAATGCATTGAAGAAAGCAAAGAAGGTATAAATCATTACATAAATACTTTATTTTTAGTAATAATCATTTAATATATGTTACTATTTTTATTCTTGGGCTGTAATAGGTGAGCAACTTCATATACAACCATGGATGGGTGTTGGCTTTGATGAGAAAGCACACTAACAAAGAATTGATCCGTCCCGCTCCTACACGATTTGCTACTGCATTCTTGACATTAGACAGAATGTTATCTCTGAAGCAACCTTTGGAGCATATGTTTACTTAAAAGGAATGGGATGGATGTAGTTGGGCAAAAAAGCCTGAGGGAAGGGAAATCAAGAAGATCATCTTCAACGACAGTTTTTGGGGTAGCATGTGTTATGCATTGAAGACAACTAGACCTCTTGTAAGTGTCTTGAGGATGACGGATTCTGAACAACTGCCCCCAATGGGATTCATTTATGGCGCCATGGATAAGGCTAAGGAGGAGATAGCCGCAAATTTGGGAAATGAGGAAGGAGCTTACAAAGAGATATGGAAGATCATTGATGATAAGTGGGAGATGCAATTGCACCGCCATTTGCACGCAGCTGCGTACTATCTGAATCCTCGATTCCAATATTCAGATGGTTTATCCACTCATATAGAGGTAAAGAGAGGGTTGATGGTGTGCATGGAAAAATTGATTCCTGATGAGGAGGCAAGAGTCCGGGCTAATTTACAACTTAATCTCTTTAAGAATAAAGATGGGTTTTTTGGCTATGGACGTGCAAAAAATCTGATCGACAATCTTAGCCCTGGTATGTAAAGTTATTGTTTGTATCAATTCCTTCATGAAATTTATAGTATTGTTTTACAAGGAAATGAACAATGTTTATTATACTTATTGTAGCCGATTGGTGGAGTGCATATGGAGACGAGGCTCCAGAACTTCAAAGTTTTGCTGTGAGGGTTTTAAGTCTCACTTGCTCATCCTCGGCTTGTGAGAGAAATTGGAGTACATTTAACTTGGTATGAGTTTACTTAGAATTCTAATTACTAGAGTAAAATAAATTTAGTATTCCCTAATTGACAATTTCCTACAAAATTTTTGTAGGTTCATACAAAAAAGAGGAATCGATTAAGTACAAAGAAAATGAATTCCTTGGTGTACATAATGTACAATAAAAGGTTGTAGCACAAATTCTTGAAGAAGAAGGCACTAAAGGATGATGATGATCCACTGGTTAGTGAAGATGTGCCATCGGATAATGAGTGGATGGTTGATGAAGATGTAGTTGGGGGAACGTCCACAGATGTGGACATGAGTCAACCGAGTGGAAGCCAACAAGTAGGAGAAAAGAGGAAGAAAAATACAAGTAATTCTACAATTAAATTTAACAAGTTTTATTTAGATAGAATGCTATATTTAATTATATATTTATAATTAAACTTTACATTTTTTGGTAGACAAAGGGTTGGCATTGCAACGGGTGGATGAAGAAGGAGGGTGGGAGGACATTTCAAACCAATACAACTCTCCAGGAACTTCAGATGATGATGATGAAGGGGATTACCCTTTCGATCCACATTTCAAGCCAATAGACACAAATGATAGTTTATGGGATGGATTAGATTAGTGGTCATTTATCGTTAGGATGACGTTTTTATTTTGTAATGTTTAATTTGTTTGAGATATTCTTGGATATGACTTATTTCTTGCATTTTATGGAATATTCTCTACTTTACTATTTTTTTTATAATTATTATAAATTTTTTAACCATTTTCAGTTGAGGTGCCCGCCTCGATCGCCTCGAGGCACCCGCCTCGCCTCACGGAGGCCTACCCGCCTCGCACCGCTTTCCGCTTTTTAAAACTTTGGGTGTATGCACTCGTGATTTGAAGTTAGTATATGTCTTATCTGGTTGGGAGAGCTTAGCTACCGATTCTAGAGTTCAGCTACCGATTCTATAAGTGTGCCGGTAGAGTACACTTATGATACAACGCCACGTATTTATGACTGAATATATGATTTAGTTTATGAATAATAATAATCGTATACTTGGATCATAATCGTATATTTATGAACATGTGATTTTTAATTTAGCTTTAGCAAGATACATGGATTAATTTGACTGAATATATGCTTGTTTTGTTTGATTTTATAATATAAAGCTATGGATGAACATGACAATCACTTGATAATATTCATTAAAGCTTTGAGGTTTTACGTACACATGATGATGTGTTTTGTTGCAATTCATATTTATTTATTTGAATACGAGAGAAAGCATGTTGAAAGGAGAATTTTAGGTCAAAGGGCATTTTCTAGACTTCAAATTAGGTCAAAAGAAATACAATGTATCACACGTGAAAGTGATACTAATTGTGTATGAGAGTTGCGAATGGATAGGAATGCATTTGCAATATTGTGTGATTTGCTAAAAACTCGTGGTGGGTTGTTAGATGATGGTAATGTCACCATAGAGGAGCAAGTTGCTACTTTTATAAACATATTAGCACACCATAACAAAAATAGAAGTATTCAGGTTAGATTATATAGGTCTGGTGACACAATTAGTCGGTATGTCTATTGAGTTTTACGTGCTTTATTGCGTTTGGAAGATGTGCTATTTGTCAAACCAACTCTCGTCCCAGATGATTGTACGGACTTGAGGTGGAGATGGTTCAAGGTAACCATTTTAACAAAACTATTATATCATTACATATTAATTTATATTATTCATATAAAACATGAATTGTCTTTGTTTTTTAGGGTTGCCTAGGAGCAGTAGATGGAACATACATAGAAGTGACTGTACCCGAGTTCGATAAACCAACGTATCGAACAAGAAAAGGACATATAACAACCAATGTATTAGGTGTATGCACTCGTGATTTGAAGTTATTATATGTCTTATCTGGTTGGGAGAGCTCAACTACCGATTCTAGAGTTCTTCGGGATGCCATTACTAAACATGATGGATTAAAAGTCTCATTTGGTAAGATAGTAATTTAAAACTAAAACAATTTACGTTACATAGTTATCTATTATTTGGTTGGTAAAACTAATGTGTAGTTATTATAGGTAATTATTATTTGGCCGATGCGGGGTATCCCAACGGTCAAGGTTTTCTTGCACCATATAGAGGCACAATGTATCATTTACAAGATGGGCAAACTTTGATCGTGCACTTAGGAATCATGAGGAATATTTTAATATGAAGCATTCACAAGCTAGGAACATTATTGAGAGGTGTTTCGCTCTGTTGAAGAAACGTTGGGCTATACTACGAAGTCCTTCTTTCTATCCAATTAGATTTCAAGGGAGAATGATCATAGCTTGTGCTTTGCTGCATAATTTTATCAGGATGTACATGGATGTTGATCCTGAGGAATACACGCCAATCACACTTGATGATTTACCTATTGGGGAAGATGTACCAAATGAGTTAAAATCTATTGTTGTCGTTGAAGGAAGCAATGAATGGAGTCAATAGAGAGATGATCTAGCCCGAGAGATGTTTGACGCTTGGAGATGATTGAGCGATGAATTTGAGAGACTTTTTTTTCATTAAACATTATTGTCTATGAACTTGATATATATATATATATATATTTATATATACAGTCCTTCTATTATCAGTTCGAACTGATAATAGAAAAAGTTAGGACGAAGCATCCTAACCTTTAGATTCATCTAATGGTTATGGTTTTTTGAGAAATAAATTATAAAATCAAAATAATGTCCGACAACTTTTAATGACCGTATTAATTAAGCTCTTAATTTCTTTGTTCTCTCTCCTCTGATGAATGGCGACCTTCTCGGCTTCTCTCTCCCAACTCTCAGACTTTCGTTCTCTCTCTCTCTCTCTCTCAGTTCTATGACTTTCATTCTCTCCCTCAACTCTCAGGCGATTTGTCTATTCTCTACCAATCTCCGACCTGGGAAAATATAAGGTATTTCGTTCAGTTTTTTTTTTTTTTTTTGTTTTTCATTATTTTTTTTTCCTGTCAATTACTTTGTTATTATGGTATCAATTTTCTTTTCTTCAAAAACACAAATCTCTAAACTAGAATCGTATATTCTACTCGAAATTCTTAATTCTTCCAAACAATATCGAGAATCATGATGGTAGGTACTTTTTTTTTTACTGTGATTTTTCATTAAATATGCTCACTACCTGTTCGACAAAATGTTGCACAGAGACCATATCTATGCAACTGTATTGGCATTGATTTTTAGTGCAACTGTGCAACATTGTTATTATGGTAGTGATACTCTCAGTCTAGTATTACTGTTTTAATGTCAATAGTTGATTTGTAGTTAGTTTTTTAATTTCGAAAGTCAAGTGATGTCCATACTTGTGCTAGTTTAGGTTTAAATCTAAATATACTATTATTTTTGCTTTTCAGGTTTTTTTTTTTTCCTGAGTATGGGAGATACAAATGATGAAATTGAGGATCATTCTCAAGGACTTAACTGTACCATGTTCTATAAATTTGGCATAGCTCCAATATTCAAGAAGCTTCGGCAATTGACCGAACTTCAGCTTTTTGCTTTTTGCTTTTTGCTTTTTGCTAGACACAACTTCAGCTTGAGGTTTCATTTCTGAGGGATAGTTAGTAGCTGTTTCGGTGGGGGTGGCCTCTTCACTTTGCTTTTTGCTGGACACAACTTCAGCTTGAGGTTTCATTTCTGAGGGACAGTTAGTAGCAGTTGAGTCCGATGATTTTGAGGCCTGCAAAAAAAATTTGGTGACCAAATTAAATAACAGAATCATTTCTGTCTGCGTCCCAAATCAAAGAAACAAGGACAAAAATATCAACAAAGAAAGCTGCAAAAAAGGACAAGAAATAAGTTAATTTCATTGCGGCCCTTTATACCTGACAAGAAACCTCTATCAAAGCTACTGAAGATGTGCTCTTTATCTTGAGAGATGGGACCCTCTGAGATGTTTTCAGTTCAGGTCCTTTAGGGCTCGTCAACGTGAGTTTGCACTTTGAAGTAGCGTGTGGCAGTGAAAAGACTTTAATATTACGGTTGAACTTCTCCATCATCTCTGCTGTTGAAACAAATGATGATGGTTTTCGTTCCCGAACATAAAGCTTAAAAGTTCTCTCAGTTTTGATCATTGTCATAAACAGTTACAACAAAAAGAACATAAACGAAACAGGGAAGAGAAAAGTTGGAAATGAGAGAGGAGAAGAAGCTGGAGAATGAGGGAAATGAGAGAGAAGAAGAAGAAGGTGGAGAACATATAATTGGAAAATAAGAATTTAGGAAGAAGAAGCAACGGTAAAAAAATTAAATGACTGATTTTTTTCTGATTGAGTTCATTTACTGGAGTTAAGTGGAAGTCTAACTCCAAGTGGCATGATATTAAATGGCTTAATAAGTGAAATTGAGTTCATTTATGGGAGGTTGGTGGAAAAAGTTTGAGTTCATTTATGGGAGGTAAGTGGAAAAGGTTTGACTACAAGTTTGAAGGACATATTAAATGGCGTGACTGAATGGAAGAAGTGATATTTTTTTAATATAGAACTACTAAAAACCTAACCATAAATAACTACTAATACATCACCAGAAACATAATAAACCTAACCATAAATAATCAAAGACCCAAACACCAAATTTCCAGATTTCAAAACCAAGCTTCTTTGCTGTTTCCTCATCTTGTTTAAACTAGAAACCATGTCAAGTATAAATCATCCAAACTTTACTAATAAGAATCGAATACAAATTACAAACATATCACACCACAAGGCCATCCAACAGATCCAACACTAAAATTAGTGCTAAAAAATTGGAAATATTACCATAACGGCAAAACATGTGCAAAACAAAATGAAACGAATGAAAGATAAATATTCAGCAGTTTATGATATGCTCAACACAAGTGGGTTCGGTTGGGATGACACTCGCAAATGTGTTGTTGTCGACAGTCCTAAAATCATACATGAATACTTGAAGGTTAGTTGTTATATTAATTATTATATATATATATATATATATATATATATAATAGTTTTAATGTTCTAATATATATTTGTTTGTTGTGATAGAAACATCCCAACAAAAATTATGCAACTAATAGACCATTCCCACACTATGAACGACTAGTAGTAGTTTTTGGGAAAGATCGAGTAACAATCAATATGGCTGAATCCGCAGCAGATGCTTTGGATCACATAGGACTGGAAAATGATGAGTTGGACACGTCTGGTTTCACTCAGCCTATGTATACTCCCTCCAATGTTGCCTCTGCTTCCTCTACTCCAAGTACAAAACAAACATCAAAGCAGAAGAGAAAGAGGTCTGTTAGTTCAGCAGCAGCAGACATCGCCAATATATTTGAAAAAAGTATGGAAAAGGCATTTGCGGATATTGCTAAGTTGACTGAGGCTATTACGGGAGGGGATGTAATGACTCGTTTAGGTGTTGAGCTTAAGGGTATGGGTCTTGATCGTTTGCAAGTGATACGAGTTGCAATGTATTTCGGAAATAAGTCACACCAATTGTGCACTTGGAATGGCTTGAATGACTCCTACAAACCAGATTTCGTGAAGGCAATTTTAGATGAATGAATACTTTTATATGTTATTTGATAACATGTTTGAAACTTATATTTTGTTGGAATTGTCAATTGTGAACATTTTTGTGTCACGGATTATATGTTATTATATTCATAAACATTTATATTAGGCTAACTTTTTTGTTGGATCATATGTTATTACATAGTATTAATAATTTACTTGAACTATATATATTAGGCTAACTTTGTTTGAGAAATATTACTTGAACTACATATATGTTCGATCCTCAAACTTCATCTATTTGAAAAAGAATAATATAATCAATAGCACAATAGAATCAATATTGCAATAATAACATGTTGATCTTTGTTTTTGTTTTGTTTTCTTGTGTGGTTGCTGTTTTCTGTTTTGGGTCTTGTATTTTTTGTTCAGGCTTTGGTCTTTTGTTGGTGTTGTGAGACGATGTGTTGCTGCCTTTGCTGTTTTCTTTAGGCCTTGATGGCTTTTGAATAAACTTGCTTTTCAAAAAAAAAAAAAATTACACATTTTTTTTTAACATGTAACCTTGATAATAAGACACTTTTATAATTATAAATATGATGTTTATTTTAAAACAAAATTTAATATTGTCGAATAAATATTTGAAATGAAGAAAAAATGAAAGTAGTATATATACAATTATTATTGTAATTGAATTTTGAATTTATTTGATATATAAAAAAATTTATTTAATAAAATCAAATAAAAACTGTCCTGTCCTGTCATGTCAGTATTTTGTGGTAACAAACATTAGACAAGACAAGAAGGGTACTCTGGTTATTTGAACCTCTTGTCCTATCATGTCCCAACCATACCAAACGCATAACAGTATAGTCCACTATTATGTCCAAGACATTCCAAACACAATACAAAACAGCTGTCATGTACTGTCCCGTCCCGTCCCGTCCCGTCCCGTCCCGTCATGTCCCGTTCGCGTACCAAACGCACCCTTAGGGCTCGTATGGTGTGCAGGATTGGATATGATTTGACAATATTTATAGGATTTGATTGGATCGAATAGGGTTTGACTACAATAATACCGTCTCTTATGTGTTATAATATGGGATTGGGTAAAAAATAATTGAAAATAATTGTCTTTTGTGAGAGGTTAGTATAAAATTATATTAAATTAATTTTTAAATCAAAGAAAAGAAAAGAAAAATAAAATTATTTTCAATTAAATTTGGTTAAAAAATTATTTAAATTATTTTTTGAATAAAATTATTTAAAATTAATTTTAAATAAAATAACATTTAATTTTTAATTGATATTAAAAAATATTAGAATAAAATATATTAAAAATAAAAAAGAATAACATATATTAAATTAATTTTTAAAACAGATTAAATAAATTTATTATTTTTATATATAAATAATTTACTTAAAATAAAGAAAAAAAAATACAAAAATTGGGACAAAAGATTATCCCAGCCTTTGTGGCGGTACTATTTGTGATTGGAGAAATCCAATCCAGTATAGACCACAAACGCGGGATTAGACTGAGATTAGTCCAATCCCAGCTAACAAGCATGCACTTAATTGTAAGGCATTTAAGCCAAACATTCATGTTAACACTCTATACAATTATGTATGTTGTTTCTCAAGTTCTTGTTCCTCTACTTCTCAAGTCTCTCAAAGTGTGAGTGAAAATGAGACATAGGCTTACTTATCAACTACGTGTTGGTGTTTTTTTTTCCCCGGTAACTATATCGATTCAAGATAATATAGTTATGTTAGAGTATATTATTGAAATTATAAATAACCCCAAAACTTTAACCAATCATCTTAATATTAAATTTCCTTAATCCTAAAAAATAAAAAATAAAAAATAAAAAAAAAAACAAAGAAAGAATTGTATTTGGATTTTTATATCAGATGACAAATATAAATATGTTTTTTTTACATGAATTTTTTTTTTTAATATCAAATGACAAATATAAATATTTACTAAAAATGACACATGGTCAGTTGCCATGGTGGTGGGCCTTCCCATGGGAACTTCTCACCACCAAGTTTCAAGACCTGGTGTTTGCACAATATGTGCAAATTTTCCCACCAAAAAAAAGTATAGGTGTTGTCCCACTGTATGTGGGTGATGTCTCTCCTCTTGTGAGAGTCGCAATCCGAGCTAAGCTTGTAGAGTCCAAATTTCGTCGGTCCCGGCAGTTGTTGTAATAAAAAAAAAAAATTTACTAAAAAGGGTGTCAAAAGAAATTAAGTTCATCAAAAGGAGAAAACTCATTTGCCCCCCAAAAAGGCTAAAATTAGTTTAGAGTACTAATGCACGTCACTATGGAATATAGATTCTTGAAAGCTATAAGATATATAACCCTAGAAAGTATGTTCAATTCTCTCTCTCTCTCTCTCTCTCTCTCTCTCTCTCTCTTTAATTTTCATATAGAATTAATAAAAAATAATTTAAAATATTGACAATTTAATTTTAATCCAATAAGTTTGTGTTACAAATATTAAACCAAATTAATCAAAATAAAAATTAAATAAAAATAACATATTAAAAATGTATTTTTATTTTTTTAAGAGAGAGGTTATGTTACAAGTTTTATATATTTGAATCAAAATAAAAATAATTTAAAATATTAAGAAAACATAAAAATGCAACCTTAATGGGATCCATTACTAGAAATATTCAATGTTTATGGACTTAGGGAACCGTTTTGTGGGCTAAACTGGGCTACAACCCAGTTGGCCCATTGAAAAAAAAAATATTATATTAAAAAATTAGTTATAATTTTTTTTTACAACAATATTATTTGTTTTGAAATTTTAATTTAAGTTTTTCCTCATATTATAATTCTAATATCTAATAATAGAGCTTTGTCTCCTTCCATTGAAAACTTTAACTACAAAGAGAAGTATTTTCATCTTTGTTTCCAAGCAAAAATGGTGGAAATTAAACCACCTATTGTCAGAGACAATTTCAATTTTCAATCACCATAGCTTAATGAAAACATGGATTTGCTTGGAGAAAAAATGAAAGAAAAAAAAAAAAACTAGTCAGGATTTTCCCAAACATGGGACTGGACCTCAGTGTGTACTCATTGAAGATAACATTTCATGGTACACAAATTACATTATATATATATATATATATAAGGATTTGAATCCTTTTCAGGGCCTCAAGCCCTCAAGTGTGAAGAAGAGCAAAACTAATGAAGCTTAGGCTAATTAATTATGTACGGAGAGAAGAGGAAAGCATGTTTTGATCATTCTATTAATAATATTATTCATGGATTTGGCTTGGCCGGAGGCTCTTCCACATTGAGATTTCCTCCTCCTTGTAAAGTTTTCTGATTCCTCCGTAAAAGCCATCTGCTTCGTTGCCTACTTCCCGATGGTCTTTCCTGTTTATCGTTGTTTGTCTCCATCGCGACCCAGGAGGGTACTGATTAAACTCCAAAATCACCATGTCTGTCACCAAATATGTCAATGTCATCAATGTCAGCTACTTAAAGGATGACAATTGAATATCTATCTATGAAGAGAAGTTTATCAGAGCAATAGGGCAAGTCATGGTGTTCATCAATGTACTAAGCTAATGTTTTCGAACGAAATTTTCTCTGTGGCTCAATGCAGCATAAATTGGATTCAAAGATGATAGCTAATGAACTTCCTGGGCTCATACAAGACTTTCATTGAACATACAAAATACGGAAATCCAAAATTTCAATCTTCTCATCTTAAAATTAAAATTTACAACACCGCGAAAAGACAATGGCTGCAGTAAAATATGATACGGGTATGGAAACATTTCAATCAGAAACATCGCATGAAACTGTAATAATCTCTACTTGTTTCATCTACAGATTCAACATTTCAAGTTCACAGTGGCCAGGGGGCAAAATGCCATACATTTGACAAACACACTTAGAAAAGCCGACTTTCTTTAAGCGTTCGAATTAGTATGGTTAATGCAGGCAATGCAGAGAATGAGTACTATAGTTCATTAGATTCTAGATTAGGGAAATGCAAATCACAAGTTCACAACCAAGTTTTTAATCCACTTTAAACAAAATAGAGCAAAATCCACATGAACAGAGATGATTTTCTCACCACTATAGTGACAGCGGCAGTGATTCTCGTTCCTGTCACATGAATCCAAATGACCAACAACACCATACCACCAACCTGCAATATATGTTGAGCTCAAATTATCACACAATCTACCAATAAAAACAAAACAAAAAAAAAATTCAATGAACAATTTCATAATCAAAACATACCATAAGGGAATTCTTTGTTTCTTCTCCACTGGATCTCTATATGATCATTTGGTTTCAAATCATTTAAAGTATCTGAAATGTGAAGAACATGTGCAGGAGTATCAATTGGGGGTGCTCTTAGCCTACCCCAAGCTATATTTTCCTCTATGGTCCTCCTTCCATGGGGTGAGTACCTGAAATACATATATATAAACAACATGTAAAATTAACTCATTCATCAACAACATTCAAAGTTGATGGATTTACATTATAAGAATAGCATCTGATCTGTTTCTATATATATATACCTTGCCAGAAAAGTGTCGGTCCGCGAATCATAGCTAAGCTGAGCATCATAACATGATAACATAAACCCAATATTTCCATTCTGCAACCAAATCAATCCAAACACACACAATTCCATTAAAGAAATTGTTCAAATCCAAGTATATATATATAGCAATGTAAAAAATTAGAAATAGTTTGTAATTACCTCACGATTGTAAACCTGAGCTGGGAACCAGAATTTGCCACCCTCAAGAGAGACATAACAAGCCATGATTGAATCAACTGGTAAACAAGTTGTAGTAGTAGTAGTCTTCTGATCCAACTTCGGTCTGATAAGGCCATAGAGAAACCTGAAAAATCCATTGTTCTTGGTCTGATTGATGAGGGTTTCTCTCTTTTTTGAAGCTATATGCCATTGCCATTCTCTGTAAGCAGCATCACCAATTAGTCTTCCCCATTTGTGTTTCATGTGTTTTTCCCACAAATGATCACTTGTACACATGTCCCTTAGAGAGCTACAAACAGCTGACATGTTACACAACCCATCTGGTGAAAGCTTCTCAAGAATGCATTCAAGAGTCAACTCTGGCAAATCCAGCAGAGAAATCTTCTTCTTCTTCTCCTCATCTTCTTCTTCCTCCACTACATTATTCTCTGGCTTCTTTGAAGAACCAAGACTCAACATCATCATCATCTTCTTCTTGATGATCATTGGAACTTGGTAGAAACTAATACCCTTTTGTAGCCAGCTTGACAAATCCTTCCAAAAACAAGAAGACAACAACAATCTCCACTGACTACTCTTCATTGGTGACAGCAGAATAAAAGAAAACGAAAAACAGGATATCAAGAAGAAAAGCATTTCTGGAATTGAATTATGCAAAAGGGGTTTGATTTGAATTAAACTTTTATAAGCATACAAATGGAAGTAAAAGAGAGGGGGACATTAAAGGTGTCATGCAAGCATAGGGAACATGTTGTATGTGTTTGATAATGACAAAAAACGGATCCACCAATGGAAGATAAAAAAGTTGTGTTGGTTTTGGAGAAATCAACGGAGTTATGTCGACTAGTGTATGGAGTCTTTTAATTAAAAAGACATCTGTAGACACCTCAACCGACAAAACATAACATTGATTACTGGTTAGTAGTTATTATTATGACACCACTACCACCACCACCACCATTACTGAAATACAGAGCAACCAAACATGAGGGCTGCTTCTTAAATGCACTTTTGAGTTTTGAATCTTTTGATCCATCCACTTACAGTGAATTATTCCACCACCTATGGTGATTGAAAGTGGAGGACAACTGGCACTCAAAAGGGTTTCAGGAAAAATAAAAAAATAAATTATATGAGGAATAAAATCTATAATTAGATTTAGATTAGCTTTGGATAGAATTTGGACACAAGTCTCAACAACCTAAACATGTTTGCAAGAGAATATAAAAGATATGACTTGGTAAAGGACCACAATTAATTAGGTGAAATTGCACTAACAAATTTTGACAAAACGGGACAGTTTTAGTTTAACTAAAAGTCTATTTTTTTTTTTTTTTGATTGAACTAAAAGTCTATTAAAAATTGGGATAATAAAGGAAAGTTACAGGAATTTATGATGATTTTGTTTTTAAAAGTCTGATAGATTTTTTAAAGTGTTTTTTTTTTTAAAGAGTAAAGAGTTAAACTTTATGAGTTGGGTTGGTTTGGTTGTCAAATGTGATTTGTCACAAATGCTAAAGCCATAAAAGCACCAATGACCAACCGACCATTTGCCTAACTTCCACCAAACTCTCATCAACAAGTACAACCATGGAAATTGGAATAACTAATCATCAAATTAAAAAAAAAAATTAACCCCTCGGTATGATAATGTGAAAGTGACTATTTTATTTTTATTTTTTAATTTGGGTAAGGAGTCTTCTAGGATCTAGTACCGGTGTGGTCTGGATATTCTTACAGCATCTGGGATAAAAATACTCTCCATGAATGTTTGTAAACTACGTATAATAGAATTCGAAACTCCTTACCACTAACGTGGAAGGGGAGTTACACTATTTTTTTTTTTTAATTTGACTGATCTAAAGGGAAAAAGCATTACAAGCGATCATATATTGAAAAACCCTAGACAGAAAAAGTTTATTTTAAGGGAGTTACACTACTACTTGTGCTGCTAGGTGAAAAGATGAAAGTAACTATTTGTTTATATGGCTTTGTTGAATTCAATAGTCAATGGGTTAATTTTATTGCTAGTGCCTTGTTACATAATATGATGATACCAATGCCTTTATGTGTTGTTGTTGTTTTCCATACCCTTTATAATAATAGGACTCTATTGCCTAACAATTTGTTTAATCAGGTTTTGTCATTCTCTAATCTTAATTAGTGTATAAACAAGATGCCTTCTTGTGTTTGGTAAGTCGGTATCCCATTAATTTTAGTGAAAATTGTCAATTTTGACGGCATAAGTCTTAAAAATTTTATTCATATTTATAAGTTTGATTGCTATTAATCAAATGTGGCTTTTTTTTTTTTACCCCATAACCAAAAAATTACTGAAATGACCCTCTAACATAATAGTATCCCCAATAAACAAAAAAATAACACATCTTTGACTATTAATAGAGAGGATAGATCGGAAATTGCTCCAACAACCTATCTACTTCCCTCATCAAAATTTTTTTCCGGCCCAAGTAGGGATGTCAATGGGGCGAGTACGAGGTGGGGATACCATCCCCATTCCCCAAACCCAAATATAACTAGGATTCTCGTCCCCGCCCCATTCCCCACTTTGGGTGGGGACAAGGAATCCACATTTGGGGAGAGGGCTCCCGGTACCTACCCCACCTTGCCCCGCCCCGTTTGATTAAGACAACATTAATAATTATATACCTTATATTTTAAGCCACATTCACACGTGTCAATCAGCCTTTAAAAATATTAAATGATTGAATAAAAAAATTTAGTTAAAAAAGTAAATAAACTCTAATTCATAGTAAGTCTATTGCAAACTAAATTACCAAACGTATGAATATTACACTGTTCTTTTTCAATAAAAATTAAATTGAAATACAAAATCATCATAATTAAATCCGTCAAAAGAAAATAAAGATTGAAAGTTTAACTCCTGATACTTGTTTAAGAACAAATGCTAATGACAAAAATGTGACCATGCATCTTCCATCTCTATGTATAATTGTATCAAAAAAAAAAAAAAAAAAAAACACATTACATTTGAATTGTTTATAAGAAAAAGTTTTCTTCCCAATTATATTTTGAAAGTAAATTGAAGAAAAAAATTGTAATATAACTGTGTTTCTTGTTTCTTAATCATCCATGCAACATGTTAATTGGGGTATGGGGCGGGGACAGGGCGGGGACCAAAATACCATTCCCCGCCCCAAAATTAATTGGGTTTTAAAATCAAATCTCATCCCCACCCCATACCCCAATTAACATGTACTAAACTCGTCCCAAACGGGGTGGGTCCCCATGGGTCCCCGTACCCATGGGGATTTTTGACATCCCTAGGCCCAAGCCTCCCTAAATCTAAGGAGACAAGGCATTCTCCCTATTTATTCTTTCTCATTCCTCAATTAAAATAAGTGGTCAAGATGAGTCCACCTTATTAATATTCAATGGTCCAAATTCAATGGCTCTTTTTTTAACCCAAATTCAATAGCTCTTAAAAAAATAACAATATTTCTTTTTTAATTAAAAATAATTAAAAAATAATAAAGAGCCATTTTTAGGAAGGCTTCTTGAGTGTTAACTCTTTATATGGCTCCTTATTTGTAAAAATGTACACCAAACTCCCTACTTGTAAGGAAAATATAAGGAGTCTTATTGGGGATGCTCTAATAATGTAATCTTCCTCCTACCTTTCTTCCTCTCTGTTTGAATCTCTCTTCTCTGTCTTTCAAAAAAATCTCTTGGAATCTTAACAACATTGATCTAAGTATGTAAAAACTATTATTTAAATCCTTTAATTTACTTTGAAACATCATATATATTTCATGGTTATAGACATTTTTTGCATTATTTTTTTGAAGTATTACAAATTTACAACTATTACAATCAAACTACCAGACTTACCAAGATCAGACAATATAATGTACAGTTCGGATAACTACTCCCACAAATCGAGAGAAAACTAGAAAACTCTTCACACATATATGCTTGTAAAATGTGTATGATTTGACTCAACCCCCATACCAATTACCATCAAGGTGGAAGAGAGATGCACTAACATCTCTACTAAAAGGTGAAGTGCCATTTTTTTAGATTATTTAAATATTTGAGAAATGTAAACATTGAAAATTGATCTTCGTCATTTTATAGAAAGTTTCACATTCATGAAATCTGTTTTAACACTTTTAAATTATCTTCGCTATATTACATGAAATCATACTATGAAAAGTGAACATGTATACTTTGTGGAATCATTTTTGCTATACTTGGTGACTATTTCTGGAGAGTTATTTATGAAAGTTTCCTCAATTTTAATATTTACTCCGTATTTGGGTGCATGAATTGGGTGATTCCAGGGCTGCTCAAAATCTTATTATTATATTTTTCTATTTCTAAAATTTTAAAATTCAAACGTTGGAAACGTAGATTACAATTTGGATACAATGTTCGAAAATATTATTTTATTGTTTTCAGATTTGAACTTAGGTTTTAGAATTATATATAATAACTCAAAAGTTGTTTTAAAATGTACAACCAAACAAACCTTGAACTAGTTTACTGAAATTTCAATGCATAATTATTAATTATCGAAGATATAGCCGAATGGGACAATATGAGGTTGGTGCGGTGGTAAAGCCTCTCAAACCGCAAGGGCAAAGCTAAAAATTCAAGATTAGGGGGGTCAGTATACCAAAAAAAAAAAATATTGGGGGGACCAAAATGAAAAAAAAAAAAGTTAAAATTTTGTCACTATTTTACAATTTTTTTTAATATAAACTTTATAGATTTTTTTGAGGGAGAGGCCCCCTCTTCCACCGCCCCTGCTCACACCCACGCCATGAGGTTGTGGGTTCAAGTTTCTCCCTCTCCGGCCCTCCTCCATAAAACCCCGAATTATTGTAATATTAAAAAAAAAAAAAAAAAAAGATATAGTTGAATAGCCAAGATGAGATTGGATTAATGGTAAACCCGTTGCACCTGCACCATAAGATTACGGGTTCGAGTCTTACACCTAAAAAATAAAAAAAATAAAAAAAAAATCTCAAATTTATGTTCTTAAAATATATATATATATAGTCGAATGGGCCATGGCAAGATGACCAAGAGGGAAAACTTTGGGTGGGATGGATGCAGAAAGTTGTCAACAGGTATATTCACTTACAACATGACATGTGGAAGCAATATCAAATGTGATTCAGTTAATGTCATGATCGAGCACCCAAGTTTTTCTCGATATTAAAAATGTTGTTATTACTTATTTCTAAAGCAATATTTACATAATTTAAAATATTTGTGCTTTATTAGCCTCTCCTACACTACAACCCTTGTTTTACCACTTTTTGTTATTATTATTATTATTATTATGGTTACTTAATTAGGTTATAGTAGTTCAACAATTGAGAAATTTATTAATTTTTTTTAAAAAAAAATTTGAGAAATTTATTAATAATAATCTCATTTCTTGTTCATATAACCTTTTGAAACAAATGATGATTAGAATTGGTCAAATTATTTGTTATGTATTTGTTATCATATGTGGGGTGGGTGGACAGATGAAGCTTCTATGTTTGATAAAAATGGATGTTCTTGGTGGATTTATCACTATCATGGTCCGACAGTGACTTTGTTTTTCATGACGTAATACAACGGTGAACCCAACCCGAGATATTTTTATTTATCAACCTGAAGATAGATATGATACTTGAAGTGTACATAAGAAGCATTTTATTTTTCATTAGAAGTTGTCCCATTACATTACAAAGTATAAAGAAAGAAGTGTCCAAATTGCTATATTATAAAAAGAATAAATACATGAACACTACTACACTAGTACAAATCTGTGGGGGGGGGACCCTCTATATTTGGGAATCACAATCCCACAAAAACTTTGTTATTATTGAGATATATATAAATATTTGATGCTTCAAATCTTTTGATCCACTAAATAACAAAACTAATTAGACCACAAAATTCATGATAGGAGAGAACCCACCAACCAATTCAAGGTTTTAAGATTGGTGTGATGTCAACATTTACTTGGATGGAATCCAATCCACACAAAAGAAGGGCCCAAGATGAATGGGTTTCTTTTTAATTTATAATCAATCAATCAGGTTTAATTTAATTAAACCAATTTTTATAATTTTAAATAGATAATTAAATTGCTTCTTTTGTGTATGTGCATGTGCATGTGGGGAACATATACTTTTTTCTTCATTATTATTTTTTTTCCCAATTCCTTTTTTCTTTTTGCAATTTTTAGTATCTGATTCAACTCCCCAAAAATTTTGACAGAAAAAAAAAAAAAAAAAGTTAAAGGGTCCTAAACTTTCTGTTTGCCACTAAAATGGCACTATAGTCTATAGGTATCTCTGTACTTGTCTTGACCAACTAGAAATTAACATTATTTTCTTTATCCAAATGCTTTTGAGAGATTTTTTATGTTGTTGCCTGTTGGACTGCCTATACATTCAAAATTGGTCGGCCAAGCCACCGTTGCATTGAGGCTTAGTTTGGCATTACTGTGAGGTGGGGTGATTGCTTTTGGTTATGCTGTGGAGAGAATTGTTTTTGGATTTGCTGTGAAAAGAATCAACTGAATGTACCAATCATGTGTTGGTGTGAGTGGTTCAGCGCTCTCATCCCTTAAGCAAGGTCGTGGGTTCAACTCCCCTTGTGAACGGAGCTACACATATTGGGAGCACTTTACCCCTTAGTGGGCCGACCCGGTGCGAGTCCGGATTAGTCGGGGTGTGGTCTGGGCTAATTGCACCGTATGATGGATCCGCCCCACCCGGAAACCGGATGGTTTAAACCAAAAAAAAAAAAAAGAATCAACTGAATGTTTGGTAAACTGATTTTTAAAAGTGATATGAAAACCAAAAGCAATTTCAATGTGTTTGGTAAACTGTAAGCGATTTCAATGTGTTTGGTAAACGGTAAATAAAATATGTTTGACTGTGCCAATAATCTATTGTCTTTTTATTACTGCTTTCTGGGAAGCAGTTTTCTAAAAGTTACAAAGAATAGCTTCTCAAAAATGCTATTGGGGAAGTCAAAAGTGACCAAAAGCACTTCTTTGAAATTTTACCAAATACCCTAGATCCAATTCGGAATCACTTTTGGCCTCAAAAACAGTTCATGACGTATTCCCAAATTGGGCCTGAGTCATTGAGAAGCTTTAATTTATAGTGGCTTTTATTTTATGATATGAAATTTGTTTTAATCACATGCAACGTTTTAACTCTTAATAACCATATTCTAAAATTTCTTTTTAATCTATAACCATTACAAAAGTACCGGTAACAATTTTCTATGATTAGTAAAAGAAAAACATGAAATGTTGGAAAAAAAAAAAAAAAAAAAAAAAGTAACATCTTGAAGAAAAACGTGATTTGTTGAATTTTTTTTATGACTAAAAATTACTACAATAGGCATTCCAAAATCTTGTTTTTAACTTTTGTTATAGGAAAATGCCCGAAATATTCCTTTAGTTTCTGTAATTTTACCATTTTATGTTTTAGTTTTTTCTTTTTCTTTTTCTTTTTCTTTTGCCAATCGATAACACCACCAAGAAGGGCTTGCCCTAATGGCGTTGTTCCCACGCCGGCGAAGGTGGGAGAAAGGGGATGGTTGCCGAAGGTGAGGGAAGAGAGAGAGAAGTCAGAAAGAGATGAGAGAGAGTTTGAGGAGTGTTTTTATACCTGTAATATGAGTAATTGTTAAAAAAAAACATGGTTATTAAGAGTTAAATTTTCATATGTGGTTAAAAACGAAAGTAAAATATTTTAAGAGACTATTTTTTACTTTCTCCATTTGTTTTTACATCATTGATTATTTCACTTTTGATTACTTACCATTTTGAAAAACTACTCGAAAACACATCAATATAATTTTGAGTTTGAATTACGTCTTTCTCCCTTAGCTCCTAAATTGGCAAAATAATAATAGTAATTTATGGATTCTTCTAATTGACCCAACAATCAAATTATAAAATTTGATTA
Source organism: Acer saccharum (assembly GCA_030490815.1). Classification (NCBI taxonomy): domain Eukaryota; kingdom Viridiplantae; phylum Streptophyta; class Magnoliopsida; order Sapindales; family Sapindaceae; genus Acer; species Acer saccharum. The sequence continues at coordinate 51,048,844 of CM059866.1, forward strand.
AATGAGGTGGGAGACACAATGCCCAAAAAAAAAAAAATAATAATAAGAGTTGTTTAGAATGTGATGCGGCAACAGAGGTAGCTTTAGTAGAATCATGGTAGCATATAATATAATGATGATATTATTCTCCAAAATCCAAATCTTTGGTGCTCTTAAGAATATATGTTGTGCTTCAACAACTATAAAGAACCTCACCCAGCTAGACTCCCTTGTATCGGTGGTTAGAGAGTAAAGAGTTTAAAATGAAGCTCTATCATCGGGGTTCAAACTATACTATTGTGAATATAAGTTCACATTTACTCATTAAATCGTAAAACGTGAGAAGATTCTTCCACTGTTGTGGGAGTTGCAATTAAAGCCGTGCTTGTAGAGTCTAATCTCGATCTCGTTAGGTCACAACAGACTCTTAGTCAACAATTGTATCAGCTTAATAAAAATAAAATAATAAAATAAAAAAACATCCCAGTCCCCACTCCCATCATTAATTGCAACACCAACAATTTTAAAGGATGGTTAGGCAATGATGTCAACATAAATAAGTGTTAAGTGGTCCACTTTCAACTAGCAAGAAAGCAAATGGCCCTAATCAAAGTGACAATTGCCTATTCCTTGTGCCAATATGCCATGACATTTACAAGTTCTAGGGATCAGGTGGGCTCTTGGAATAAATGTGCTATATATCTTGGATAACAATATCCAATTTCATTAGCTGCCAACTTTATTTATTTATTTATTTATTTATTAAGTTCCAAATTGTCTAGTAAAATATCATTTAAGAATTAAGAGTAAATAGTTAATATACAATTTGATTTATAAGAGCATCTCTAATGCAAAAGTGGTTTGCATACCAATAATCGTTGACATGGTAACAATGTTGAGAGACTTGCTTCCTATGTGGTATAAAAATAGACTTGATAGACAATCAACTCAAAATTTAGCCTCCAATGCTTTTATCTAAAACACAATTTTTTTTAATGATGTGTCCACTTTTTTTTTCCTGTTTTATTTTTTATTTTATTTCCTTACAAAAAATATATGAAAATTAATGTCCGTTTTAATTGTTTGTTGAGTCAACCTAAAAAATAGTTGTGTAACAGATCGTCTGAAAGTAGACAGTTATGTGGACAATGTCTAATTTTTTTTTTACCACGTCATTTTAAGGTTGAATATGCACGGATACATTGAAGACACAAGTCAAGCTTACATTGGAGATTCTCTAACAAGTTGTGAGCCGTCACTCTTGTCACTACCTCCGTTAACATGTATGTGTTTTTTTTACTTTTATTCTAATTTTGTGTTTATGACAGAGGAATCGAGTAATAAAAAGTTAAATACTGTAATAATCAAAAAGCAGTCTGTCTTTCTTGTAGAATCATTTTATAATTCATCCCCTTTTCCCTCCTGCACTCACAGAAATTTCCAATTGTTGAACTTTGAGGAGAATCAGTCTCCATTCGAATTTCAATGAAAATGCTTTCATGTTTTTCAAAAATAATGAACACAAACAGGAAGATAAATTATTTTTGTCTTTTTTTTAAGAAGCAACAGAAATTCTCACTTGAAAATCTTACCTGATAACCCAAACGGCAACCGAAATTAACCTGCGGTAAGGAATGACAACCTACATCTCCAGCTTCACGAAACAGAAATACCAGCATGATTATATTTTGTGTGGGTGAGAATGAGAGGGAGATAGAGAGAGAGGATTCAACAACAAACATACAAAAAAAGGAAATAAAAAACCATTTAAAGATTGAATGTCTTTATCCGAGATCTGAAAATCCCAACAGCAGAAAATATGTTTCCTAACAAGCCATAGGTATAATAACAACACAAGAATCGAATTTCTTGCACAGGAGTTCAACAAAATGTCACTCGACATTGTTGAGAGAGTTGGGAGAGATCCTGACTTGATGCTTAAAGACCTAATCCAACAGTGCGTCCATCTCTTCGTCGAAGTCCTGCAGTGTACTGCTTCTCCAAATCCAGCTGGAGTTCTTTCTGCTTCTCGGCTTGGAGTAGACCATCGCCATCTTGATTGTTGGGTTTGTTCTCTACCTTCAGCTCGCCCTTCACACCCTACAATTGGCCATATGCACCAAGGCAACCTCAGACTCTAAAACTGTGTTAGTACTTAGTAGATGGATAAACTGACTGAGAGAATGAGTCATAAGGAACATACAACAATAGGCTCTTTCTTAGGTTGGCACTGCATACTATAATATGAACAAATTGACAGGCGGACACTGGAACACCCACCACACACACCACAAATACAACATAAGGGAGAAATATGAGATTTACCATGAGCTTGTTGAACTTCTCTTGTCGATCACGATCACCAAATAGACTAGTATCCCAGTGGTGACCAGACTGCAAAAGTTGTCAACGGGCATTTGACTAAAAAAATTAGGAAGAAAAGGAAAAGCAAAAACTTATGGTAGATTGCATTGGGGATCTACACATCCAACGAGACAAAAATACTCAGAAGACCAGAGTCATCAGAAATACCTCTTCTGCAGTTGTGCTCTTTTTGCTCCCCCACAGTAGCTTCTTCTTTTGGTCAGTAGACATGTAACCCGTCCCAACAAGGTTCTTGTTAACTGTACCAAAGCAAACTTCCAAGTAAGAACAATGGCGAGGAGAATTATGGTTATAGAATCAATTACTTTAGAAACTAATATTGTGTGTTTGGGCATTTTGGTTTAAGATAGAACTTTTCCATTTGTTTAAAAGCATTTGAAGGCATATTAAAACTCTGGAGTGAAAGCTGTTAAAAGTGTTTAAATAATGTTGTTGGGCCATTTCCTATTATAGCTTAAGCTATGGTACCAGAGTCAGTAGGAGTCTAAAAAACATAAACAAAGTTAGTAATAAGAGTCTTCTACTAATCTACTCTGTTCTCACTCTTTCTTAAATCAACTAATGGGAAGGCAAAAGTATTCTGAATTACATATGTCACTACGTGAGTGAGAGTAGGAATTTCCTATATATTGTTACTTACTCGAATCCTAACCCATAAAGGATTCACAATTCTAATGGGGTTCAAACTCCAAAAGGATCCATAATCCTAGAAGGATTATAACTAGGCCCACACATATAAAATAGTTCATACCAACTCCTACTACACTATTTTATATGTGTGTGTGCCTAGTTATAATCCTATTAGGATTGTAAATCTTTTATGTGTTAGGATTCGAGTAAGTAACAATATATATATATCTAAGGTCCCTACTCTCACTCACATATGTTACAGAAACTGTCTTCCCATTAGACAATTTGAGAAAAAGTGAGGAGAGAGTAGAAGGCTTTCTAGTTTCTATTATAACACTTTGTTTTTCTAGTCCTTTTTCAGATTATTGTGTTATGGTAGTGAGTCCCCCCATGTGATTATACTTAGATTTGTTATTTGTTATCTGAATTTGTTGTGTGTTTGTGTGTTTGGGCTCGAGTCACATGGCAAGTATGTTGGTCTTACACATGAGGGGGTGTGTTAGAGTGCACCGCATAATATTGTTGGGCCATTTCCAATTAAGTTAAGCTTTTGGGTCTAGTGGTTACTGGTATTAGCATTCTAAATTAGTCATTGTCTAAGACAGTCCATGACTAATTGTCTCTTCATTTAGACACCGATATTGTCCTCTCCAAAATGTTCAACTAACCCCAATAAATAAATGATTTCTATAGCCTGGTCCAAGACAATTAGTTTTCTGGCAATTATGTCAAATTTAGATTGTACTAAATTTATAGACATAAGAATTCAACTCAAAACTCAAAAATATTGCAAAGCAAAATTCAGAATGCCAGTGATACAGTATTCATCTTTAAAATTAAAATGGTACTTAACAAAAGAATATCATACCTAATTCAGCTGCTTTCATTGCTGCAACTTTTGCAGCATTTAGATCATTAGCAACCTCAGAGTCATTGGCATGGTTCTGTGTTTGAGGCATGTTACCACCAGTTTCCTGAGTTTGATTTGAACTTGAAGACATCTTGTCAGTGGGCACTAAATTAATCCAAATGTCAATGAAATGATAAGCACATGCAAATCAAAAGCCACAAAACAACTATTGATAAATATGTCTCTAAAAAATAAAAATAACACATCAAAATTTATACCATCTTTTGCATAATCAGAACCCTTGTCCCAGTTAGAAAACCTTGATTTTTTGGTAGGGATCTCTTGAATTTCACTAGTAAAACTAGTTTTATCTTTCAATTGCTCCCCTGGGGCTCTATAGTATCGGTCTTTGTCCGGATTGGTTTCCAGATCATCATATTTTTTCTTTTCCTCCTTGGCAAACCTTCGGCCATCCAGTTCATTTGAGTCAATCTTATAACCATCTTTTAAGCGATGCCCATTATTGTCCCTTCCAGAAGATGAGTCATTCCGATGACCCCTGGATTCTTCATACATGTGTGAGCGATCATTTCTATAATCTCCCGAACTCCTACGATAATCTCTCTTTTCATCTCGGTCATCTCTGTCCCACTTATGCCAATCTCTATCCATCTCTTCTGAATTTGAGCTTGTATGTTTCCTGCCAGATCCAGCTCTGTCAGCTGATGGATCCTTGTCTTTATATTTCTGACGCTCTACAAATGATGATTCTCTGTCCTTATCCTTGCTTCTAATCCCAGTAACATCATATCTATCACGGATAGATTTGTCTGAACCACTCACATAGTCTTTTGACCTACTATAGTCACTTTCTGATCTTGTATTATCCAAATGTGTGCTGGTTCTTGAATCTCGAGAAGAACGAGAGGATAACCTCTGATGTATTCTCTCTTCATCATTTGCATGCTTGTCATGTCTAACATAGTCATCGTGCCTAGAATAACCATGAGAACCTCTTGAGGACTGTCGATCAGAATGCCTAAACGAATCACCACCTTTACTGTACTGACTCTGACCAGAATCCCTATCTAATTCCCTTCTATCATCCTTCCTTCTTTGCCGATGTTCAAAATCTTTTCTAGGATCTTCCCTAGAATATAATGGACTGGGGCTACGGTCACGCTTCAGACTCCCTGTGTAGACACAAATGTGATCATTAAGAATAAAACAATGAGAATAATGAGTAACAAGCTTCAATATACTTCGAGATTGATAAAATATGTTGGAAAACCACTTCAAAAAACACTCTTTATCTACACTTACGCACTTCTGCTTAAAGTATAAATATGACATATTGACATCAAAACAAAATTTAGACATGTTTCTGCGTTATTCAAATACAATCCGAATAGCATAACAAGTCACAAGCAAGAACCAAGACCAACTAAAGATTATGTAATTAACAATTACTCTCCCAGATACCAAGATTTTGGTAGTACAACAAAGCTACAGCATGCGGTTGCCTGATTTTGAGTGGAGTAATAATATTCTAACAATTGAAGTGAGAATTAAACATTAACAAGAATCAAATGAAAAATCACTACATAAAGAGTTATTAAAAAAAGTATCACAATTCACCAAACAAGTGCATAACAATTCACATATTAATCAAAGGGCACATAACAAAAACATTGAATTCCAAATGTGAAACTAACCATCAGAGGAAGACGACCCATTAAGTGGAGAACGACGCCGATATTTCCTGTTAGCAGCTTCATTCGAGGGCTTACGGAAAGCAGCTTTTGTGTCCGCAGCATCTGGGGATGGTGACTGAGACTCCATTTTGTCAGAAACCCTAAACGTTTAAAATCAAAATAAATATGCTTATAACATTATATATATAATTCAATAGATTCGAATTTTATTGAGATAAAAAAATCGTCGAAAATGAGAGTAAAATACGGGAAGTTAACACATGACGAAATGACTGAAAGATGAGAAATTAAAATAGAAGATAAGAACCTGGATATGGTAGGGTTTGTGTAGTTCAATTGAAGATGGATTGGTTCATTTACTTTGAAATTAGGTTTAGGGTTTGTTTGATGAAGAAATGCTTTGTTTGTTTATGAGGTAAAGTTAGGGGCTTGGGGCTTTTAAGCTACTATAAATATGCAATTTACAATCAGACGAAGTCCAGCCCACGGACTCCAATTTTATTTTATTTTTTTATTAATAACAATTTTAACCTAAATTAAAATTACTAAAAAAAAAAAAAAATTTAAAGACATTCCAAACTAATTAAATTATTAAAAAAAAAAAATTCTCTCCTAAATAATTAGATTAAATATCACGTATTAAACTCTCCCTCCTAAATATGTTATTACCATTTTAAACACCCTCTTCTAATTAATCTCTCTCCATTTTTCAAAAAAATAAAATAAAATAAAATCATATTTCTATATTTTCTCGATCAATCTCTGATTAATAGTTTAGAAAAAAAAAAAATTATGAATATTTTAGTTTTTTACTAACATAATATATATATATATATATATAAGTGAGTCTCTCATGAGGGATCCCTTATTTTAATTTCGGTAAGGATCATGATGAAAATACATCGATTTTAATGAATTTTAATCTGAAATTTTTTTGTGGATGATGAGTTTATTGAAATCTACTTATGAACAAAATTTGAGAATTTTTCAAATATTAAAACTATTTTTCTTGATTTTTCCTATATTTCGCATATTTTCCAATGCCTTCATATTTAACAAAATTTGGATAAATAGTTCTAATGATCGGAAAATTCTCAAATTTTGTTCATAGGTAGATTTCAATGAACTCATCATCTACACAAAATTTCAGATTAAAATTCATTAAAATCAATGTGTTTTCATCATGGTCCTTACCAAAATTAAAATAAGGGATCCATCATGAGAGACTCACTAATATACATATATATGTCAATTTTCAAAATATATATTTTATTTTTTATTTTTTTTGAAAAGCAAATTTATTCAAGGTTAGCCAGAGCAAAACCCAAACAGGAACACCAAGAGAAGCACCCAAAAAACAACAGACAGGGCACAAAAAGACCCGCAAAAACGACACAAAACGAGGAACCAATCAAGGATCACAAATCACTCCACACTAAAATATCCCCTCCTAAACCATAACCATTCTTAGCCAGGGAATCAGCAAAAGATTTGAACTTCCTATTACAAAAAACAACAGAAACACTACTGAAACTATGAAGACTACTACGAATATTTTGAATTGTTTCAACTAGATTCGATTAGACTTATAATTTCTAAGACTAATATATACGTACAATCATTTTCATATTCGATTAGACTTATAATTAAAGTTCTTTAGACAATCACATACCTACAAAAGTAACAAAAATCATTTTCATATTTCAAAAACAAGTTACTTGTTATTATTATTATTATTATTATTATTATTATTATTATTATTTTAATATATACGTACATATGGTTCCTAAAAATCAAACTTATTAGTAAGTTTTTTTTTTTTTTTTTTCTTTAACTGTTAGTCTTGCTTGAGAAAGAATGGAGATAGAAAATTAGAGATATGTATTGGAGGAGAGAGTTTAATATGGTAATTAAAAATTTAGGAGAGAGTATTTAATATGTAATAATTAATTTAATAATTTAGGAGAGATAATTTCTTTTTTTAATAATTTAATTCAAAAAAGATAAAAAGAATAATATTGTAACAAAATGAAATGTCTTTAGAATTTTTTAAAATTTAAATTTTGTGAATGGAGTGTTTTTAGAAAAGAAGTGTAAAAAGAAAAAATTGGATTGTTAAAAGAAGCTCTTTTGTTTTCTAATGGAAAATATATAAATTTTATATACTAGTCATTATATTGTCAGTTCGAACTATTTATGGAGTATAATTGTCTTAAATAACTTATAAACTGAAAAAAAAAAAAAAAAAACAAAAAACAAAAATTATAATTATAAATATAAATGCATTGTAAAAAAAAAAATGCTAATTGACAATGATGACCCTTAAACTCTTCCAAAATATGTACTATTCCCCCTATATTTTTTTTTTTCGTCATTAAACCCCCTAAACTCTCGTTTTTGGCAAACACTTGGGTTTTTTGCCCCCTGTGAGGAGGCCAATTTGTAAGAGTTCAAGGGGTCTAGTGATGAAAAAAAAAGTATAGGGGGCATTGTGCATATTTTGGAAGAATTTAGGGATCATTAGTGCCAATTAGCCAAAAAAAAATTATAAATATAAATGCAAGCACATGCCTTGCATGTGCCACCAAACCTAGTGTTACTATAAGCACCTGTGTAGTACCAAAAATAACCTACCTTTAAAATAAAAAATAAAAAACCTAAAATAAAATAAAATAAAATAAAACTAAAATAAATTCATTTATTTTCATATTAGATTTAGGTTTTTATTTATTTATTTATTTATTTATTTATTTATTTTAAAGAGTAATGCTAGATATCGCAACTAAAATCGCAACTAAAATCACAACTATTCCAACACAACACATGTGGCACGTGAGGTGTCAATTGGTGAGTGAATATGTAGATATGTGAGATAAATCATTATTAATGTGTATCCACTCACAAATTGACACATCATGTGCCACATATGTTGTGTTGGAATAGTTGTGATATCTAGCATTACTCTATTTTTAATGGGGTAGGCTATATCAACTTAAAATTTTGACTAAAATGTATGACTTCAACATTTCCACTCGATCTAAAGGTATTAATCTTTAATTTGTTTACTTTTTCACCTTTGGATTGAAAGAAAATGAATTGTTCGATTTTAAAGTCACAAATTTAAGTCAAATATTTAAGAACCTATATTATTGTTAACAATTTTATTACGAGGCAAAGGATTGTGTATTTTAACATCATCAAAAAGGAATAATAAGTGAAGATTAAAGCCTCAAAAGCAAAATGGCTAATGATTAAAAAAAAATCGAAGAAACTAAAATTGCCATGTATTGTTAAAATTTTTAAGAATTTTTTTTTGTTTGTTTTCTTTATATCAACAACAATCGGCCCCACCTTAGACTTCAAAACCTTATCACCATTGATCCAACCAATTACCACAGCCGCATTTGATTTGGTTTTTTTCAAACAAAATTTTCAGATTTCATTTTGTTTAATTTTTTTTTAAGATTTCATTTTGTTTAATTTTTTTTTAAGATTTCATTTTGTTCAATTTCCAGATTTGAGGGTGGTTGTTGTTTTAATGAATGGTGGGAATTGTATTTGGGTTTGAGTTTTGTTAAACAAAATTTTCAGATTTTTTTTTTTTTTAACAAAAAATTTCAGATTTGGTTTTTTTTCAAACAAAATTTCCAGATTTCATTTTGTTTAATTTTTTTTTCAAATTTCGTTTTGTTCAATTTCCATTGAAACAAAAATTCCTTCCTAAAAAAATAACATTTACTAGAGATCCATTGTTTCAAAGATTTTTTAATTTTTTTGGTATGAGGAAATCTGGAAAATTTCCAAATATATTCAAATTTCTCTATTCAAATCTAGAAATTTTTTTGGATTTCTTTAAACATACTAGACCACCGATTAAACACACTAGGGCTGACCAATTAAACACACCGGACTAATTAAACACACCAGGTGAAAATCAATTAAACACACTGGGGCAATCCAATTAAACACACTATGACAACCCAATTAAACACACTAGGGTAGACCAATCAAATACACCAGGACAACTTAATTAAACACACTATGGAAAATCAATTAAACACACCAGGGCAAAACCAAATTAAACACACTAGGTCTAACACAATTAAACACATCCGGGAAGAAGAAGAAGAAGGAGATGGAGGTCTAGGAAGAAGAAGAATAAAAAGAAAAAGAAAATAGAGAAAAAAAAAAACAACTTTTTTTCTAGGAAGAAGAAGAAGAAAAAGAAAGAAAATAGAGATTATTATTTTTTTTTTTTATAAATAAGGGCAATTTTGTCCAAAAAGTGGATATTTTGATAGAAACAATAAAAATACTAATCTTGGATAAAAACAATAAACCACTACATTTAATTTTGAATGTTTGTATGATCCATATTTTAATTAAGGGTTCGGCTATATCAATTCAAATTTCTGACTTAATTGTTTGACTTCAATATCTTAACTATTGGATTAAAGCGCACATGAGCAAATGAGTGGTTGAGATATTGAAGTCAAAAAATTGAGTAGAAATTTGAGTTGATATAGCCTGAGCCTGACCTTTTAATTATAATTAAATTTAGGGATAATTACACTAGTGGCCATCAATTTGGATGCACATTATCAAAATGGGCATTAGATGAGGAATTGGTTTCAAAATGGCAATTTTTGGCGAATATAGTGACACTAATGGCTATTCCATCATATTTCGTTAACTTTCCGTAAAATGAATGACATTTTGTTAAATAAGAGGATGACATTCCATCACAAGAGTTATTTTATATTTTGTTTTATTTCAACTAATATAATTTTTTTTTTTTCCAAAATATGAAAACCTACCTCTAGAATCACATGAATGGTAATTATAATCATTTATCTCTTAATTATTTGATAAAAAAAAAATCCATTTATCTTGTTAAAAATTCTTTAACCAACAACATTCAAATTTCATTGATTTAATTTTTTACAATCCAAACCAAACCAAACCAAACCATTTATACGGTTAAACCAAACCAATTATACGGTTAAACCAAACCAAATCAAACCAAACCAATAAAAATCGGTTTTGTTCGGTTTGGTTTAATGGTTTAAGAAAAAAAAAAAAAAAAACTTAAGTGTAGAAAGCTTAAAACTTATAAAATAAAACTAAGTCATTCAAGCTTCCAAATTAATAATATCCACCACCAAATTAATAATAAATATACAATTAATTAAATCTTGTGATGAAATGTCATATTCTTATTTATTAAAATGCCACTCATTTAACGGAAAGTTAACGGAATGGGATTGAATAGCCATTAGTGTCATTGTGTTCGCTAAAATAGTCATTTGAAACCAATTCCCTATTTAATGGCCATTTGATAGTGTGCACCCAAATTGATGGCCATCGGGATAATTATCCCTTAAATTTATACGGTTTATTGTAAGTTATTGAGTGAACTAATAGGTATCTTTATACAATATCTTTTTTTTTAAATTTTAAAAAGAACCAAGGCTGCGTTTGGTATCGTTTTAAAAATGATGTTTTTGAAAACTTTTTTTAAAATGGAAATCATGTTTTAAAAATATAATGTGTTTGGTAGTGTTTTTTAAAAGTGTTTTTTAAAAGTAGTTTTTTGAAACGGAAAATGAACTAATAGGTATCTTTATACAATATCTTTTTTTTTTAAATTTTAAAAAGAACCAAGGCTGCGTTTGGTATCGTTTTAAAAATGATGTTTTTGAAAACTTTTTTTAAAAATGGAAATCATGTTTTAAAAATATAATGTGTTTGGTAGTGTTTTTTAAAAGTGTTTTTTAAAAGTAGTTTTTTGAAACGGAAAACGATGTAAAAGTGTTTGGTTGTTATTTTTTAAATGGGTAAAGTAGTTGTTTGGAGGGAAAAGTTGATTTGTTTTGAAATGATGTATTTGAAAATGGTGAAAAACAATAAAAAGTTATTTTTAACTTTAGTTATACATTTCAAAAAGTTGTATTTTGTTTTCAAAATAGTTTTGTAAAACTTGTAAACAAACAATATTAAAGTTGTTTTTTATTTTTAAAAACATAAAATCGTTTTTAAAAATGGTTCAAACATCACCTGATTAGTAGGTTGTTCATTTCACTTTTAAATTTTAAGGAGTTTGTCTACCATGTGGCATTCAAACATTGGAAAAAGCTTGTTGTGGGTCCAACAAGGTAAGTAGTATGTAGAACGTAGGAGATACGTTAGAGCCTGATTGATTTTCCCACTTAAAATTTAATGGTACTTAATGTGTTATATTAAGTTGTTTTGTTTGATTTTTTAAGTGACAAAATCACTTAAAATCGCTTATTTATAAAAGTTAAAAATTTTCACTCTTCACTAAACCAAAAAACAACTGAATTGATATCAATTTTATATTTCTAAAACTATCCTCACTTATCTAATAGATTTCTAGCTTTTTCTTCTCCAACCCTAACCTATTAATTTTTTGGGTGACTATATTGCCACCTACGAAATGTCTCCATACACTCATTTTTTCTTTAAAACAATTATTACTTAAATGACCTATAACAAAATTACTTTTAAACCAAAATAATATAAATTCATCGGCTGCAATTGCAACCGGGAAAAAAATTAAACTTCTAATATCTTTTATCTTTAGTTTTCAAGAGTAAAAGAGAAAAACAATAGAAGGGGAAGATACTTTGATAATAGAAGCAAAGACAACATTACAAGGTCAACATATCTTTACGATTATCCGCACATTCTTCTCCATTTTAATAGATTAAAGAACAAATGAAAAAAAATAAAAAATAAAATTAGTCAATGTTTATATATTAAAACGTAAATATATAGCAAATAGTAGTTGAAAAGGTATAGATGTAAAATTATTTATTTTCAGATATTTATAACTTAAAAAAATAAATAACTTATCACTTGTATTCAGTTTTAAGTAAAAAAGAATATAATTTTCGATTTTCAATTTTCAATCATCAATTCAGTATTCAATATAATCAAATACTGTTCGATGTTCAGACAAAAAATCAACTGTGACCTAACTTTTACTCGGGCAAAAAGAGGAGACACCCGTAAAGATGTAAAAATCCAAGCCACGCAGCCACTGAAAAAACAAGGAGATATTATTAGCGGACTTTTTGTCCTTTTTCACATTAACGAAATAAATAAAGTTAAAAAATTAAAAAAAAATTCGACAAATAAATAAAATCCGAAACATGTCGTGTCGTTTGCTTTTCTCTTCCTTGGCCAGAGAGCAGCGATAAGAAGACCTAAAAACCATCCAAGAAGGCCAAGGGTTGATTGCGTTCCTCGCTCTCTCTCTATCTCTTCAAATGCCCAGAATAAAGAAGCCCTCTTCTTCTTGATTTGTTTTGTTTTTTTTCTTTCTTTTACAGGAAAAGAGATAGCAAACAACAAGAAGAAGATTTCATTGTTGAGAGAGAAGAGAAGAGAAGCCATGGAATCAACATCATCAACAATCGTTAACGACAACGACTCAATTGTCGATCCCTTTTTGGTTGAGGCTCTCAGAAACCCTCGTCACCGTCTCACCAGTTAGTATCTGTTTTCCCTTTTCATAAACCCTAATTATTGCATCATTTTTATCATCGAATTGCTGTTTTTAATTTATACGTGATTATGGGCTGCTAATTTTGTACGTAGTATTTTGTTTGATTGGTTCTTTATTTTATGTTTTTGGATTCTAGATTTGCTGCTTTATTTATTGGATTCAGTTTGATTCTGGGTTTAGGTGAGTCATATAGTTTGAGATTTATCATATGTGAATTGGGTTCGTGTTGGATCTGCTTTCTGTTTAGGAAAAAATGTGCTTTAGTTGGTTCCTCGAAAAATCCGTGTAAAGCTAAAGATATGTTTGTCTTTATGTAATTATGTATATATGTGTTTGTTATTAACTTGTTTTTCAGCAAGCAAAACACAATGCTTAATTAGGTAAAAACCTCAATCCACTAATTTTGATTTGCTTTCTCGGATGGTTATATGTTAGCATGTAACTGTTAAACATATATTAATGACTAAAGTACTTCATCTGAATGAAAAAACTAGCTTTGTGATTGCATGAGGCATTGGTTTGCATTGAGGATGGGTATTGACTTATCCTATGCTGTTGTTTATCATTTTGTACATTGTTAACCCTTTTGATTATTCATTATTATTGTTATTGCCTTAGCAGGATTGTGTTGAACTAAGTGATCGGTACTCCTGATTGGACCTCCTTTAGCATGGATATGAGGGAAGCTAGGTTGTAATTCCTAATTGTTTGGATTTTAGGGATTCTTGTACTTATTGGAATTGACTTGGAGGTTTTCCTTTAAAGATTGATAGTGTTGTGGGGGAGGGTGTCAACCATTAAAGATTTACATCTTAATATATTCCTTGCGTAATTAAAAACATTTGAAGACCTTTTCATTTTCTTATATTAATGTGACTAGAATGTTTCGAACTGAGAGAGTTGGGAATCTTTATTAACAACTGCTAACCTTAACTAGTTCAAAACCAAAGCTCAGCTCAAATACCAAAATACCTATAGAGAGCACACACAAGAAATTATTGTTTTGTCCTTACATACAAAAGGACCGATAACTCCTAAAAAGTGTTACTCCAAATTAAAATTGACTTTTTCTAAACTCTATAGTAATGGCAAATCAATATTCAAAATTATGTAAATCCTGTATATTGTCTTATAGAATCTTGTAATAAATACTCTAAATTACTAAAGCCTAGAATTACATAATAATTGGCAGCAAATTCTTGTTGTGTGGCTACATTAGGCATGGTCCTGGAGACACAAATCTAAAATTAGCATCGTGTATGGTGTACCTACTTTTTACCACTATTTTCTAAAAGACGGGAAAATAATTTTTTCTAGGATGTTATTTCAGTAAATTTCGAATGTGGTACATTTGTTTCAGTTTTCAAAACTTAGATTATGCGTGTTTTAAGGTGATTGTGATATTAATTTGCATAAAACATTATTAGGATCTGCTTTTAATCACTGTTGTAAATTGCCGTGGATTTTTTTTAGAATAATTGTAACAATTTCATTTTAATATGAAGCTAACTTCAATTTTTTAAAAAGCGTGAGGCCGGTTGAGGCGTTTTGTCCTAGTGAGGCAAGGCGTGTGCCTCAATCGGTCACCTCAATTTTAAAATGTTAAATAATGCAAAAATAAAATAAAAATAAAAACACATTAAAAAAAATAATAAATTCATTAAAAAATTTAAAATGATAAAAAAAATTATAAAGAATCAAGATATACTACTAAAATTCGAAAACATGTACTAAAAAAATTATAAAATAAATTTTTTGATTCGATATTCTGGTATATGAAAGCAATATATTTGTTATTTTGGCAAGATAAATAATATACACAATACAAACAATAAAAAATTGAAAATATCATGACATGGTAGGGGGATGTGAAGAAGAGAAGAATACCTTTGGGTGGGGGCTGCTTTGTCGCACTTGTTGGTGGATATTAGTTTATTATTTTTCCCCTTCTTTTTCACTTGTAATGGCTGTCAAGTTTAGGGTTTGAATTGCTTGAGGCTGTTGTCTTAACACAGTGGACGGCCGAGGCGGGTTGACACACGTCTCAAGGCAGCCACCTCGTCCGATTTTTAAAACATTGGCTAACTTGATCTCAAGGTGCACATAAACCAAATTTTATTGAACTGTATAGTTCAGTTTGATAGGAAGTTCTAGTTGAATTATCAGATGAGTTGAGCTTGATCTTGATGCCTCATTTAGGCATTTAGCTAAAATTTGAATATCATAGTGTTGGGTTCAATACACAATAAAATCTAATATCTACATGAATTATTTAGTATTATATTTATAATATAGTTGGTTTTGTTTTATTTATTTACTGTGTTAAGTTATCAAAATTGTTACCTGGCTCAATATCTATCTTGAATTTGCATTCAAGTTCATGCTTCAATTGGCATGATATTTATGACCTTATTTCAAGCTTTTGCCAATTTCTTCTGGAATGAAGTTTAAACTGAATTTGGAAACTTGATTAGTTTGAGGTCAAAATGTTTTATTCGAACAGAGCTCGATAACTTAGTATTTGGCTCAAGTTAGTTTTCCCCCACACCGTGTTCGTTTATGCATAGATCATATTTTGTCATTGTTCCTTTTGGGCAAAGAGTTCTTTTTGTGTATAAATAACTTTATAGTTGTAGCAGATAGAAGCCTAATTTCATTGAATCTGAAGCTGATTCCCCCATCTCAGCAAAACTTGAAGTGTTCTACTTGTATTATGTGAAACTTAATCTTCCTGTCAGTTGAATTTTTAATGTGTATAAACTTGAGAATTCCTTGTCAACTCTGACTTTGGATGGACAAAGTAGGCCTTGTCCAGGAAAGTCAAGGAAGATTTGTCTGTTATGTTCATTGTATCTTTTATGTTATGACATGATTAATGTGACAATGAAAAAAGCGTTGGGACCTGATAGAAATAAAACTAGAATGAAATATGATTCATTTATTTGAATTTCAGTGCTTTTCAGGTTTTGTTTTGGGCTCCTGTAGTATTAACTGATGCGTTACATACAAAATACACGGTTTCATGAATTATTGTTATTCTTATTGTTAACTATATCAAGGATTATATGCTGTATGCATAAGAGAAAGATTGTGATAACTGTGGTTGGCTTTCTGATGCAACATTTTTTATTTTATTTTTTATTTTTGGGTTATGAATTTTGTTATTTTTATTGCACCCATGGTGTGGTTAGTCTTACCTATTTGTAATTTGTATTTCATGCCTTTTCATATCATGGTAGTTGTGTGCGGATTTTTCTGATAGTATAAGAAATTTACTATCTATTTTCTGGTATTCTTTTATGAGCAGTTCTGCGGATGGAACTTGATATCCAGAGGTTTTTGCAAAATCCTGATCAGCAGCATTTTGAGTTCCAACATTTTCCTACTTCTTATCTTCGGCTAGCTGCACACCGTGTTTCTCAACACTATGGGCTGGTCACTATGGTTCAGGAAAATGGTTTAGATGGACAGGGAAATAGAATTCTGGCGAGGAAAACAGCAGAAAGCAGATATCCAGCTGTCCGTTTATCTGAGATTCCTACTAAGCAGTCTGAAGAAAGTGATAAGCTTGAGAAGATTAAAATTGCCATCAGGCCTCGGCCCAATAGAGGATCTGCTAATGGAGCTAATGAATATGGGATCAATCGAAATCCTGTCAGAAGTGTGGAGGAAAGGAAGGAGGACTATGACAGGGCACGTGCCCGCATCTTTAGTAGCCCCAGCAGTCCTGACTCAGAAGAAATGTTACATCAGGTCCCTACTGGTGGAAAAAATATAGGATTGAGTAGAGATGAGATGGAAGGTAGTAGAAACTCTGTTATTGATACAGAAAAGAACATTTGTATCAGGGATGGTGGTACTTCTCGAGTTGCCATATTCAGAGATAGGGAGAAGGATCGTATTGATCCAGATTATGATCGGAGTTATGAAAGGTATTGATTTATTTCTTTATTTCTTTATTTCTTTTAATTTATTATTATTATTCTTATTATTATTATTTATTTTACTGAGGGATTGTGGATCTATCACAATGGTTGAAAGTGTGCTTTATAGACAGTATAGTTTTGACATGCTGACAAACTTGTATCAGACGATTTCTGGCACTAGGCCTAGGTGGTGTCTTTAGTGAAAATTTTTTGAGAGGCCTCATATTGGTAAATGCACCGTAAAGTATAACTTACAGGTGCACACATTTTTTTGCAGTCACAAAAGGTAAAATTTAGAGTGACCATATTTTTTATTAATGCATATGCTATGCTGGTGATCAAACTTGGATATATGGATGAATTAGGAGTGATATATGCATTGAAAAGTTTGTTCTGATTCTTCTTTTGTGGAATTCGGAATTGGAGGTGGGGTGATGTGGGGTTTATTATAATTGTGTTGTGGGCTATGCTAATTTGGCAGCACATTTTGTAAGTACCTTTTCCATGGCTTGGATCTGTTTGGAAGGTATTGTGATACTTAGATTTGTTACTTATCTACGATAGCAGTGTCCTCCCTCCATTCATCTCAATGATTCTTATTTTTAATTTTCATCTGGAACATAGCTCATATTTTGCCGTTGTTCTTCATATTCATGCAATTACTTATAAAATGAATAGATTTCCACTTTTAGGCTCAAATTGAATTGATTTTATGATCTGGTACAGGTATATTAGGAGCCTTCCCGCTAATCAAGGCTTTAGCTTGGCACCTTTCAACATGCAGAAAGTTCAAGTTCCATTTATGCAGTATGATGCTAGTTTTCCTCAAATGGGTCAGATCCCAGGGACTCAAGCATCTGTCAGCTACAGGCCTCCAGCAAGCCCAGTTATGAGCCCCTTCTGTGCCATGGGACTAAATGTGAATCAGACTCCTATGGATGCTGCATATATGCAATGGCCGAGTACTGCAATGATGTATGCACATTCATACGAGCAGTTTAGACATGCTGTTTTCCAGGTATCTGTTAATTTCCTTTTTTGACTGAATTGACAATCCTTTAATTTTTAATTTTTGGGTAAGAAACTGAAGGAATTTTATAGTTGCCCTGGATGTTTTAGTGGTTCTGCTGGTCCTTTCTGTTATAGGAATTATTTGAATGTTGCACCCAGTCAATGTTAGTTATGTTTTCCATGGTGTAAAGTGTGCATTTATAAAGTTTCATTTTAATTGTTTCTTGGAGTATCTAGTCTTTCTGTAGAAATTTATCAGCAATTGCCGTGGAATATAATAGTAGTCTTTGGCATTTGGCTAAGTCAAAAGTTTTGCTTTTCATTTTTCTGTTGCATTTGTTTATAAACTGTTCATATATACCTGGTGATTAATGTCTCTCCTGCAACTACTATTCCTTGTTAATCGGTGAATCTGAATGATAAGTCTTTTTGAAAGGATTAAGTTTGTTTTTAATTGAATAAGTTAAAGAGTTGGAAGATATCATCCATATCATGGAATCTCGTGCAGTATGATGTAGTGAACAATAAATGTGCATTTGTTTCATGATTTGAACTGCCAAATTACTTGAGAAATTGTTTAAATGAGGTTGGAGTTCAGTGGAAGAAGCTTATAATCATTCAATGTTTCAAATGCTTCAGTATTATTTAGCAAAGTCTTTTCCTGAATTTGTTTGGCCATCTAATTGACTTGAATTGCTCTCACTGCAGGCACCGTTCTGTCAGCAACCGCTGAGCTTTGATTATTCTCAAAACCTCTGACGGGGTAGAAGGGGACTCACTTGGATAATTATGTGTACTTTTTAGGAGACTTTGTTTTTAGTTTTCATTATTGAAGAACTTCACCTTGTTTGGGTTTCTCTAGTTTACTTTTTGATGGATTTTAATATTTAGTAAGGAATGTAATGATAGTCTATAAAATCCTTTTGCTGGTTTATATATAGTCATATTTGATGATGCTACACATAATAAAGTGTTGTTTTTTGATTTGTGGTTGTGGAGCTCAAAGCAGTAGTATTTTGTTATTGCAAAAGTGATTTGATTGTTAAAAGCCCCAAGCAAAGCTGAGCATTGAAGTCACATGGGGGGTTTATTGTATAAAATTGTGTTGTTAATAAGGGTGACAGCTGTGAGATTAGATCATGATTGAATCACAAGTAATTATTAAATGATTGGTAACCCGTCATTATATGTCCAAGTAGATGAGGCATCATCATCTCTTGATGGCTGACTTTTTAAAACTGGAAAAAAATACCCAGAATCTAGCTATGGCTGCTTTAATTATTATTCTTTCTTGTGCTCAAAGATTTGATTTTTGAGATCAAATCCACAAAAAAAAGAAAGCTTATGGTCGTTGGTAGCTATAATGTCAAGTTTTTGTTTGTTTACTTAACTCTTTTGGCTGCTAGAGTCCAATCAATGATGAGATTAGTGGGTACTAATTAGATATTTATAAGTCAACAGCTGGCTTGATCACTCCATTCCCATAATCCCATGTGATGTGTGGGTTGTTGCCCACCTAATGTTAATTCCTCATTTTCCTTTTTTTTTATTTTTTTGTTTAATTATTCAAAACAAAACAAAAAAGAACAGTGACTTAGAGCTCTACTGAGCTTTATAGCATATGCTTAGTTACAGTTGAACATGCGAGGATTAAAAAAGTATAAAGCACTTTAATCAGTCAGCAGTCAAACAAATCTACTGATGCACTTGCATCAGAAACTACTCAATGAAGATATTATTAAGTTAAAGTAATGATAGAACTGCATAATTGCTTAATCTAAATCAGGGTTTAAGATGGAGATCTCTCCAAAAGCTCAAGTGACATTCTGTTGAGTGTCAAGGTAATTTAAAACAGGACCCCTACTATATCACGAAGATCATATCAATCAACCACACCTATATATATGGCTTATGCATTCCCAAATCATGAACTCACCTCTAACTAGTGTCTCCACTCTCCAACCATATTCTTTAATCGAAAACTAGCGGAAATGAACTTCAAATAAGTTCAGTCTATCCGCTTGGATCGCATACTTCAAATGTATATATATATGACTGCATAGTTGAGTACAAATACGACCTTTGATCATGAGCGTTTTCTGTTAGTCTTAGTACAAATAACACAAAATAAAATACGTCACAAGCAAAATAGTAAAGTTATCTAGGAAACTTCAAAAGATTCAGATAATTCATTGTTTCATGGGGCATGAAATTAAATTTAGCATTCTAATAACATCAGAATTTTTTTGAAGACATCAAAGGGTCTAAAGTCTTCTATGTTGGAGTCACACAATGTACAACAAGTACAACTTACCTCTACATAACACTGAACTAAGAAATAGGAGAGATAACTCTTAACACATGAGTTTTCTGAGGTTGCTGAGAAACTGAGAGCCAAATTCCGAAACCAAGGAGAACAGCAACCTACGCCATATTTCGATTTTCTAGAGAACATAAAAACAGAACCCACGAGCATTATTTATCCTCACTTGTGAGCTCAACATTCAGTCAATTTGTTGCTCCAGCAAACCCCACCATGAATAACATCAACAATACATCCCTGGCAAGAAGACTCTGAAATGTAAGTAAACACCGCCCAATTCCCCGACTAGCATAGCATAAAGCACCTCTAGGAAATCCTTATTGATAGAATATCACATGACTGTGACATTGTTGTCACAGACAAGCCGATAAACATTATTATCAGTGACATCACGATCAGTATCCCTCATCAGAAGCCGACATGGGAAACAACAGACTCCTACTGAATAATTTACAAATGTAGAAGCCCATACAACAGGAGGACACGACAATTGATGCTACCCTAAAAATCCTATCACTCACAAAGGTTACTGAAACATTCCCAATTGACAAGAGAACCACAGCAACATAAATTTTGTGGATCCGAAAATGCAATTCAGATTTTAACTTGAAAGCCCTCAATACTATGACTACCACCACCCAGATCAGTAGCAACTACTAAGTAACTAACAAAACAATAACATAAAACTCCAATTACACAAGGACTGAGAAGCCAAAACTTAAAAGAAAGTTGGATGAATTACCCAAATTTCAATCATCCCCGGTAGGAAACAGAGTGAGAACCTTCCTGTTTCCATTTGCTGATTCCAAATCCTCCACATAACCCGGAATGGAATTGTGAACGGGTGCCCCCATCCTATGAACCTGTTGCTGAGGCTGCCTAGGTAGAAAGGGATGCTCAAATTGTCCGTTGGGAGGTGACCCAAAATGACCTATCTGCCTATGATACTGATTCTGCAAATGGGGATTGCCCACTGCAGCGGCAGCCACCGCCATATGCTGCTGGTGGAGCGCTGCCACCGGAACAAACGGCAAGTAATGGTCTGAATTAGAGCGACCCGGATGCAAAAAATGGGGCGGAACAGGGGAACTAGCAAACAGATGGTCAGTGGCTGGATCGGCAGAGGCAGCAGAAGAACCGTTGACGCCACCAGCGCCACCGCCACCACCACCACCGGACAATCCCTGCATTCTTTTGAGATAAAGACGGTATTTCTGCAAATGACTAGCAACGTTTTCTCTAGTAAGACCATCAACACTCATGAGTTGCATTATAGTCTTTGGGACAGCATTCTTGATCCCCAAGTGAGCAACAGCGTCAACAAATCTCTTATGGAGCTGTGGAGTCCAAACGAGCCGGGGTCGCTTTAGGGTTCTAGCAGGCTCATCGCTACCAGCACCAGAGCCAAGCTCGGCCGAATTCTCAGCAGCGAATTCAGCTGAAGAAGGAGCCAGAGGAGGAGGCGGAGGCGGTGGAGGCGGTTGATGTTGCTGCTGCTGCTGCTGTTGCTGTAGATTCGGATTCGAATTTCGAATATCGAAAGCAATAGCAAGATCAGGTGTGATTAGGGTTTGAGAAAGAGGCATGAGTTCTTCCGGAGAAGGTAGCTCTTCTTCCCATCTAGCGAACCAATTCGATTCCTCTTCTCTCATTACAAATCGTTTTATTGACGATGACGACGACGGTGATGGTGGTGCTAGTGGTGGCGGAAGCAGAGTCGTCGACGACGACGGCGGCGGGTGTGACAAATTGGAGTGGAGAGAGGTTCGAGGTGGATCTTGTTTTCTTCTTTTCAGCTTTTAATATGAATTACTGTTGTTGATGCATTTTTTTTCTTAATTTTGTTATCATTTTTTTCATTATCATATCAATATTCTATTTTTCCGGGATTTGGGGGTCTTTTTATAATTTTATTTATATCTGTGACTCACTGTTTTTTTTTTTTTTGCCAATGCGCGTCGTGGCCACGCTCTCTTTATTTCTGATGATTCTCTACCAGTACTGTCCCACCTGTACTGTGATTTGTTGATTCCATTTCTGCATCTGCAAAACATTAAAGGTGTACCTTTTCTTCATCATTTGCCGGCGCGTGATTATCACGCCCTCCTTTTTATGGGTCTGGGACTCTGGTTTCTGGGTCTGCTTACAAGTATCAATGGATAGCTTTGTACGGGAATAGTAGTGAGTGGGGGATTACAGAAGCAAAGTTTGGTGACTTTGTGGTATATTTTTCTGACTGCTGATTGGCCATCAATTCAGTTTGAGTTAGTGTTTGGTTGCGAGGATAACATTTTTTTTATTATTTTTATTTTTAAATATTAAATGAGATCGGGTTTTATTTGGAAAGGAGATATACCATTAGACCAACTTCATCTCGTCATTATTTTTCTTATTCTAGTTGGGAAATAGAATCACGATATAAATGATATAAATAAATAAATAAATGTTAACAGTAATGTCACGAAGATGACCCTTTTAAGTACGAGTAATGATGTGAGATGTGGTATGTGAACCATATCATTTGAACATAATTTTAGACATCCTAGCGTTACTTTGAGTAGTAAGAAAAATGGTTTGTTTTGTTTGTGAATTGTGATGATAAATTATGTTTTTTTTTTTTTTGGTTGTTGACAATATCTGTTAACCTGAGATCATGTATTTTTTTGAAAGCTTTCGTCATTGGTAGGATTTAAACCGTTGACATGAGAGTCATTTACCCAAACCCCAAACTTATTCATCTACCAACCGAGCTACATCACTGCATAATAAATTTATGTTTGACTTAAGGCTGAAGATAACAATTTTTTTTTATTTTTAGATCTACATATGGTGAATATAATAGGTGTGTTTGGATGATGAATGGGTGGACAAGTGGACGAATGAAAATTGGTAATGAAAAAAGTGAAGCAAAGAATCTTTGATGCCAGATAAACCACTAACTCAAGTTAGGCAGGTCAATTTTGTTGTCATTCTAAGGGAGGGTTTTGCTAATTTAAGCCAAAACAAATTTGCATTATTATTTGCTTTTCACAATCACAGCAGTGGGCATGTTTTCTTTGTGTATAGGATAC
Organism: Acer saccharum; assembly: GCA_030490815.1. Classification (NCBI taxonomy): domain Eukaryota; kingdom Viridiplantae; phylum Streptophyta; class Magnoliopsida; order Sapindales; family Sapindaceae; genus Acer; species Acer saccharum. The sequence continues at coordinate 51,072,265 of CM059866.1, forward strand.
ACCAACACAATAATACCAATCAATCACTATTCAAAATACTAGGGTAGATCATGTCATCCACATGATGTTTTTTACTCATCTATTTTTTTTTTTTTTTTTTTTTTTTTTTTTTTAATACGTCCAAGTTGATCGATGATAAACTACACTCATTCAGTTTGATATCGTTTCAGGTACTCATTCAGCTTGATATCGATTCAGGTTTTAAACGTTACTATGCTTAATTTGTCTGATTATAAATAACAAAACTAAGTGGAACCAAATGAGGAAACAACATAATGGGCATCTAAATCCAGGCCCAGCAAAGAGGTAAAAACCTGTTTACTCCAATAAATCATTGATGGCATGATTGCCATTAGTCATTACCAAACAAACATAGAGGATCAAGACAAAGTTCCTAGACAAGAAAAGATAGCCCCCACAAACAACCCACTTCACTTTTTTAGTCTATACTCTATAATGCTCTTATCACCATGGAAAACAAGACAACAATTCTTGAGGGTCCCAGAACCCATCATCAAATATATTTGTTTTTATCATCATTTGCATTGGAACCACAAAACTTTGGTATATTCATAAACTAACCCCTCACTCTTGAGTCTTGACAATGTTATATTATCAACATTTGTGATTCTGTCATCTGTGAGGTATACCAAGTCTTAAGCAGGAGAATATCCAGATTGATATCCTGATCTATCTTCTTCCAAATGCAGTGCTTAAAATGTTACATTGTTATTTCTGATTATGATGAATCATATTAATTTCATAAAATAAATAAACATAAAAAAGAATAATCTAAGAAAACAAGGGAAGAACTCAACTACGAACCTGTGATTCGTGAAATTAAACGAGTTTGGGTTTCACGTACTCATAGGTTTTGACTTCACCCATACTCGCCCGCTAACTCGCAAAATTATGTAGGTTTACGGGTGGGTGTTTCTATGGATGAAACCAGTTTTATTGATAAATCGTCATACCATTCAAGATTAAATATTTTATTATTATTTTAATGGTGAATTTTAACGGTAGAAGAGAATTTTCATTAATTAAAATAAAATATACATATAGTTGAAATTGACAAATTAATATCAAATATTTCAAAACATGTCTAATTCAACTATTTACTTTAAAATCTAAAATTGGCAGATAAAAATTAATTAAGGGTCTATTATCATGACATTTTCATCTCATTAATTAAATATTTTTAAAGTCTGTGATGAGACATGATAAAAGTTTTAATTTCTTACATGGGTCTCATTTACTTGTTAACATTTTAGGTTTAGAAAGCTAATTGAATAATGGAAGAAGCTTAGGAACATTAATGTATTAACTAATAATAATTAACAATATTAAAAATGGAAAGACGAGATAAGATTGGTCTGATGGTAAAATCCCTCAAACCTTCAAGTCCTCCCCTTCCCTAAAAAACCTGTGTAATACTTAAAAAATAAAAAAATAAAAAAATAGAAGTGGAAAATATGAATAGTCTTATTTTAATTTTTTAAAAATTATTGGTTAGGCTACAGCTTAACCAAGCCAGGGCTGTATCCGATCCGCCATTGGGTGTTTCACTTGTGTGTCCCTGCAAACTAGCGAAATTTAAAATAAAATACTAAAGATAATATTTGCTCAAAAAATATATTAGTTTCTTAACTCGAGGTGTTGTCGTTTTGAGTTTAGATTTCTAATTTGCATAAAACGATGTGTTTTGAAGCTATGGATTTCTTTTAAAATAATATTTATTATTTTATTTTTTTTAAATCAAGGTTGTTCGTTAGTTTAGGTTTGATTTTTTTTTTTTCTCCTCAAACCTGAATCTGAACCCGCTTCGAGTTTGAATTTAACACATACCCGTCCGCACCGATTAGCAAAACCCATACTCGACCGTCACGTAGGTTCGGGTGAATTGCCATCCCTAATATGGAAATAATCGGGAGATAATTAATTGAGTTAATATAGAAGAACAATAAAGACGAAAGGATTATTAGTAAATCTCGTAAATTAATTTATACATTAGAAGAAATTATATACAAAAATTGAGCTTACATTTTTTTTTTAGTTTCTCATTTGGATCCCATGATGACAGATGACAAGTGATGGCAGTCAACTCCTTTATTTGGTTGCCCAAAAGAAAAGTTAAGAAATATATATATATATATATATATATATATATATTATTTATGAACATTCTTTGCTGCTTCTCATGAGTCTCAAGACTCTCAACCCATATTCATGAAGTACTCTGGCCTACAGCTTTTCATGCATTATTTAATATTCTCCAATAATAATTCTATAAGTTAGATGAGCATTAATTTTGTAACTTTCTATTCATCTCCATCTTCATCTTCATCTTCATCTTCATCTTCATAATATTTGAATGGTAATGGTACCGATTTGAATGCTCGATACTTGCCAACGTTGTTCAAATGCTCGTTCTCCAACCTGTTTTGGTCGCACATAAAGCTTTAATGAGAGTATTTGATGTAATAGTGAAAAATTTATTAATAAAACCTTTTTTTTTTGTGTGGAGTTTTTCAAAATAATTTACTTACAGACTTACAGTCACTCAAAAATAATATTTTTCATTAAAAATAATAATAATAATAATAATAATAATATTTTTCCTATATTAAAAATTTTGAACTAAAAAAGTGTAGTCAAATTGAGTGTTATAATTAAAGATAGGGTATACCTGAAGAAATTCCAAATGCCACGCCGAATAATCTCCAAGCTTGCAAAAATAGTAATTACAATTTCCTCGTGTAAGAAACCCAACTTTAAATCCAGCACTGTTTGCAGCCACGCAAATCTTAGAATCACATTCAACACCTGCATTTTGGGATGCTAAGTTATAATATTAAAATTTATTAAGTGCAGGAATTTCACACGTTTTTATAGACACCGTGTTTATTGAACTCTCATATGTAATCAGTGCTATTTATAATATAACCTTGAAAATCCTGATTGGTATATGTTTTGGGATAATCCAACTTACCATGGCAGCGAAATAAACAGTTTTGCAAGGCACAAGGAGCTTGTCTCTCAACCATCGGTTCTTCGAATGGCGTTGAAGAAGCCCCCAGTCGACAACAAGGTCCCAATATGTACAATAAATTGCTGCAATTGCTGATGTTATTCCTGCTATTATTTTCCATCCCATTCCCTTGTAAAGACTGTATGCACTTCTGGTGCTTATTGCTACGATTGTCATGAAATATTTCACCGCATTATATCCTTGCATCCTATCTTTCTCCTCGTACACACGTCGAATGCACTGCAAATAATCAAATATCAATGACGACCAATTATATTATTATGTTACCAAACATGTAAACTTAAAGACAATCAAACAATCACACACGAAAGTAAATAAAGAATAATAAAGAGACATGGGATTTTATGTGGTTACCTACTATGTCCACAGAGCACACCAGCATTTAATTTCCATTATCAAATCGGTGCTTACAATAATGAAGCTAAAAGCGAAGTCAACTTTATCAAATTTGGAGGATCAATTTGAAAATTTGATAGAATTTTAGTATAAAAATGTAAATAACAAAACAATAGTGCAAAATTTAAATAAACTTAAAAAAAAAATTGTGGTCTTGGAGGCAATAGCCCCGCATGACAAGGTGGCTTCGCCACTTGGTGAAGCACTCTCTCTCAATTTACACTATCTTATTGGTGTCTCAATTTACGCTATAAAATTGATGTTTATAGGAGTTTAAATAATAAAGGGGTTTTATCATTTTGATTCCTTTGTTTTGGTGCGTTATAACTTTTTTTTTTTAACTAGTCTTCCATTTTTCATTGGCGTCCCTAAGTTTTCAAAAATCTATCAATTTGGTTCCTTTGACCACAAATTTAACAGTCAATGGTTACAGAAAATGTAAATCAACTCTCTTACCCTTCACTTAAATTAAAAGGTTTATATGTACGATTTTACCCTCTAACCTTGTAAAATTTTACAATTTAACTTGGTTTGTAATCCAATAAAAAATTGGCATGTGTCATCAAATTTTAAAATGAAAATTAAAAATTAAAATAATAGTTAAATAATAATAAAATTTTGATTTTTTAAAAAAAAGAATATAAAAACAATAGAGAAATAATAAAAAAAAATTTAACTTAACAATCAATTTGATTGTTTTAAAAAGAAAATAAGAAAATTGCAAAACAAAATGGGATCTCAACCATTCATTTCTGAGATGGATGGTAGAAATCAAACTTAAAATAAAAATAAAAATTACCCTATCAACCATCAACCCTAAACACTACCAAACCAGAATCATCAACCCCAAACCATAATCATCCACCATCATCACCAAACCCAGATCATCTCCCTCAATCTCATCTCTCTCTATCCACCATCCACCATCATCACTCATCCACCATCAACCATCATCACCAAATTACAATTATCATCTCTCTCTCTCTCTCATCCCATTTAAAGACTCTAATTTTAAATTATTACCCAAATATCTCAAAAACAAAAGGAAATGTACCCAAAACTCCAAATCAAGTCAATTCCCATTGAAATATAACTCCTACATTTTCTTTTGACGCATTTCAAGTCAATTTGATGAAGAAAAGAAGCAAATTTAATCTACTGAGTCATGCAAACAGATTAAATAAGCCTATGATTCAACAGCTTGTTCGATTATTTGGCTCAACATTGCTCTGTCCTTCTTCTCCTTCTCCTCCAATCAATTTGCAATCTCTCTAGACTTTTAACAACATCAATAGCACACCATAAAAAAACTAGTATGAGAATTTTGTAAAACCATCAATCTTTTGAAGAATTCATGTCATCACCGGACAGAGTAAGCAGTACACAGTAAAAAAAAAAAAGTGACTTTTTTTCTTTCTTCAGAATTCACTTGTAATTTGTTTCAAAGATGAAATCTTTAGAATTCTTTGGTGCTTCAACTAATTTAACATCCATATAATTTCATATACAAGGCCATCAAACATTCAAACATGGTTAAGCAAATTTTCTTGTTGTTGGTTGATGCCTTGTTGATATTTTCAAAATCCATTGGTAATTTGATTTTGCAAACAATTTTTTGTTGGTAGTCGTTCGATCAAATGTAGGACCACATCCGAGAAGACACCGGTAGACAATTCCGGTGGAAGATTCGACCTTCTCCTCAGATTTGGTTATCGGATTCGAGGAATGAAGAAGAAGCTTTGTCAAGATTTGTGGTTGGGTCTGCAAACTAGTTCTTGTTGTTTTGTGGGGGGTTTTTTGTGCTTGGATCGGTGGAGATACGGTTTATCCTTTGAGATCGATGGTGGAGATCCAATCTCATCAATTTTTAACTTTTTTCAGTTTTCTTCATTTAGGGCGTGTCCTGTAAGTGTTTTTCATTCGCTGTTTTTCGAAGATAAAAATGAAAATGAAAATAGTGTTTTTGGTTTCGGTTTCTAATTATGAAAATATGTCTGGTAGTATATGCTGGAAGCTGTATTCTAAAAATAAAAACAGAAAAAACACATCTAGTAGGTTAACCGAAAATATCAAAAATTGAAATATCATTTTTGCATTTTGTTTAATATTATAACAATTATAAAAAAAATTGGTTAAATAATTAATCAATATATATATTTTTAATGTAATTTATAAATTTGAAAAAAAATGTTGCTTAGTAACAAATCACAAATAATAATCAATTAATCAAACATTCAAAACAAACATCATTAAAAAAATATATTCATTTTTACAGAATTAAATTTAAATAACAATAAAAAATTTAAAATAAATTAAAAGAAAGAAGAAAAAAAAAGAAGATAGCTCTAATGCCCTTTACTTGTATCTGGCAAAATTGATTTTTTGCCCATGTTAATCAAGTTAAAGGGGTTGCTAATTAGTTGTAGTGCAAAAGTAATGGAATATTAATTTGCTTTTAAAAATGAGTTTGAAAATAACATTAAAAAACACAAAGAAGACAACCAATGATGAAGGAAGAAGCAACTAGATCGGCCGAGGAGGAAGAAGAAGAAGAAGAGCAGATCGACGGCGAAGAATAGTAGATCAGTGGTGAAGAAGAAGAGAAGATCGGTGGGCCTTCGGCGTTGGAACTAGATTGGTGTCGCCGGTGAAGAAGAAGAAGTCTGGAAGAAGAAAAAGAAGAATTCTAGAAGAAGAAGAAGAAGAACAGTGACAGGAACATGTCGAAGAGGAAGAAAAAAAGTATAAAAAAAAGGTGATTTTTAAAATAAAATTAAAAAAACAAATGAAAAACATGGAAAACATCCAAAAGTTGTTTTTCAAAATTTTCACTTCTAACATTGATTTTGTTTTCCATTTTATTTTATGTTTGAAAATAAAATGAAAAACGATTAACAAACGCGAATTTGAAATTGTTTTTGGAAAACAAAAACGAAAACAGGCTAAAAAATAGCTGTAGGAAAAACCCTTATTTTCCAAGTTTTGATCTCCAGATCCATTTTTTGTTTTTTTTTTTTTTTAAATAAATTATTAATAGATCTCCATCGTACATCTAGGATTTGTTCGATGGAGATATATATATATATATATATATATATATATATAAATATTTAAGAAAATTTGTAATCTATTGTTTGATGTTGACATGTGGCATCTTCTTTGTTTAAAGACAAAAATACCCTTGGATCCATTAACTTTCACTAACGTCTAACTCATAGCAAGACCAAATTGATGGATTTTTGAAAACATAGGGACCACGCCAGTGAAAAATGGAAAGACAGTTAAAAAAGTCATAAAGCACAAAAACATAGGGACCAAAATGATAAAAACCCCCAAAAAATAAAACCTTAGGTAAAACTATCACTTCTTAATTAAAAAAAAAGGGTGAAATTCATTTGCGTCCCTTTAGTTTGACCTAATAGTCAAACTGGTCTCCCGTTTTTCAGTATTGTGTTGATAAGTCCCTCTAGTTACCAAAAATCTATATTTTGGTCCCTACTGTCCAATTCTGTTAGGGTTTTCAAAGATTCCATCAAAGTTAAAAAGGTAAAAGTGCAAACTTACACTAATTGCTTTTAGAAACATTTTGACGAAGGGCACGATGACCCTGATGCCCTCCACTAAATATTTAATTTTTTTTTTTAAAATAACATAATAAGGGGAGATCCAGAATTGATCTCCATCGTCCATCTTATTCAAATGGACGGTGGAGATCCAATTTGGATCAACAGAATATAAAAAGAAATTAAAATTAAAATTTAAAATTTAAAAATGGATTTGGTGCCTAAAGACCAAAAAAATAATAAAAAATAAAAAATAAAAGAGGATCTGGTGGTGATCCTGGATCTCCACCAATCCAAAGACACTAATCCTAAATCTTCTGACCACCATCACCACCACTAAATTGAACCACCTAAACCTAGAACACAACCAAATAAAACGTGAAACTTAACCCTCAAATCCAACCAACACCACCTCACCACCAACGCTGATTGTCGCTCTAACACGCCGCCACCTCACCTCACCACCATCTCTCTCTATCTTCATTCTCTCTCTCTCTCTCTCTCTCCCACCGGCCGCCTGAAACTTAGGAACCCTAGTTGCTGCGAAGCCATGAACTCTAGCCGCGAAATCCATGAAGATAAAGAGGCCATTGTTTCAAAGAGGACCCAGATGGATTTATCAACTAAAAATGCCCAAAAATCAAAGTAAAATCGCCATCAAGTGGTTTTCAAAGAAATTCAACTTCTCGGAATTGATAGAGTTGAGATTTTGAAGGGTATCCAGATGGATTTAAGTGAATAGAATGATATCTAGAAACGACAGATAAACAAAGTGGAAAGATTTATGTTTATTAGAGAGAGATGAGGTTGAGATTCGGTGGTGAGAGGTTTGAATGAGTGAGAGAGACGGAGAGATATATGATGTTTGATGGCTAGGTTTTGATGTTTGAAGAAGATGATGTTTGGAGATTGATTTCTTGGTTAGTGTTTGATTGTGTATGGGTTTGGTGTTGAGAAGAAGAGATTCAGGGAGAGAGAAGAGAAGAGATAAGGGTTTGAATTTTTTATATTTTATATTTTTAATATTCCTTTTTTAATTTCTGCTAATATTATTATTTAATTTAAAATTTAAAGATCAAGTTTTTTTTTTAAATTATTTTTTTCTGTTTTTTAAAATTTTTTTATTATTTTTTTATTTTATGTTTTAACAAAAAATAAATATATTTTTTTTAATTAAAAAAGAGAGCTAGAGGGTAAACATGTCCTTTAAGCAATTTGACCCACTTTAAGGGGCAACAGGGTCATTTGACCCTCTGTAGTCTTGTTTAGGTAATTCAAATTTTGTTTAGGGGAGACTGCAACAGTACTAATTCAGACTTCACTTCCTAACCCAACATATGAGTTCCATTTTAGTAATTTAATATGAATAAAATTCTACGCGCACCTGAAGGAAGCGCCACCAATATGGAATGACAGCAACAATGATATAGAAAGTATCGTAGACATCATTAGTTTTGCAAGTGTTTTTTCTCAGTTTATAGTCTCCCCAACCATAATAGCATATGTAGAACTCCAGGCTTCTAAAGGCTTGAACCTGCCATTAATAATCATAATTATAAATAAATAAAAACAAGGTAATTTCTGTAAATGATTCATAACTTAATTATATAATAGGTTACTCTAATAACCTGGCTGGTTAACTGATCTGCCAAGAAGAAATCCTGGAGTGCCACCTGCAACCCCGAAAACACAAATAATTATTAGATTCCCCATTTATGTTCAGCTCCTTTTGAAATGATTTTTGTTTAATATTTCTGTACCTTGTAAAGAGGAGCACAGATGCAGTGAAACAAGCAAGAAAGGACAAAGAATCGACTCCGGCGATATAGGATGTTGAGAGGACAGATCACTATGACAATCACAAGCTGCAACAAAGATAGAAACAAAGAAAGACATCATTTTATTGGAGAAAATAAAAAATAACCCCGTACACATTAAACTTTTGTTTTTAATAATTGTTTTTAATAACATAAAAAAATTTAATGGTTAATAACCACATTTTTAAGGAATTACCAAAATATCCCCATATAAAAACCCTCCCCAAACTTGCCGGAGACGACGTCACCATCCCCAAGTGGCACCGGCAATGCACTGCCCAGGCATTACCTCGCTTGGACATCAAGCCCAGGCGTGCCTAGCCTGGGCTTGGCAACAGCGCCGCAGGGGGAATCTCTTCCCAATAGCGATATTCTTTTGCTACAACATAAAAAAATAACCCTAAAGTGACGAAGGGAAAATTAAAAATGTTAAAATATACTTTTTGAGGTGTGTTTCAATAATTTTTCCTTCTAAAAAATTGTTATAGAGGTATTTTTGTAATTTGTGGTTATGGAATGAAAATAAATTTCGTAAGACTTAAAACTTAGTATGTGATTAAAAATAAAATTTATATTATATATATGGTTATTTTCGACAATTTTTACTCCTTTTTTATTTAGTGCATATTTTGTCAAATATTGCAAGGGAAAAAGAAAGTTGTCTAAGTTGAATAATTTTACCAAAACCAAGCCTAGAGGAAGAAGCTCCGTCAGTGCTTTGTAGTCATTTGTTTTAGGGTCCATCTCCATGTCAAGATTCATGAGCACACTGGTTAGAGCTAGTACTGCAACACCAAAACTGGCTAGCAAAACGTCCATGTAACCCAGCTCTGTTCCTTGCTTGAAACCAAAAATGAATGAATAATTGATTCGGTACCGCCTCCAGTAATATATATTGCCAGCATACATTACCATGTGTAGAAAAATGAATGCAAAGAAGCTGCATAAATTGTGTACACCACTAGTCAACAAAACGGTGCAAAATTTTCTGCAATATGAAATGCTGCAGCAGTCAAACTGGTCACAGTTGACTTAATGATGAATCAAATAGTTGTTATACCTGTAAAGAGGAAACAAGTTTTCCATGTATTGATTTTTTCCTTCCTTATTCAAGAGATGGCGGGCACGTATGATTATGATAAGCAGTATGAGTGCTACCGTGCAGCCAAAGAAGATACCTACAAAATTTGTCGATAAACTCGTTACAGTTTGTTACTGTTTAATTACAAGTTAAAATGAAGCTAAATTGGACATTAATTATCTCATTCTCACCTGTGAAAAATGATACTATATGTGCTGCTTTCTTTGTCTTTGGTCTTAAGATGTTCATGCCTTTTCTTTGATTTGAATTCGATAAATGCTTGATGAATGCAACTTCAACTCTCTCCATAAGCTTTGTTAACTGCAGTTAATGGTATATGTCACACTCCGGATATATCATATCAATCTCAAAACATAATTTAATTATTTCCAAGAAAACATATTTTGAATACAAAATGCTTACTTCATCAGAGCTTCCAATGTAGGAGTTATCCACCATGTTCATATAACATGTCGATTCACTTCTCGAAGTGATCTTATCGTATTTCTTCATGATTTTCGAAAATGCTAATATATTCAGGAAGCTGTACTTTCAATTGCAAGAAAGAAGATCATGAATACACACAATTAAAGAATAATTAATTCACCTTGCAATAATTTAACATATATAACATATTACCTATAGCTTTTAAGAAGGCCAATCTTGTGATAAAATTGGATAAAAGCCCTCTTGAGTTTTGTTTCAACTTTCTTCAGAGTATCTCTGTTGAATGTCACCTGCTTCTGCTGATCAGTGGAATTGACAAATCTCCTAATGATTGAATATGGAGTTCCAAGTGTATTGTGAAGCTCAACATGGTCAAGTACATCTAATGGATCATCATCATCATCAGAAGACATAGAATCGAAAAGGGCTTCTTGCAATGCCAAGGCTTTTATCCGAAAAGCAATCAAAGCATCCATTTGCTTACTCAGAGTTTCAGCTTCTTCCATCACCTCTTGTACTTTGAACCTATAAAACCTGTCAACTTTGTTGAACTCATTATCTAGCATATTGAAAAACTCTTGCTCATATTCCCCTCCATCCTCTGTATTAGCCATGAGAAACGTAGTCTTGTAACTGTGAGAACCATTTCTGTTGACAGAATTCAAAACAATGGAACTCTCAATGTCTTTCATGGAAGGACTGCTTGACATCATCATCATGGGGTGGTTGTGCTTGTGCCTTTGTATTATCAGCCCACTGTAAGCTCTATAGAGTGTTAATGCTCGGGTTAGGCTCTCCGGTCTGGTAGCAGCTGCTGCTTGCTTGTTTCTCTGCTTAATACTTTGGATTTCTTTCAAGAATGTTTTTAGATGATCATAATCCATGTATGCTTCTTGCCATTCAGGTACCATTTGGCAGGCGAATTCTTTCCCAAACTTCATTCTCACCTCGAAAAAACAAAGTGTTGAATGAAAAACGACAATGTGTAGATGAAGAAAAAACTGAAAGCAACCCATAAATGGTTACAGATATATAGGGTTATTCTCTGTTCAGCCGGTCCGATAAAAAACTTCAAGACGGAATCCCGAATTTTTTTTTTCCAACACTGACTTGACTACAGAATTCCACTTGCTATAGAATTAAATCTCTCGAATGGAGAATTTCCATGAGAATAGAAGAAAACAAGGATGACTTTTGTTTGTTTTCTGTTGGATTCAAGTGTCTAATTAATGAGATATGCCGACCACAATAGACTAAGAAATTTAAAAAAATTGCTCTAGATGCTTTCACATTTTTCTCACGGTAATTTTTTTAAAAATAAATTCTATATGTTGGTGATAGAAACCAAGTATAAAATTGTATTTATTTCTCAGAATAACTGAGGATGAATTGTATTACTAATAATAATTATTTTGTACAATATGACATTTATAATCTATACAAAAGAATCAAATCAGGAACTGAATCTACCATAAAAGAAATAGACCATATAAGAACTATAACATATAGGAAATAGACCATATATCATATTTGATATGGTAACATCCCCTCGTAAACACAAGATGGCGAAAACAGAAGCAAGCTTGAGTTTGAAAACCAGGTCAAAGCTAGCTTCAGGTTGAAAACCAAGATGCGGAAATAGCCAGGAGAATGAGATTTGGTGAAGATGCTACGAAATACCAGAATGTAGATGCGGAAACGACTAGTATAAAATCACCGATGATACCAAACCAAAAAATCATCAGTGACACTAAACCAAAAATCACCGGTGAGACGATAACAAACCAACAAAAAAAACCGAGGAAGTGGTGTGCGTGTGACTTCCACAAAACGCCGATCGAGTGCGACTGGTGACATTGGAATGACTGAAAGCCTCTACAGATGATGAAGGTGGTGATGTGTAGCAACACCCACAATCGAGACAAGAGTACCGATGAAATGGCTATGAGGTGTTGGATATGGCTTGTATTCCAAATGGTTACCGAACAATAATTCAACCAATGTGGAGCCTTCCTGGAGACGTGAGAACATTTGGAAGTAGGAGATCATGTTTGAGTGAGGCTGAAGACCGAAGAAAAACTGAAGAATTGGATTCTAGAAGGAACCACGTCGTGGACTGCGGTACATGCAACAGTGCACAGACAGCGGCACGGACCGCAAACGATTCCAGTGGGTACACGTGTGTGGACTACGACATAGGCAAAAAACGCAGACCGCGGTATTCTGAGCGGTTGTTTCCAGAGACTTTCCGCGGTGTAGGGTGCAGGTTGCAAACTGTGGCCCAAACCGCGGTAACAGTGTATTTTGCATGGTTTGGGAAAGTTATGCAAAAATAGGAAAGGTTTTCTTCTGGAAGTCCTTATGCTTATCGAAAAGGAAAAAGATTTTGTCTTCATTCAGAATAGGAAAGTCTTGTGCTTGAAGGAAAATGATCTTTTTACAAGAAGACTTGTCATAAAAGGAAATAGTATTTATGTGAAACAAGTAATTAAGTCTTGTACGTATATGAGCAGGATTTCCTTTTATCTTAAACTCCCTGTAACTCATATAAATAGACCATAATAACTAGAGAAATCTCAAAAATGGGTATTGGGTGTAATCGGGTTTGGGGTATCATAGAGAGAGGATCATGAGTGCGTGGTTATAAAAATTTACTACATAGTGGAACTTTCTCTTATCGTCTTGCGGTTGTGGTTTTTTTCCCTTCTTTGGTTTCCATGTAAATCTTTGTGTTGTGATTGGATTGATTGCTTTATTTATTCCATATTATTTTTCCTTGTTATTGTTTGTTTGTTGCTATCCGACAACGCTTTCGTATAGCAATTATTGCTAACAACTCGTATCAGTGCCTCAGGTTGCCTAGTAGCAGTTTAACAGATGGTTATGACTAGAAATATGGGTTCGATGAAATTTGATATTGAGAAGTACGATGGAAAAATCAATTTTGGCTTGTGGCAAGTTCAAGACAAGGATTTGCTAATCTAATTAGGGTTACATAAGGCGTTGAAGGGCAAGTCAACCCTTGGAAACCATGGAGACTCTGAATACCTTGGAGATTCTAGTAAAAAGGCAGTTGGTACTAGTTCTAAAAAACCTGTGATGGGCGATGATGATTAGAAGGATTTGGATCAGAGGGCTACAAATTCGATACGATTGTTCCTAGCCAAGAATGTTCTTGCAAATATTCATGGAACATATTCAGCGAAAGAATTTTGGGATAGGCTTGAAGAATTGTATCAAGCGAAGAGCATCTGCAACCGTTTTTACCTAAATGAGTAGTTTCACTTACTGCGGATGTTTGAAGGTACGAATGTTTCCTATCATCTTAGAGAGCTCAATGGGATTATTTCAGAATTATAGTCGATTGGAGTTAAAATCGATGAGAAAGACAAAGCGTCGAGACTCATTTGGTCTCTTCCAGTGTCTTATGTGCACATGAAGCCTATCTTGATTCATGTGGGTTCGACTATAATTCTTGGGGATGTGTCGAGTAAGTTAATCTCTAAGGAAAGAAGGCTGAAGAGTGAAGGTAAATCTTCTGATAACTTTACCCTCTTGGTTAATAGTAGGAAAAAGGGGAACTCCAAGAAAGTAGTCATATGACATGCAGGTCATATGAAGAAAGGTTATATCGAAAAGGCAAGTGAGACTAAAGGCTCCAAAGAGGGGGATCCGGCAATCGCCTCTCTTGAGTATGACGACTACATTGATGCCTTTTAAAAAGGGCATGAACATCCTCATGTCATGGCCGCTAGTTGCCATAGAAGAGGATGTATTGCTGATAGTGGGTCCACAATTCTGCACAAGCATTGTTTAGGAAGATGATTCAAGGTGTGTAGTGGACAAGGATGTCGATGGCTAACGTACTCCCTAGAATTCCTAACATGAGGAGTTGCACTATAATTTCAACAGGTAATTTCGATATGTGCTGGTGAAATCTTAGGATAGGTATTCCTAAGTGTTTATACCTCGTGATAGGTATGTTGATTCTCAATGATGAGAGTTGCGGCTGTGGACAAGTTTTGGGAATTCTCGTCATAAGGGAGGATTGCTGGATATGACTCGTATTCCCAATGGTTATCGAATAATGATTCAACCAATGCGGGGACTTCCTAGGGACGTGAGAACGTTTGGAAGTAGAAGATCATGTTTAAGGGAGTCTTGAAGACTGAAGAAGAATTAAAGAATCGGATTCTGAAAGGAACCATAGCGTGGACCGCGATACATGCAGCAGTGCACAGACAGCGGCACGAACCGCGAACGATTCCAATGGGTACACACGATGTAGGCAAAAGACGTAAACCGCGGTATTCTGAGCGATTGTTTCTAGAGACTTTCCGCGGTGTAGGGCGCAGGTTGCAAACCGCGGCCCAAACCCTAGTAAAGGCATATTTTGCACAGTTTGGGAAAGTTGCGCGGAAATGGGAAAGGTTTTCTTCTGGAAGTTCTTGTGCTTGTAGGAAAAAGATTTCTCTTTATAAGAAGATTTGTCATAAAAGGAAATAGTATTTATGTGAAATAAGATTATTATGTGTGGAGCGAATAGCAAATACTAAAGAGATCTCAAAAGTGGGCATTGGGTGTAATCAAGTTTGGCGTCATAGAGAGAGGATCATGAGTGTGTGGTTGTAAAAAGTTACTACATAAAGGAACTGTCTCTTGTCGTTCTGACGGCCATGGTTTTTTCCCTTTTTGGGTTTCCACGTAAAATCCTTGTGTTGTGATTGAATTGATTGCTTTATTTCTTCCATCTTATGTTTCCTTATTATTGTTTGTTTGTGGCTATTCGGCAATGCTTCCGTGTAGTGATTATTGTTGACATGAGGCACGTCATGTACACATGTTGATTGCATTGACAGGCATGTGTGGTACACATGTGTGATGAGGAGTCTGACGAAGAACGTGAGGCACATGTGGAAAACCAAAAACCAACACGCAGAATATGAGATTAAGAGATAAAATAATGATGATGATGATGATAACAATAATATATAATATATAATAATAAAATTACCATAACTATGATACCATGATAGAAACTGGGGGGGTTATTCAATTATGATTATTGATAACATTTAAAGACATTTTTTAACCAATCATGTGTTAGTGTGAGTGGTTCGATGCTCTCATCCCTTAAGCAAGGTCGTGAGTTCAACTCCCCTTGTGAATGGAGCTACACATATTGGGAGCTTTACCCTTTAGTGGGCCGACCCGGTGCGAGTTCGGATTAGTCGGGGTGTGGTGTGGTCTGGGCTGGGCTGATTGCACCGTATGGTGGATCCGCCCCACCCGGAAACCAGATGGTGTAAACAAAAAAAAAAAAAAAACATTTTTTTAAGTGATGGATTTTCATGGATTTCTACCGACTTTTTATAAATCCACATGAACTTTCATTGATTTGATTAGATATCTATTTTAGACTTTTATGAATTTGTTTAAATATCTATCTGAAACTTTCATGGATTTGTTATCTCAAACTTCTATTATAAATGGATGAATTATACATGTACATGGCTCAATCAGTCAGCTAAAGAGAAGCTCCATTTCAAAGTTCAATTTTTACAAAGATCTCAACTTTCATGATAAACCCAAAAAAATAACATATGAATATATAAAACTTCACGTATGAATAAACGTTGCAATTGAAATTGGAATTAAATTCACTTTTCCTCTAACAATTTTATCATCTTTTGGACAAAAATTAAATAAATAATTGCAATTGGAATTCAAGTATGTCGGAAGAAGACCCAACCTCAATGAATGGTCAAATATCAGGCTCAAAAGCATAGAAAAGAAGCTTTGCTTTTTATTATTATTATTGATTATTTGTTCTTCTTCTCTCATTTGAAGGCACTGTTGATATTCAATGTTAATTCAAAGAAGCAAAAAAACAAACACTTGTATGAGTATGACATTAACGAAAAAAAAAAACTAAACTTATAATTAAACTCAAATCTCGCGAAATAGTGAGAGCATGTGAAAATGGAAGCTAAAAAAAACAGAGCAAATCAATGAATCGTCGTAGTACACGTGCTAAAATGCGCCCTATATCGGCATTGTATATACATTAGTCACCCACTCTCCTACTCCCTCCTTTTTGAAAAAAAAAAATTCTTTTTCTCTTTTTTTTTTTTTCTCTTCTACTCTGTATAATAATACAGTACTGTTCTTCTGTTTTCGTGTTCGTTTAGTCTTGGCGTCTTGCTCTGCCTTTTCATTTTTGTTGGGCTTTCACATTTCTTTATTGTTTAACATTGCTTTTGCTCTTAGAGAAACGTGAACGCCCAAAGTTTCTGTTTAGAGAGAGAGAGAAAGAGCAAAATACACCAAAATCTATGAGAAGAGGTTAGATATGTTATAGCATTTGATATTTATACCTCTCACCATCAAGTACATCAAAATCCATGACCTTAGAAAATCCTTTAAAATCTAGTCCCAATTGAATACATTTTGATTTTTATAGACATTTTTAAAGTCTCAGTTCGTACACTTGGATTTGGAAGGACTCTTTAGAAGTCCATAGAAATCTGAATTGAATACCACTGGATTAATATAGACTCTTTTAAAGTTTTTAAAAGTCCGAATTGAATACATCAGGATTTATAAAGTCTTTACATATCCTTCCGAATCCTAATTCAATACACCTCCCTAAGTATGAAATTGTGTTTCTCATAATAACCAATAATGAATTGTATTACTCAGAATAATTAATATGTACAATATGATACCTATTTATACAGTCTTTCTATTATCAGTTCGAACTGACAAAAGTTATATCAGTTCCTTGTATGTGGGCCACTGAATTTAAATACTTTGACTGACAAGTGCATACAGCCAAGTCAAAGTATTTAAATCCAGCGGCCCACATGTAAAAAACTGATATAACTTTTGTCAGTTCGAACTGATAATAGAATTTCTGCCTATTTATAATCTATACAAAAGAATCAAATCAGGAATTAAATCTATCATAAAATAAATAGACCATATAAGAACTATAACATTTCGAAAATAGACTATATAGGAAATATACCATATCAAATCATATCATATTTGATATAGTAACTATCGGTAAAATAAGGACTTAATTTCATTGGTGCACTCGTTTTCTCGAATTTTGTAACAAAGAAATTCTAAAATGATAATAATCTTTGACTAATTGCTCAATTAAGGTTGATTTTTTTTCCTGGAAAATGAACAAGTCTGAAGTCTTAATGACACAAAAAAAAATCCAAATGACTTTATAACAATACATTTATACCCTTATAACTAATAATCATTTTATATATTTGTATCGAGAAGATAAGTTTTTTTTTTTTTTTTTTTTTTTTCAAATACAACCACTGCTAAGACCCGGTGAGATTAATCAGACTTTACAATAATGGTCCGGAATACTACTCTCACTATCGGAGAGAGGTAACATATAAATTACAACTCTCACAATCGGAGAGAGGACTGCTCCCACAAATCGGGAGAAAACTCCCAACACATGCTTATAAAATGCGCATAGTGGGACTCAAATCCTTGACCACTAGGTGTAGAAGGGAGGTGCACAACCATTTTTACTAAGAGTTAATGTGCAAAAAATTGCATCGAGAAGAGAAGGTTGTCACTCATTTTCTTGGCAGTACGTTGGGGGAGAAGGAGGCCAACTTTTGGTTTGTATTTGAGAATTTTTATTTTTATTTTTACTTTTATTATTTTTATTTTTTATTTTTATTTTTTAACGGAAGTTTGCATTTGAGTTCTGGTTTTACTTTTTAGTCAATAATGTTGTAATTGATGAGTTTTCTAAAGTTTATTTTTTATTTTTTGGAAGAAAGGTGATACTTTTTTAACTTAATTTTTTCAGTTGTATTTGACCTATTTCAGATGTTAGATGACTTTAAAAAATAAAAAAATTAAACAAAACATCTTAAAAACTACTTTTTAAGACCAATTCGATTTAAAAGTCTCATTCGGTATAGACCCACTGACAAAGAAGTTAATGTTATTTTAATCTTGATTCTAATTTCAACCAAAATCTAAAATCAGTTACGGTCTTTATTTTAGACTCTTTTTTTTTTTTTTTTTTTTTTTTTTTTTTTTTTTTTTTTTTTTTTTTTTTTTTTTTTTTTTTTTTTTTTGAAAAAGAAATCTTTATTTTAGACTTAAGAAGCTATAGGTTTCAGAAATCCAAGAGAACTAAAAATAAAATCTACAATAAAATCATAATAAAACGTAAATAAAATGCCTATGAAGAACTTGGATTTTAGATTATAAATCAATTTAGTATTTCTAATGTGGATTTTTTTTATTTTTATTTTTTCCAAAAGAGATTTTTTGTTGTGAATTTTATATTATATATGTTCAAATTGAATTAAAATCATTGTAAGTACATTAATAAAAAGACTTTAGCTTAACATTTTAAAGAAAAAAAATTAAAAGTAAGTCTCGTCCATGACTTTTTTATCAAGGAATTTTGACTTACTGTTATTTTATAAGTCAATTTAATATTTCTATATGGTAATGAATGTTTCAAGAAATTTCATATCGCTAATGATGGAGTTTGGACCAGTAAAAATGCCAAGGAAATGCAAGTCATCTTGGGTTAGACTAAATCAACTTAAAAAAATTGACTTAAAATTGTAATCTCAATATCTATCCATTCATTTGGTCTTTATATATATATATAAATGTTCAAGTCAGTGCACACTGATGTAAATGTATGAGGATATTGAATTTGAGTTATTAGTTTTGACTTTTGACAAGTGCATACACACTTTAGTCATAGCATGTAAAACTAGTGGCTCACATTAAATATCATCATGAAGTTATATCAGTGCGTACTAACCAGATCGGGACTATATATATATATATATATATATATAATACTGAAAACATTTATTTATTTACTTGTGTTTTATTCTAAGTACAAAAGCCTACTACTACAACTGAAAATTCAAGGGTAAGTGGATGAAAGAGATATAGACAAATTACTAGAGAACCTAATCATGCTTGTGTGCATATATGTACACCAAAATATTTGTTTAATATATGTGTTTCATATAGATATAACACTTTTTTTTTTCTCTGATTTTATGAGGTTATTCATTCTCGATCAGTAAACTTAATGTGCCCTAAGTTTAACTTGAGTTTTAAATTTTAATAACACAAAAGTTACAAAAATACACATTGACATCACTTTTAACTTTTTTTTTTTTCAGTGAAGTGCACTATTAACGTAACATGTTACGTTGGTGCACTCAAAATTTTCTTTGATAATGGGTTACAATTTATTTTTTATTTTTTATATTATTATCTTCCCTCAAGCAAAGGAGTTTTTCCCTACTAAGAAAAAAAAAGTTATAAAATCAAATTCTGAAGTGATGGAAAATGATTTCAACCAAGAAACAAATACTAATAAATAAGTAAGTTTTTATTTATTTATTTATATATATATATATATATATATATATATTTTTTTTTTTTTGAGTTTCAAGAATTTGGAACTATATGTTGTGTTGAAATTTTGCATATGATAAATATATATATATATATATATATATATATATATATATTGTGCTTTTATAGAATGTCTTTTTTATATTACCACTCCATAGCTTTGTAAAAGGTAGCTGAATATTTGGTTATTTTCTGATATAGAATTCAAAGAGCAGAGCTCTCTTCTTCTCTTTACTGCCATGGATTTGGTAAAGTTTCTAAATACTTCCTACGTCATTTAGACTCAAATATTGAAAATAAAAGGGTTTTTTATTGCCTAAGACGACTGTTGATGTAGATGTTGGTTTACTTCATTGGATTTTGGTCTCTGTCATAGAATTTGTACTTGGATGTTACCTTTTGAATTTTAGACTTCTTTTGAATTTTGAGTTTCATCAAAACTTTGAGTAAATCACGTTCATGTGATGATGTGAAAATTGAATAATAAAGATATATAAAGATGTTGATCCTTATTTCTTAGTTGTATTGGAATATATTAAGAATTTCATCAAAATTAATAAAGATAATTTTAAAATAAATTGAAGAGTTTTTAAAGTAATAATTAATTTACTTTTCCTTTCAAAAATAAAATATAATTAATTTTATTTTTTTAATTGGAGTGTCAAAAAGATAAAAATAATAATTTTAGAACAAAACGAGGTGTTTTATAATTTTTTTGTTTAATTCAAAATTTTAGGATGGAGTATCTTTTTAAAAAAAAAAAATAGTGTCAAAAAAAAAATACAATAAGAATCAAATCTCTTTATAAAATCTGTGGATACGAGAAGGTCATTAAGCAACACCATTTACATAGCAGAAGTTGTATTAATATACAAATTCACCAACAGAGGCCACACTTGGTCAGGGTGAAAGCTTGAGAGGATTATCCCCTTCGTCGGTCATCCATACGTAATTATTTTTACATTTGATTCCATAATATTAACGTAAGGTCTACCATCAAGCCACCTCAATTTTATTATAATTTTTAAGAATTAGAAAATGTAAATATAGGTGGTGGGGTATAGAGGAAAGAAGTAGAAATATGAATAAGTGAAGTCAATTGAATTGAGGCTTCAGTTATTGAGTGAATTTCTACGTGCCATACTGCCATCCCATCTAGTTTGAAGAAGAAAAAAAAAAAAACAGACTTATTATGTTTACAGTTTAGGTGGTTGAAATGGCTGACCCGTCTCTGATTTGACCTTTTGACTCATAGCAAATGTTAAAACTATTAATCTGGACAAGCCACAAAACACTAAAATGTGATTTAATGTGAAGAGTGGCGATATTTAAACCTTTCAAAAATGGTTTATATATCCTAAACTAATATATTTTTAAAATTTCAATAATATGTTCAACTAAAAAGACCAGATAGTTTGTAAGTATACCTACAAATTATTTTCTATTATTTATTTGATTTTCACTTATATCATATAACCCTTTCTATTTTCTCAAACCCTAACTTCTCTTCTAAATACTAATTTCAAATATAAATTGGAATTTTCTGCAGGTTGTAGCAGCGCTCGGAATACAATCAAGAATTCAGAAAATCTCATCGAATGCAAAAACCCACACTATTATGATAAAGAGGAGATAAAAAATCTATAATGATGTTTCTCTACATTTACCCAGTTCCTGTTTTTTTTTTTTTTTTTTTTTTTTTTTTTTTTGGGCAACACAGACAAAGCTCAATTCGTTTTGTCTCCTTGTATTGCCTTTCGAGCACACATATCTGTATGTTATTCTGGACATTTAATCTACTGTTGGCAGCAAAGGCAGTTGCCTTATTTTTTATATATTGTATTATCTTTTTTTTTTTTTTTTTGTTATTTTAATTTACCACTTGTAAATCTAAATTTACCACTTGTAAATAAAATTAGATCAAAATCCAACTCATTTTAATATAATTTATGTATTTAAGAGTTATAAATTTTTTATTTGATTCAAGAAATAAAAATAACAAAATTTTAAATAATAATAAAATAGGCTAGGTGTAGGTGGAGTATAGTTACAAAAATACAATATAATACAAATAAAGAAAGGGTATTTTTGTCATTAAATGGGGTTTATTTACAAACTATAGTTTTTCAAAGAGAGTTTCTCCTTATAATCCAATGTTTTTCTTTTGAGTGGTGCTATTGGCACCCCCACTGTTGAATTATTTATGCCCCATTTTTTAAAATTTTGATTTAATTATTTAAAATTAAATGGTTTTATTACTTTTTTTGATTTATTTCAAGGATAACCCTTTTAATACACCCTATATATTTTTAAATATATATATAAATAAAAATACATTTCATTTCTAATCTTTATATACAGTTTTCTGACATCCATTCGATAACTTGTTTTTTTCTTCTTATTTCATAGTGAAACCATCCTTATAGATGCGATTTTTTTGTCTGTAGTCGATTGGATTGTTGGTGGTAGACTGTGAATGTGATATTGATCGTATGACAATTTTTTTAAGTGATTGAGTTAGGGTTTTGGTGTGGTTTCATTTCATCAAAGATTAGATTTTCTTGGTTCTTAGTGTGATTTCGTTGTTTTTTTTTTTTTTTTTTTTTTGGTAAATAACATTATACTAACTTTGAAAGATCCATAATAAAATCTACAAAAGAATTGATACAAATTATAGAATGCCTAGAAGATCTGAAAGAAAATAAACCGAGAGAAAAAAAATTGGCAAACTTGGATCTGGAATTGAAAAGAAAACAAAACAAACATGTGAAACTATAAAATCAATAAATTCTAAACAAGGGAAACATGAGATCGAGATCTGAAAGAAAATATAAATAAAAATAGTAAAGATTCAGTGATTTAAAATAATCTATATCATTAAGATTTTGAAATGAGGAAAGTGAGGTTTTATTAGTTTAACATTGTACAAGATTATTTTAATAAAAATTGTATGTCTCTTTAAGTAATTTGATAAAAAAAAAAAAAAAAACTAAATAATTTAAAAAGTGGGGTATAAATAGTTAAGCAGTGGATATGACAATAACACCTCTCTTTTCTTTTTACACTTCATTTATAAAGACACTCCATTTTTTCCAAAATTATCCATTTTATCTTTTGTCACTCATATTCTAAAGACACTTCATTTTATTTTAATATTATCCATTTTGAATACTTCTCTTTAAAAAATTTGAAACGGGAAATGGGAAAGAGATGTGAAGTAATCAAATAAAAATAAAACAAATAATAAAACTAAACAAAAGTGATGAGATCAAAACAATAAGAAAATTGTTTTAGAGAACAATATGTGAAAATAGGGAAAACAATATTTGTTTTTCTCTTTTGGATTTTACGTTGAGTAAAGAAATTCTATTAAGGAAAAAAAAATAAATATATTTTTATTTTAAATAATTTTAAATATTAATTTTTTTTAATTAATTTTATTTTAAATATTTTTAAATATATTAAAAAAATTATATTGAGAAAAAAAAAATATATATATATATATATACATACATACATATACCGATGATGATAATGATAGAGGGTTTGATGGTGTGTGAGAAAAAAATTATTTTGAAAAGAAGAAGAAGATATTTTAGGGTTTGTAAAACAAGAAGAAGAAAAAAAAAAACAGACAAAAGTGGAAAAAAAAAAAAAAAAAAAAACTTGTTTTTAAAAAAAAAAAATGGTTTGGAGTGTCTTTAAAACTTTCTTGTCTTGTTTAGTAATTTTTTTCATGTTAAAATTGTCATTAATAAAAAGTTAAAATGGAGTGTAAATAAATAATTAATGGATTGTCAATAGAATTTTTCTTTTAAAAATACAAATCAGGTGCCGATCTGCATACGTGTCACTGCTGACTAGATTTCCCAGAAATCGACATCAACAATAATAAAATAAGTGTAGGTGGAGTGTAGTCACAAAAATACAATACAATACATATAAAGAAAGGATATTTTTGCCATTAAATGAGGTTTATTTACAAACTATAGTGTTTTTAAAAAATTAATAAGGTGTGTTTACGAAAGGGGTGTACAAACAATTTTTAAGGAGTGTAAATATTGTCACCCTAATATGAAACCTATTGTATTGTGCCCATTGTATTTTGTATATCTCTAATGTCTTATCTAACACAACCCGATCCAAGTGTTGATTGGGTTGGACTTATAAATCAATACAAATTCAATATTGAATTAAGTATTAACCTTCATTTTAGACTAGAACGCTAATTAGGTCTGATTTAATTTTTTATTTTAAATATTACATAAATTAGGGGTTTGAGATGGGAGAGGACTTAAACCCACAATCTCATAATATATGTGTGAAGCTTATACGATATACCACTGGACCAACAATATCTTCTTGTCATGTTTGATTTGAAATTGATCACAACCTTCCTATTATTCATGCCATGAGTATAATCTTTTGGGGAGAGGCTACAAAATCTCTTAAGTTCAATGGAGCATATAACATACGATTATAATTAGGATTTTCCTTTGTTTATTTCTGAAGTATTTCATAAATACTCATTATTTATTTATCCATAGTGTGACTTGATACAATAAGCATTGTTCTCACTTATCACAATAGTGATTGATTTGTCAAATGAGTAATAATAGGCTTTCTAAAAAATATTTTCAAATGATATGGTAAGTGAGCTATGAACATTGTTTATTTTCATTGAAAGTCAAACAAGTTTGTTTTCCGTTGAATTTCCAATTTATAAACATGCTTGAAGAGTAACTATATGGCTGATATATGTGTTCAATTTGAGAGACAATTAATTTAATCATGATCTAGATGTGTTTTTGCATTGAGATTGTGTTGATGATCATGAATTCATGATTATTCTCCTTGTAATTATTTGGGACAATACTAATATATAAACTCTGTAATTCGAGTCCCTCTTCCCAAAATCTCAAATTATTGTACTATTTAAAAAAAAAAATTAAAATTAAATCTTGAGATTCTATACGTGTCACTATATGAGATACGTAGCATGGAACTCCATGAAACCATGGTGACAGTCGGACGTTCATTATTATTTTAACCACAACCGGTGACTTATTAGTTGTTTTCAACGGCAATAAAATTTTCCACAACACCCATGATTCCACTGGCGAATCACTATCTCCATACAAGGTAAAATAGTTTAACAATCCATTCAAGGTAAAATAGTTTATTCTTTTCTATTTACTTATATATTATTTTATTATATACTTATTTTTTTTGGTTAGTGTTTCCTTATTACATTAAAATTGATTTTAGTATTAGTTTGATTTAATTAAATTTGTTTGTGATTTGTTTGTTACTAGAATTATATGGCATATAGATACAATTATTTGTGTGTTAGCTTTGTTGGAACATTTTCTTTTTACTATTTGGTGATTAAATCATTTTTCTTGACTTCAATTTATTTTGTTGGAATATACATTTTGAGGGGTTAGATTTATTATATCTCATGACTTGTTGTGTATTTACTTTTTATTAATGAAATACATCATTCCTATTAAGGTTGTTTAAAAAAATTTATTACCAATATTTAGTTCAACCCCGCTGGATAGAAAATCCTCGATTCGCCCCTGATTTCCACAACAAGCTAGGTATTGTGGTGTTCTTCGCTTCTTTCTTGTTGGTTATGTATTTGCGTGGTTGGTTTTCTTTCTTGTTGGTTTTGATCGTGATAATACTCATCTGTCAGATTTAATCAATCTGATAATATTACTATTAAAAACGATTGAATCTTTTGTTTTCTTGACATGGGTTTTTTTATTTTTTATTTTTTATTTTTATTTTTTTTATGAATCTCTGTTTTTAATATATATAATGGATGCATTCAAGGGCGAATCCAGGATTTTATATTAGACGGGGCTGAACTAAATATTAGTTATAATTTTATTTTTGAGTACTCAATAGGTGAATACCTATTTTATTCTAGTAATAAACAAATCATAAACAAAATTATCTAAATCAAACTAATCCTAAATCAATTACAATAAAACAAGCTAACCTAACAAATAATAAATAAGCATATAAAAAATAATTAACAATTTATGTTCAAATTAAGAAAACCCATATAAAAAACAAAAGCAAAGAAAAATTGATGGGACATACGGTGAAACACGGATATCGAATAAAAGGTGATGGGTATATTTATAATATTTGTTAAAATAAAGGTTGAATTGTAATTTACATATGGTAAAATTGTAATTTTATATAAAATATCATGTAAAATTGTAATAATACACTTTTTTTTTTTAAAAAGGCAGACGAGGCTAAAGCCCCGTCTAGCCCATGCAATCCTTCGCCCCTGGATGCGTTGTTGTTGTTAAAGAGATGGAGTGGTGGTAGGAGGAGGAGTTAAGCACCAGAAGAAAGAAGGAGGAGATGGGAGGAATAGGCGAGCACTTGGCAGATAAAAATTAATTAAGGGTTTACTATTGGGACATTTTCATCTCATAAATTAAATATTTTTAAAGTCTTTCTTACATGAGTCTCGTTTACTTGTTTAACATTTTTGGTTTAATTTATTCTATATTGCTTGAGTTAACATAGAAGAACAAAGACGTAAGGATTATTAGTAAATCTCGTAAATTAATTTATACATCAGAAGAAATTAGATACAAAAATTGAGCTTACATTCGTTTTAGTTTCTCATTTGGATCCCATGATGAAACAATAATATACATGACAATTGATGGCAGTCAACTCCTTTATTTGGTTACCCAAAAGAAAAGATAAGAAATATCTATGACCATATTCATGAAGTACTCTGTCCTACAGCTTTTCAGTCCCCATATTCATGAAGTACTCTGGCCTACAGCTTTTCATGCATTATTTAATATTCTCCAATAATAATTCTGAGCATTAATTTTGTAAAGTTCTATTCATCTCAATCTTCATCTTCACCTTCATTTTCATAATATTTGAATGGTAATGGTACCGATTTGAATGCTCGAAACTTGCCAACATTATTCAAATGCTCGTTCTCCAACCTGTTTAGGTCGCACATAAAACTTTAATGAGAGTATTTGATGCAATAGTAAAAAAATTATTAGTTTTTGAAAATTATGATTTTTTTTTTTTTTTGGAGTTTTTCAAAATAATTTACTTACAGTCACTCAAAAATAATATTTTTCCTATATTAAAAATTTTGAACTAAAAAAGTGTAGTCAAATTGAGTGTTATAATTAAAGATAGGGTATACCTGAAGAAATTCCAAATGCCACGCCGAATTATCTCCAAGCTTGCAAAAACAGTAATTACAGTTTCCTCGTGTAAGAAATCCAACTTTAAATCCAGCACTGTTTGCAGCCACGCAAATCTTAGCAACACATTAAACACCTGCATTTTGGGATGCTAAGTTATAATATTAAAATTTATCAAGTGCAGGAATCCCGCACGTTTTTATATACATCGTGTTTATTGAACTCTCATATCTAATCAGTGCTATTTATAATATAACCTTGAAAATCCTGATTTGTATATGTTTTGGGAAAATCCAACTTACCATGGCAGTGAAATAAACAGTTTTGCAAGGCACAAGGAGCTTGTCTCTCAACCATCGGTTCTTTGAATGGCGTTGAAGAAGCCCCCAGTCGACAACAAGGTCCCAATATGTACAATAAATTGCTGCAATTGCTGATGTTATTCCTGCTATTATTTTCCATCCCATTCCCTTGTAAAGACTGTATGCACTTCTGGTGCTTATTGCTACGATTGTCATGAAATATGCCACCGCATTATATCCTTGCATCCTATCTTTCTCCTCGTACACACGTCGAATGCACTGCAAATAATCAAATATCAATGGCGACCAAGTATATATTATGTTACCAAACATGTAAACTCAAAGACAATCAAACAATTACGCACAAAAGCAAATAAAAAATAATAAGAGACACGAGATTTTACGTGGTTCGACGTAAACCTACTACGTCCACAGAGCGCACCAGCATTCAATTTTCATTATCAAATCGATGCTTACAATAGTGAAGCCAGGAGCGAAGCCAACTTTATCAAATTTGGAGCATCAATTTGAAAATTTGATAGTATTTTAATATAAAATATAAATAACAAAAAATAGTGTAAAATTTAAATAAACTTTAAAAAAAAATCGTGGGCTTGGAGGCCACAGCCCCGCATGATAAGGTGGCTTCGCCACTTGATGAAGAATTTGGATCATTTACTGATCTGATCTTTTTCTTGACTATATCTAATTTCATGACACATAAGTACTGCAATGAATAGATGGTTAAGATGTGATTGGTTTTGACAACCACTTTATCAACAACCAATCACATGTTTTAAAAAGATTAGGAAAAAGATCATCGGTTGAGGATTCAAAACCCTTGGTGAAGCACTCTCTCTCAATTTACACTATCTTATTGGTGTCTCAATTTACACTATAAAATTGATGTTTATAGTAGTTTAAATAATAAGGGGGTTTTATCCTTTAGGTCCCTATGGTTTGGCGCTTTATGATTTTTTTAACTATCTTTCTATTTTTCATTGGCATGGGCCCTGTGTTTTTAAAATTATATCAATTTGGTCCGTTAGACCACAAATTTAATAGTCAAAGGTGACAGAAAATGTAAATTAACTCTCTTACCAATCACTTAAATTAAATGGTTTAAATGTACGATTTTACCTTCTAACCTTGTAAAATTTTACAATTTAACTTGGTGTGTAATCCAATGAAAATTTGACATATGTCATCAAATTTTAAAAATTAAAATAATGATTAAATAATAAAAGTTTGAATTTATTTTATAAAAGTTAACTTATAATTTCAGGACGTCCTTACTAGAGAACCACTATATATATATATATTATATTATATTATATAAATATTTAAAAAAAATGTTATCTATTGTTTAGTGTTGACACATGGCATCTTCTTTGTTTAAAGACAAAAATACCCTTAGATCCATTAACTCTAACTAACGTCCAACTCATAGAAGGACCAAATTGATGGATTTTTGAAAATAGGGACCATACCAGTGAAAATGAAATGACAGTTAAAAAAGTCATAAAGCGCAAAAACATAGGGACCAAAATAATAAAACCTTAGGTAAAACTGTCACTCCTTAATAAAATATGAAACAACTCATAAATATAAGCCTAATAGGTAATTAAAATTCTGTTTAGGGGGGACTGCAACATATGAGTTCCATTTTAGTAATTTAATATGAATAAGATTCTACGCGCACCTGAAGGAAGCGCCACCAATATGGAATGACAGCAACAATGATATAGAAAGTATCGTAGACATCATTAGTTTTGCAAGTGTTTTTTCTCAGTTTATAGTCTCCCCAACCATAATAGCATATGTAGAACTCCAGGCTTCTAAAGGCTTGAACCTGCCATTAATAATCATAATTATAAATAAATAAAGACAAGGTAATTTCTGAAAATGATTCAAAGCTTATATAATAGCTAGGTTACTCTAATAAGTAATAACCTGGCTGGTTAACTGATCTGCCAAGAAGAAATCCTGGAGTGCCACCTGCAACCCCGAAAACACAAATAATTATTAGATTCCCCATTTATGTTCAGCTCCTTTTGAAATGATTTTTGTTTAATATTTCTGTACCTTGTAAAGAGGAGCACAGATGCAGTGAAACAAGCAAGAAAGGACAAAGAATCGACTCCGGCGATATAGGATGTTGAGAGGGCAGATCACTATGACAATCACAAGCTGCAACAAAGATAGAAACAGAGAAAGACATCATTTTATGGGAGAAAATAAAAAATAACCCCCGTTAAATATTAAACTTTTGTTTTTAAGCACATAAAAAAGTTTAATAGTTAATAACCACATTTTTGGGGAATTACCAAAATACCCTCATATAAAAACCCTTCCCTGGCCGGAGACGGCGTCGCCATCCCCAAGCGTCACCAGCAATGCACTGCCCAGGCATTACCTCGCTTGGACATCGCAAAGTATTATTTAGTGCATATTTTGTCAAAGTATTGCAAGGGAAAAAGAAAGTTGTCTAAGTTGAATAATTTTACCAAAACCAAGCCTAGAGGAAGAAGCTCAGTCAGTGCTTTGTAGTCATTTGTTTTAGGGTCCATCTCCATGTCAAGATTCATGCGCACACTGGTTAGAGCTAGTACTGCAACACCAAAACTGGCTAGCAAAACGTCCATGTAACCCAGCTCTGTTCCTTGCTTGAAACCAAAAATGAATGAATAATTGATTCGGTACCGCCTCCAGTATATATATTGCCAGCATACATTACCATGTGTAGAAAAATGAATGCAAAGAAGCTGCATAAATTGTGTACATCACTAGTCAACAAAACGGTACAAAATTTTCTGCAATATGAAATGCTGCAGCATTCAAATTGGTCACAGTTGACTTAATGATGAATCAAATAGTTGTTATACCTGTAAAGAGGAAACAAGTTTTCCATGTATTGATTTTGTCCTTCCTTATTCAAGAGATGGCGGACACGTATGATTATGATAAGCGCTAGTATGAGTGCTACCGTGCAGCCAGAGAAGATACCTGCAAAAATTGTCGATAAACTCATTAATTATCGACATGTTACTGTAAAGTTTACATGTTACTGTTTAATTACAAGTTAAAATGAAGCTAATTGGACATTAATTATCTCATTCTCACCTGTGAAAAATGATACTATATGTGCTGCTTTCGTTGTCTTTGGTCTTAAGATGTTCATGCCTTTTCTTCGATTTGAATTCGAGAAATGCTTGATGAATGCAACTTCAACTCTCTCCATAAGCTTTGTTAACTGCAATTAATGATATATCAGATCAATCTCAAAACATTTATTTGCTTGAAAAGATGGAATTTGAATAGTGAATACAAAATGCTTACTTCATCAGAGCTTCCAATGTAGGAGTTATCCATCATGTTCATATAACATGTCGATTCACTTCTCGAAGAGATCTTATCGTATTTCTTCATGATTTTCGAAAATGCTAATATATTCAGGAAGCTGTACTTTCAATTGCAAGAAAGAAGATCATGAATACACACAATTCAAGAATAATTAATTCACCTTGCAATAATTTAACATATATAACATATTACCTGTAGCTTTTAAGAAGGCCAATCTTGTGATAAAATTGGATAAAAGCCCTCTTGAGTTTTGTTTCAACTTTCTTCAGAGTATCTCTGTTGAATGTCACCTGCTTCTGCTGATCAGTGGAATTGACAAAACTCCTAATGATTGAATATGGAGTTCCAAGTGTATTGTGAAGCTCGACATGGTCAAGTACATCTAATGGATCATCATCATCATCAGAAGACGTAGAATCGAAAAGGGCTTCTTGCAATGCCAAGGCTTTTATCCGGAAAGCAATCAAAGCATCCATTTGCTTACCCAGAGCTTCAGCTTCTTCCATCACCTCTTGTACTTTGAACCTATAAAACTTGTCAACTTTGTTGAACTCATTATCAAGCCTACTGAAAAACTCTTGCTCATATTCTCCTCCATCCTCTGTAGTAGCCATGAGAAACGTAGTCTCGTAACTGTGAGAACCATTTCTGTTGACAGAATTCAAAACAATGGAGCTCTCAATGTCTTTCATGGAAGGACTGCTAGTCATCATCATCGTGGGGTGGTTGTGGTTGTGCCTTTGCATTATTAGCCCACTGTAAGCTCTGTAGAGTGTTAATGCTCGTGTTAGGCTCGCCGGTCCGGTTGCAGCTGCTGCTTGCTTGTTTCTTTGTTTAATCCATTGGATTTCTTTCAAAAATATTTTTAGAAGATCATAATCCATGTATGCTTCTTGCCATTCAGGTACCATTTGGCAGGCGAATTCTTTCCCAAACTTCATTCTCACCTTGAAAAAACTAAGTGTTGAATGAAAAATCTGAAAGCAAAATGGTTATATATAGGGTTATTTTCTGTTCAGGTCTGTCGCCGGTTACTTAGGTAAAAAATTTCAAGACAGAATCCTGATTTTTTTTTTCTAAGATCGACCTGAATAGAGAATCGTACTTGCTATAGGATTAAATAGTGAATTTGAATGAGAATAGAAGAAACCATGGCTGACTTTTGTTTGTTTAAATTTCTCTCAAATAGTGAATTTGAATGAGAACAGAAGAAAACATGGCTGACTTTTGTTTGTTGTATGTCGGACTGACGTGTCTAATTAATGAATAAGTTTGAACTCTCAATAACGACTGAAAAAAAAAATCCAAATGACATAAATATCTGAATACTTGTAACGACACACTTATCCTTTGTAACTAATAATCGTTTATCGAGAAGAGAGAGAAGGACCAGGACGTCACTCATCTTCTTGATCGAACGTTGGGGGAGAAGGAGGATCATCATCATTAATGAGATATGCCGTCCACAAGTCTAAAAAAGAAATTCAAAAAAAAATTGCTCTAGATGCTTTCACATTTTTCTCACGGTCGTTATCTTTAAAAATAAATTTTATGTCGGTAAAATAAGGACTTAATTTCATTGGTGCACTCGTTTTCTCGAATTTGTTATAAAGAAATTCTAAAATAAAATGAACATGCAACTTTCACTAATGGGTAGTTTGTTTTTTTTCTAAAGACCGAACGGTTTTGAAATTTACTGAAGATTAAATAGAGATCGAAACATTGAATGATATATTTGTTTTCTATTTTTATCACATTTGAATAGTGTCAATTAACTTGTTTGTCTTTTACAATTGAGCTTGATATGAACTTTGAGTGCAATTGATAAGCAGAAGATATCCATCAACAAATGGATTTTTGTTGCAGAAGATTTAATCATAATGCATTGTAGAGATGCAAATGTAAAGTTCAGTTCTTATGCACAATTACAAGCATATAAAATTTAATAATGTTAAATATGATATATAAAAATATTTATTTAATAAAATAAAATAAATACTGACTTGTTCTGTCCCATATGCCACTATTATGTGGTAACAAACATTGGACAGGACAAGAAGGGCACTTTGGTCATTTGAACCTCTTGTCCCGTCCTGTCCCAGCCATACCAAACGCATAACAGTACAGTGAACAGTTCTGTCCCAGACCTTCCAAACACAATACAGAACAACTTGTCCTGTCCTGTCCTGTCCTGTCCCGTCCCGTCCCGTCCCATCTTGTCCTGTCTCATGTCCGTGCCAAACGCACCCTTAAGGATAAAATGGTTTTAAAATAAATAATTTAACATTTATACCTTTGTTACTATTAACTGTTATGTATTTTCATTTTATATGATACTAACATCTAAATAAAAATAATTTAATAAATCCTAAACCATTTTTATGTAATAATGATAATATATTATTCATGATTAATATACAATAAATAATTTATTTATTTTTAAATATGATAATAATTTGTGATTTAGAAATGATTTTGATTTAAATATAATAATAATAATAATATAATTGGAGGTTCAACAATGGTGTGAAAGTGACAAATGTGATTAATTTTTTTGTAAACTTATTATAAGTAACAGGTTAAAAGAAATAAAGTTGTATAATATATAATTATGATAAAATTGGAAATTTATTATCTTTAGGGGGGTAATCTTGGAAGAAAATATATTAAATGTAATCCAGTGAGTTGAAATGAATTTAAAAGAAATGAAGTTAAAAGTCAGGATTTGTTACTTTTTTTAATATTATTTTTTGGTATTTAAAAAAAATAATAAAATAAAATAAAATTCAGACCCAATTTTTTTTTTTTTTCTTCTGAAAAATGAATAAGTTTGAAGTCTCAAAAATGATTTTTAAAAAAAAATTTCTAAATGACATATAAACATCTGAAAACTTGTAACAATATATTTATACCTTTATAACTAATAATCGTTTTATATATTTGTATCGAGAAAAGAAGGACGTAATTCATCTTCTTGGTCGTATGTCGGAGGAGGTCAACTTTTGGTTTGTATTTGGGGTAAATTGCACAAACGACCCCTGAATTATATCATTAAAGCTTAATATTCAACATGAGTAATTGCACACAACTTCCCTGAGTTTAAGCCTAATTGTAGCTAAATGGACATTTTGCTTAAAATTAATCAAACCTCCCTTAGTATTGGTTGACTTCCGTTAAACTTAACTTTGACCAAACTTTTAGGGTAAAATGACTTTAATGCCCCTATTGGTAATTTTATAACCTAAAATAAATAATTAAATAAATATTATATAATAATTTAAAATTTTAATAAAAATAATAAGGATAATGTTGTTATTTTTTTTAGATAT